>CM053032.1:197090617-197613117 GCA_028564925.1 Lithobates sylvaticus
GTTGATATGAACCAATCCATCAGCTAAATGAACCTTCATACGTTCATCTTGAGTGAAACCAAACCAACTGGTAGCCACATCCAATACGGAAGGGTCAATTTCAACAGCTTCAACATGTGAACCCAAGAAATAGTCATGAATAAAAAGGGATAAGCTTCCTCCTCCCAGTCCTACCACCAATACAGATATGTGGTGGTCTGTAAAAAGAAAAACAAGACTTAAATGTTCATTAAAACAACATGGATTGTTTCAAAATCTTGCATTTTTAATTTTAGCTTATAGTAGAGAGCAGGGTAATTTTATACAGAAAAACCAGACAGCCTGCATTCAAAAAGTATTGTTTATCAATTTTGTACAGCACCCCTGCACAACTAATAAGAAATAAGTTGACATGAATTAGACCAAAGTAAACTTTACATAGTGGCTTTGTGACTGGCTTTGGCGTGTCTCATCACACCACTGCTCTTTGCACTGTTCTACTTTATTATAAAATAAAAAAAATGCAAGTCTAATTAACAGTTAAAGCATAAGTTTGGGGGTACTCACCTCTACGCTGCAGCTATCCCACTTCAACTCCAAGACCGAGAACTGAGCGATTACATGACCTGTGACCTCTGGGACACAGGAGTTCAAAAGCAAGTGCACTCCTGTGAACCACAAGAGAAGCATGGCCAAAAAAGCTTTGGCCATATTTTTTTTTTTTTTTTTTTTAAATTATAAAAAAAAATAAAAAAAAAATAAATAAAAATAAACTGTTTTACCCCTGACGCTTTTCTGAGATATCTACAAATTGCAGCACAAGAAAATGTGTACTGGCCTATCAGTGCGATTGTGACCAGCCACACATTCCTCCATCCATCTGTAATTTCTTGCTTGCAAACCATAGAAAATAAGAATTGTGTGCTGCACAGGTTATAATTGCTCCAAACATTGTGTAGGCAAAAATGGGATATCACGGAGGCCGCACATCAAAACAGACCCATTATAGTAGAGTGAATGGTAGTCTCAGCCTGGACTCCCACCAGGCTACGCCTCCAATGCATTTCACTCCACTCCTCTGAGCTTAAAGTGGTTGTAAAGTCAGAAGGTTTTTATGTATCTTAATGCATTCTATGCATTAAGATAAAAAGTCTTCTGTGTGTAGCAGCCGCCCTCAGCCCCCCTAATATTTACCTGATCCATATCTCTATCCAGAAATGTTGTAGGATTGTCTTGGCTGCCCAGGACTCCCCTCCTCATTGGTTTAAACAGTAGTGCAGCGCTATTGGCAGTCAGTCAGCCAGCCAATGAGAAAAGAAAGGGGGCGGGGCCAGGCCACAGCTCCGCATTTGAATGGATACACGGAGCTGCAGCTCAGCTAGGGTGCCCCCATAACAAGCTGCTTGCTATGGGGGCATTCGTCAGGAAGGAAGGGCCAGGAGAGCCAAAGAGGGACCCGAGAAGAGGACGATTCAGGCTGCCCTGTGCAAATCCACTGCACAGGAAGTATAACATGTTTATTATTTTTAACAAAACAAGAGACTTTACAAATCACTTTAATTATGGGTAGCCATGCCCCCAGAACATTTCCAGATATCTGATATCATCCATTGGGTTCCTATGAAGTGTCCTCCCGCCCAGGAAGTACTCTGAACTTTCTATGCCTACCCAGTCAGCGGCAGTGCTGCACAATCCCTGGACTGGATGCCTCTGCTACAGGGTTCCCTGGATGTCCCGATTTTTTTATGCTATATATGTCATGTTTTAATGCTGCACTTAGATGGCACCCTTCGATGTGTGTTTTTATAGCAGATTTAGATACACTAACAAATTAAAGCCACAAAGTCAAACTCCAGTTAACACTTTATAAGTGTTTTTTTTTACTTTTACAGTTTTAATAAAATTAATAAAACTGATCATTGTAAGCAACCTTGGCAGTGGTAAATGGTTTGTCTCATCCCTCTAACTGCTACATCTGCAAAAGAGATTGTTCTTTGGAAAAACAACAGACTTAATGGTCAGATTACAGGAAAGAAAGCCTAAAATGAAAACAAATGCAGCCATCACATCTAAGAATTGATAACTTGCAACGTAATAAAAGGTTTGCTTTGGGGTTTAATATGGCTTTAATATTGTTTGCCAAAGGCTGTGTCATTCCAACTACCAAGTGCAAGATGAAAAACAAACTCCTGGTTCTCAGCATAAGTTTGCAAGTGTGTCATGCTCAATTAATGAAAAGCAATACCTGGAAGTACTCCTGGATTGCGGAGGAGTGCCAGTCCTGAGATCATTACTTTATGATGTTCACAGCACAAGTAGCTTTTGTCAATAATAAGTGATGACTGAGACTCTCCTTTGTCTGCTGGCTGCGGTTTCTTTTTTTTCTTCTTTTTCTGACCTAGCAGAAAGGAAAAAAAATATTACAAATTACAGTATGTGTCAGTAATCAGGAAAAGAAGCTGCCACATGTTAAACCTCATATTCCATACAAGCACACTGTACAATCAACATTGCAGACACAAGCAACCTATGCTGATATTTTAATTCTGATTAAATTCTCTCAAAGTAATACATGGGCACATATGAATGGAACATCAGTTCTACACATGTATACTTGTTGTCCTTCATAAAAATGGGCTTTAAAGGGCAGGGATGTATTCAGATACAACGCCGACATAGGAATAGGCAAATAACGATTCTTCACAAAGATATGACATTTAAGGTAAAACCTATGTCATGTGATTATTATGAGAACAAGAACCAGTGCGATATTGAAGCCTTGCTGTCTGCTAAATATGCAGCTGCAACTAGACTATATAAACACGCTGCAGAGATTTTAGGATAAAACCTACAGAGATTTGTGCGATACATATGGGGAGAGAAGATGAAGGGCAAAAAAAAAAAAAAGTGTGTGTGTGTGTGTGTGTGTGTGTGTGTGTGTGTGTGTGTGTGTGTGTGTGTGTGTGTGTGTGTGTGTGTGTGTGTGTGTGTGTGTGTGTGTGTGTGTGTGTGTGTGTGTGTGTGTGTGTGTGTGTGTGTGTATGTATATATATATATATATATATATATATATATATATAATTGTAATTCTGCCACCCCTTTAACCTACTGGCTTGTAGGGTCTGCCCTACCATTGCCAGGTGCAAAGATAGCCTTCGGGTATTGTGAAAGAAAAAAAATGGTTATCCAATGAGAATATAGTTACCAGTTGGCGATCTAGCAGTACAAATATGTTAGAAAGCAGATGTAGGGAATACCAAAAAAAATTATAAAAAAGAAGAACACAACGCAGCAATTTCAATCAAAAATCTTCCAGTATATCTGGGGTACTAAGGGCAGCAGAATAACACCACCCACAATGTATGCTTCTAAGGAATTGGGAGGTTTGGGAATGCCAGACTTTAGGAAATATTATATAGCGGCACAACTAACTCAACTGTATCAACTACATAGCAAAACACTATAGGCCAGACTGGGTGTCCTTAGAGGCCCAGGCTTGTTCCCCACTTGCAATGGACCTGGTACTCTGGACTCCCTCACCATATCGTAAAGCGATATTTTGCCCTACACTTTCCCACTCTATTTGTTTATGGGACATGGCTTGTAGAAGATGGCCTTTACGTTCGTCACACACACCAGTGGCTCCACTCTTTGGCAACCCCTTGTTTCCACCAGGGCTGCAGGCTGTAAGGCTTTGACTGGTGGTTAAACAAGGGTATTTAACGCATTGGGGACTATATTGATCATAGAGGTTTACGTCTTCTATCACACTTCGTTAACAGTCTAGTAGTATTCGCTACCACTGTAATATGGGTCTACAGTATATTCATATATAACTTTAGTTATTGAATTACAAGAAACTTAGTTATAACTTCTATCCTATATAGAACATGTTTAATGCATGAGACATCTGCTTCATTATGCTATGGGAAGTTGGGAACCTTTGACCTTTTCTTTTCATCAGTTGTAGCTATTGTTTTCCCTACCATATAAATATGACTGGGAGAGCAGTCTCAGGTTTGAGGTTTGATTCAAGACTAGGAGTCTGAATCATGTTGTTGACTATCATATCCAGGTATCTTTTATAAGGTAGGGACTCCCCTGGATTGAATATGCTGAATTTATCCTGTATTGTATCATCTGTAACACATCTTTAATCATAGCTAAGTAAATCTTTTTATTATATTCTTTGTGTGTTGTTGTGTTTTAATCCTTGCATTTAGAATTTAACCCCTTAATACACCTACTCTGAAAATTTCCATCTACAGGAAATTTATAAATTTCCCTTAATCGCTACAGCAGTTCAGCCCAGACCTAGCAGTAAGCACCATGTTTAAAAATAGGTACATGCGGGAGGTCTCTATGCAGGGGGCATCTCCATGCTATATAAACTATTCTCTAACCCTACGGCCAAGTTGAATTATTAGATGGCCTGGGAGAGGGACCTGGATATATCGCTTGATGTGGAGGACTGGCACAAATGGAGCAACGGATTCACAAAAGGCATTTTAAAATGTGTCTTTGATTGAGGCTAGCTACAAAGTGAATGCTAGATGGTACCAGAATGCCTCTTGAAAAGGTTTCCAGACTCGTTGGCCTCCTGCTTCAGAGGATGTGGCCAGATAGGCACGCCTTTACATACATGGTGGACTTGTCCTAAAGTGCGCCGTTTTTGGATGAGAGTTCACTCTTATTCTTTCAGTTACATCAGTCAATATTATTAAAGATGCGAGTATTGCCCTACTGAATAAACCAGTCGAAAATATCCACAGACCTTAATATACTTCATGTTCCTGGCAGCCAAAATTGCTATTGCAACTTCCTGGAAAAGTCCAGTTATAGACATAGCCTTAATTAAGTGTAAACTAACTTGGATAATGCTAAATGAAAAAAATGGTTAGTGTCTTGCGAGATAAACAACATCTTTTCGACAAAATATGGTCTCCTTGGCTTGCCTGCTTGCAGGTCTGGACATAAAGTGCCGATTCCAGGAATGGTTGGCATTAGACTCCCGGACAGACTCGCCTCCTTTTCTTCTCTATCTTTCTCACTCTCTTTTTTCCATTCCTGCTGGGTGGCATTGATCACTGGGGTGTCAATGTGTAGTCCTGGTGTGAAAGTGTCCAGATCCTAACAATGGTGCTGACCAGGAGCTGACTGCTAAAGGGTCATGCTATTTTGAACATTTGAGAGGATTTGGTCTAACAAGTTGGCTGTTTCTGAGGACTGCTTCTCTGTGACAATTGGACTATCTTCCATCCTGATCTGGAACCCAGACGTAGAGGTCCCATACTTTGGTGTTTACACCATATGATCACTGAGCATATGCCCATTGGAGTCTCCTTACTCTGGTAAGCCTCCTCACTAACCGGTGATGGTTCTATTGTCTGTCTTCACTTCAACACTGATGTCACGTGGATTTCCACTTCTAGCTATATAATCTGTTTTCACTGTTTATCCAAGGACTGTTATATTCATGGTTTAAAAATCTTTACATGACAACAAATATGGAAGTACTACACTACATTTTTCATCAAATATGATCTAAAATACAAGCATCAGGTCTCTTACCTGTTTGGGTGGCACTTGGCAGTAGTCTGGCCTCAGACTGCACCACATTTTGGTTACTGAGGAATATAAGACGCCTGAAGTAGCAAGTTCCATCCCCTCGGGCATCCTCAACTACATATTCCCCACTCAGTTCACTCTGTCCACGATATTGCACTGTCCGGGTTCCTATGTCTCCTCCAGCTGATAGAAATGGGATCTGAAAAGAATGACCCATTTTAACAATGCACTAAAGAACTGAAATGGGAATTAAACAAATTGATTGGGAAAATATAAAATAAGATAAAATGTAAAGCATGAGAAGTCAATAAACATTTCTCTGCATTTGCTGAGCAGCCATAGTGCTCTTGGACTGGACAGCCTAGCACCAGACCCCAACTATTGGTTTTGAGTTAGGCCAACCGGCTGACTATTACATCCTGTGATTTTTTTACCTATGAAAAAACGACTTACTGAGTTCTGACAAATATCTCCCTGACTAAATGTAAAAAAAAATAGCAACTGTGTGCTCTATTAAATATTCAACAGTTTCTTTTCCTTTCATCCTATAGTAGTATAGACTCATTTTTGCATACGTATTCCCCTAAGAATTAGCATTACAAAATTTTTAGAATATACAGCCTACTATACAGCAGATGTCTTATTTCTCTCTTTCTCCTGTAGAATGGTTGGCTCTCACCACGTTTTCTATATGCTGTCCCCCATGGCCCAACGTGTATGTCCCATTTCATATGTAGAGCTAGTGTGATGAACAGCACGTCCTATCCCTGGCACTAGCACTGCCAAACCACGCTGCTTGGAACGGAACAAATAATTGATCAGCGCTGATTGCCCAACAGCAGCACCTTCACCGCAAAAACAGAGGGAGGCATTGTGTCCGCTAGGAAGGAAGGAAGGAAGGAAGGAAGGAGTGGGGGCGGGGTGTGTACAAGTGACTGTCTAGTATAAATTCACAGGCACGCTCACAGCAGATGCCGGTTCAATCAAGGTAGCTCTGCTCTGCCCTCATGCTCAGTAAAAGGTTATGCGGTGGGAGGGGGCTTGTCAGTGTTCTCCTGCCTTTCTCCAATGATATGCAGAGGACTGTCAGCTCCGCTACACTGATGAGTGTAAAGGACATCAGTGCTCAACAACAGAAATGCCACAAATTGGGCTTCTGGAAGGGGAGGAGCGGTCAAAGCTGGACTGGAACAAGCAAAGAAAGTATCTCCACAGTAATTCAGGGTTTCTTTGAGGAAGCAAGGACAGGTATTTCTAAATGAACTCATAGACTAGCATGTAGTATTTAATTAGCCTTACGATTCCAGAGTCAGTGGGCTATAGAGGTGGCATCACACAACTTTACCTGATGGTTATCTGGCAATCCTGATGGAGCCAATTCTAGAACTTTAGCAGTCAACTCTGACTGAATAGCCTCCATGTTTTCATAGTGCTGATCCCTGTGCAAGGCCACGATTATCAGACGACGGAACCCAACGCTTCCTGACAATTGTCTCCGTCCAGGTTCAGAACCAAACAACCACTCCGTTTCTCTTCCCTGGGGAACTGGAAAACAGGAATCCAAATGTAACTGCGGTAACAAAAAAAATATCAGGTATTCAACTTCCCAGTGTATATTATGTTCATCCTTGTTGCATGATTTTATTAGTCCTATGGGGGAGGGGCTACTCCTGTGTTTTCTAGCCCTGCCCACAGATGCTGTCTAAAAATTAAGAAAGACTATTTGCTAAGGGCATAAATAACACATTTCTATAAAATGTCATCCCGTTACGGATTAGATCTGCTTTTATTGGAGAAGCACTACACATGAAATGCCCTGAAACAAAGCCTGACAAGTGTTTCGGCTACCGCTTTACTATTACCGGGTGCATGTGAGTAGATCACCGCTCACTGGCTACAGCACACACACACACACACACACATTTTTCCTCGGAAATACTGCGCAATGGTGTATGTTTCTTTCTCTCCCTATATGCAAACTGACTGGAAGTGTCTGTAAGCACAGCGCAAAAGACAGAAGACGAAAAACACCTGGAGGTGTCAGCAGCAAAAAAGGAAAGTGACAGTTTATTTCCTTTCTTCTTTTTCCTGTGTGTCATTCTTATTTTGAGCAGCAACTTCCTGTATTTAATCTCCTTTTTGGCATGTAATATTGAGTATTGATCCAGCCTGGGAGGATATTGGGTACTGCATAGGAGTATTTTTCACTAAATTGAGAATTGGCGGCTGTAATTAATACAGCGGTTATTATTTAATCTCATTTTAATATACTCAAATAATTGTTTTGTTCATTTATTGGCACTAGCTCCATATTGAGCAATAGGTAATTGACACCTATTAACAGCAACCACTTAAGTGCCCCATTCAATCAAAGATAACTATCAAAGGATGTTTTCTATTCTACAGGATTAACTTGACAGATTTATGTCAATTATCTAACCCTCTATCTAAAAAACCTTTTGGGGTTTAAATACACATTTTAAATCACCGCACTACACGGTTTTTTATACATCACGTTCACGGTTTATATACCATATAATCAAAGTGTTGTACAGGTTTATCAAATTTTGTTATAAGGTTGATACAAGCGCACTCATCACACATTTATTTGTGTACTTTTAACACTACACATGAAATGATTGTATGGGCATGTCACTGCCCAGTACCAGCTTCCTGATGGTGACATTGGCCAAGCATTTGTGCACCGTGTGCTTCAGTAAGCTTTTTACACTGTTCACTGGAAGCATGTGTCAGGGTGACAATGTAGGATAACCAGAGAAAGAGTGTTGTCATCCTATATCACTTTTATAGCAAGATTACAAGATTTTAGTTTAATCAAAAGTTATAGAATTAAAATAGTATTTAAAATGACATGAAAAATGTTAAACATTATATATTATTTAAGGGATATTAACTGTTAAACATGATTATGTATTTGTTTTCCTATGAAGTATTTTGTTTAAGGGAGGGTTATAACCCCTGTTTATTTTATCGTCTGCGTCACATAGGGGGGATATTCAAAAGGAAGTGCGAGGAAATCCCTCCAAAGTGAAAAAATCCAAGGGTGTCACCAGAACTATCAACCCAAAGTTTAGGATTTTCTTTATCTTTCAACAAAATGGTAAACAGTACAAAAAAAAAAAAAAAAAAACACACAACAGCTGTTCTAATTCCTTTTACACTCTTTCAAAAACATTTTTTTTTTTTAAGTTTTGCCTTTAGTTATACTTTAAAGTGATTATAAAAATGTTTTTTTTATTAAATAACAGGTTAAATAACAGGTTTATATTTACCTTCTCCTGACTCCTTCTCAATGTGGAAGCCGCTTCCTCTTGTGGCAAACCTGCATGCTTGATCTCAAGCCACGCTGCCTGTGACGGCCCCCTGCTCACTTGTCACAAGATTTGACTGACAGCCGTGGGAACCAATGACTCCTGCTGCTCTCAGCAAAGCCTGGGAGAGCCACTACAGACAGGCAACATTGCTGGATCGAACGAGGGCTCAAGTAAGTATTGGGGGGACTGATGGGGCAATACTTTAACCTAAAAATATTTTACCTTATAGAAAGGAATGCATTAAGGTAAAAAATGTGAAAAGTGCATGAAAACTGATGGGAAAACCGTACAGATTTCACTTACAGAGACATGAGTTTACATCAGTTTTCAGTGCAGAAAAACTTTTTTCGATACTTGATATTTTGCTTCAAACTGACTTGAGTCATGGTCCAATTTCATTCCTGGAACAAAAGCATAGTGAAAGCTGTGGAGGGGGCTATGTTGCTTTGTCTTATATGGGAAAACCACAGGTTTACTTTAAAGTGTTACTAAACCCACAACAGTAAAATCAGTCTGTATATGCAGTAAAGCATGCTTGTTATACTCACTGTGGAACCTAAGGGGTTATTCCTCCGCATTGTGTAAAAAGGCTGTTTGATCCTGTCTTCTCTGATCCTTCCCTTCTTCCACTGTCCTCAATCTATCTCCTGATAAGGCAGTGCATGAGATCAGCACAGGGCCAATCAGCACTGTCCTGACAGAAGGTCAGGGGTCCTGCAGTCTCATAGGACAGAGGAGAAGGAAAACTCCTCCTACAAGCTTCAACCAGACACTAA
Organism: Lithobates sylvaticus; assembly: GCA_028564925.1. Classification (NCBI taxonomy): domain Eukaryota; kingdom Metazoa; phylum Chordata; class Amphibia; order Anura; family Ranidae; genus Lithobates; species Lithobates sylvaticus. Next base: position 197,100,276 of record CM053032.1, read on the forward strand.
TAGACGTCACAAGACTGCTATATACTGCTGATGAGAAAAGGTTTTTAGCAGTTTATATTTACTAAAATAATTGCATTTCCATTTTCTGTGTACTGTGGGAGACCAGATATAATGAATGCAGGATCCTGGGTTTAATAACACTTTAAAAATAGAAATAGCGGGGATTTCCTGATCACTATTATGCATTCAAACTGAATCTAGGTTTAAATTTCATTTAAAAAAATAGCTTGTTGGGTCAAGCTGGCCCAAACTATTATCATTACTAACACATGCACCTACTGTGAAGCGCTGTATAAACTGTATGTAGCATGTAGGGGACTTCCTGCCTCAGTCCTGGAAAAACATTGTGTCAGGATGAGAGTTGGGCAGCCATTCACAAGAAGCTTTGTATTTTATATACCAAAAAGTGTGAAAAAACACTGTACCATAGCAGAGTCATAAAAAACAATCTTTAGTTGATAAAACTATATTATATATATATATATATATATATATATATATATATATATATATATATATATATATATATATATATATATATATATATATATATATATATATATATATATATATATATATATTCCATAGGGAAAACAAAAGAGAATCTCCAGGAGATTCCTTGTCATTCATGCAGCTCAAACCTTCAGGTACTTTATCATCTAGTTTGGTTGGCAACGTCAATGATTGGGCGTTCCCTGCGATCTGTATGCTATGTTTCCCAATGGAATAAATATACATGCTTTTATCAACCAAGGAATGGTTTTCGTGACTCTGCTATGGTACAGCCCTTTTCCCCACTTTTTGGTCTATGAGTTTGGGACATAAGTGGCCTTAGCACAGACAGTATCCCACCATTTGGGTACTGGTTTATGTGCCTTGACATTTGTGTGTTTTTTCCACTTTGTATTTTATGAATGCATACAAGGCCTCCTAGGTACAATCGAGAAGCACTCAGCCTAACTTGGATTTTGTTCTGGAAAAGAAATAGGAAGTCTTTGTCCCACTGTCCAGAACATAACACTGTACAGTATATACTGCATGTAGCTGATGCAACATACAGTTTATACAGTGCTGACAGCGGGCGCATGTTTTAGTAATGGAAATATTTTGTTTGGGCCAACTTGGCCCAAATTATTTAAAATGAAATTAAACCTGGATAGGCTTTAAATATGTGACATTGCCACCAGGATTCAAATGTTGGTAAGAAGCTGACAGAAAGAAAAAGTGAAGACAAAGTGTGGGATATGGGATAAAGAGGGATATTTTTTATATATATATATATATATATATATATATATATATATATATATAAATCCCTCTTTACCCCACACATCTGAATCTGTATTATATATGAGCGCATTTACAAATGCTAAATCCTTTAATAGAGTAGCTTATCATAGGGGTTGATTTACTAAAAAACTGGAGAGTGCAAAATCTGGTGTAGCTCTGCATAGAAACCAATCCGCTTCTAACTTCAGTTTGTTCAATCAAACTTTGACAAAAAAAAAAAAACTGGAATCCGATTGGTTTCTATGCAGAGCTGCACCAGATTTTGCACTCTCCAGTTTTAGTAAATGAACCCCATAGTCTCTTTAGAACGGGTGTCTGACTGACTTATTCATATTACACCCAGCGAAGAACCATACAGAAATAATATTAGAACATAAAAAGAGAAAAAAAAAAAAAAAAAACTTACTTATAAATACAGCAAAGTGGTTGGCATGAGATGGGCGTACTGTAGGACTATCTACCACATGAAAGGTATAACGAGTTCTTCCAGAATCTCCATCACACAAGTCTAGTGACACTTCCTGAGAACTCTGGTTTTGGTTTAGGCGGTTACGGATTAGTGCATATTGCTGTCGTTCTTTCACTGCTGCCATTAGTTCATCACGGCTTGAACAACGCAAAGGCTTGGCGCCCTCCTTATCAGCCATCACTTCCAAGACTTGTGGAAAGCCTGGCATTTGTCGTACCTTGGTCATCACAAATACAAACACTGGTAAAGGAAACTGACTGCCAGACTCATTGCTGCTGCCCTCTGATACTTGATGAACTCGAATCATCCATCCTCCTTGGGAGAACTGATTTACTAGTTTGTCCAAGACGTGGCCTTGAGCCAGAGATACACACACATATCGTCCACCAAATTGCAAGACACGACCAATTTCAACCAGCAATTTTGTAGCAGTTTCCAGAGTTTTCTCTTCTGTATCAGGGAGTATGGCATCCAATGTCCCCTTATCCAACACAGCCTGAAAGTGGGAATCAGGAAATGTAGTCTGCGTGGCATCCATTAATTCGTACGTCATCAGAGGTCGTTTTTTGGCATTTCGCTCGTTCATCTGGCGAATGACCACCTCGCTCACATCAATGTTGCTCAGATTCTGGCATCCAGCATCGTATAGCCTTTCACTTAACTCGGAGTTGCCACAGCCCACCACTAGCACCTGCGAGAAACAAGATGTACAAATCATTTATGTAAATCTGGTGCAGACCAATACCTGTTGCCACTTTTTATCACTGAATGAATGCAGTGTACAGTAGGTGCTGTAGGTGGAAAAGGGATCTCTCCTTTTTTCTGTAATTAATTCTGCCAACACTAAGTAAAGCTCCCTAGTGAGTATATTTAAAGCCAAATTTTTTGTCAGTAGGGAAGGGTTAAAGCAGAATGAAAGTCCACGAATACTAACCTCTCCACACTAGCATCATCTCCTCGGCTTCTTCTGGATGCCAGGACTTCAGCCATCACTTAAAGTGAATGTAAGGTCTCACTTTTTTTCTCTATAAAAATAATAAACATGTTATACTTACCTGTTCTGTGTAGTGGAGCTGCCCCGATCCTCCTCGTCTTGGGTGCTTCTCCTGTGCTCCTAGCCACTCCCTCCTGTTGAGTGCCCCCACAGCAAGAAGCTTTCTATGGGGGTACCCAAGCCGAGTTGCATCTCCGTGTGTCCATTCAGACACCGAGCTGTGGTTCAGTCCCACCCCCTCTCCTGATTGCCTAACTGACTTTGATTAACAGCAGCGTGAGCCAATGGCACTGCTGCGGTGTCTCAGCCAATCAGGAGGGAGAGTCCCGGCTGAGACACTTGTGGACAGAGATGGGGCTGCGGTAAGTATTGGGGGGGGGGGGGGGGCTGCTGCACACAGAAGGCTTTTTATCTTAATGCATTCTATGCATTAGGTATAAGAAGAATATAGACTGAGCGCAGCATGTACAGCTCAGTGTGTATTCCAAAAGAGATAGTAATTTGAGAAGTAAGTTTGTTTTATTGGTTTTGCTTTAGAACTTCAAAATTAAAAAGGAGAAGTATGGCCAAAGCTATTTTTCCTATGGATCACAGGAGTGCAGTTCATTCCGTTTCATGGTTTTCTTTTTTATCTCTGATCTGCTCTTTCCTCCTCACACATTATTTTCCACTCACTTGTTTGCCTGCACTCTGGTATTGGGCTTTAGCAACTTCCCACAATATAGAGCATTTACAGTATACCCAATATATATCTTCTTGGGGATCATGTTTATGCGCTCGGTCCCTCTTAAGCAGATCCCTTTCCACAGCTCCCGGCACAGACATTTTGGGCAGCCTCTGACTCCTTGTCCAACATTTTCCAGACTTATTACGATGCAAGTACTTATAGGGATGAGCAACTCTCTCCCTTTCTTTTTGTACATATCCTCCCCGTTGAGGGGTACAACATTGGATCATACTGGTCTACTCATGTTTTGAGTTATAGATTTGCATGCACCCACCCCTGAAGAGTGGTATTATCCACAAAACGCGTTGGCATAATTTGGATGCACTTATTTTCATGCAGACGCCTCTACTCATTACATTAGCTTGAGTTCACCACCTACCATGTTTTTTTTTTTTATAATTTTTATTGAGTTTTATCAAGAAAAACAAGATTGTTATACATTATGATACATTGACAAGGATCATATATATATCTCAGGTTAGAAAAAAAAAAAAAAAATCAAACATAAATGACCGAACAATAAACCGCGGAATTACTACCAAGTTCTGTCGAAAATTATGATGATGGGTATTGTCCTCTCTCCTGGACACCCCATTAGGGACAAGCTGTGCCCTCGGGGGGGGGGGGGGCGCAACAACACCATTGACTGTAGTTCTCCTTTAACCATAACAGTGTTGTGAGATTTCCAGTCTAAGAGGTTTCTAAACAGGGAGTGGTTCAGGTGGGGCTTTAATACATTTGAGTGTACCAATCCATCCAGGGTGCGCACTGTTTATTTGCACGCTGTATGTGGCCTTCAGATATAGCAAACATACGTACTGTGGGTATGCATCAAATGGATCACTCAATGGTACGTGGTCTGGGGATCTCCAGTGGTGGACTAATGCAAATTTAGGGGCTAGAAGGATATGTACTATTGTGCAACGTAGGTTAAGAGGGTTGTCATCAATTCCAATGTTGAGGAGCGCTAGTTCTGCTGAAGGAGGAATCAAATTGTTAGTTACACCAGATATCAGTTGTAAGGTAGCCTTCCTGAATATTGCGATCTTTTTTACATGCCGGTGTTCTGTCAAAACAGAAAACCCGTCCAAGTGTCCAATTACTGATGCTGGAGAGTCACTGGAAGTGACCTGGTTGTATATTTTGAGGAGTTGGCTGTTTTGACAGAACAGCAGCACAGTGATGGACTGGTGTTGTGTGCATCCCTGTGTTAGCAGTCCCATAGCTGTTAATTGGGGTGGAGCGTTAGCAAGGACACAGCCGCTGCTTCCAATGTGACTTTCATGTTGGTGGGATGCAAACCGTGGGTGGGTTTGGAGCTGTGCACCCACAAGAATGTCACGCTGGGGGCAGTGGCTGTGTCCGTGCAGCCGCTGCCTCCCAATTACCAGCTATGGGATGGCCGACAGCGGGATGCACAGAACACCTGTCCATCCCTGTGGTGGTAAACACGGCCTTGTACAGATTAATACGCCCCGTGTGAACAAGACCATGGCCTAAAGCACTGCTGCGTGCAGATCCATAGGACACTGAACACAGGGTCCTGTACAGGAGCCCTAATGCAGATCTTACAGGAGAGGAGGCACCCTGCCCCCCATGTACACACCTTGTCTTTGGGTTTTATGTATTTGTGCAGCACCCCACACAGCTCCAAGTATCCTCCATACCACTCGAAGGCCCGATCCCCCCTGCGCCTGAAGAACTGCTCCCAGTATTCGCTGGAGGAGAACTCCTTACTACTCTTCGGTAACAGATTCATCTTCCCACTATCACTGCCTCTGTCATCCCATGCAGCTGTCACATGGAGCACACAATCAACACTTCCGGGTCACAGGTCTCCGTCTCCTTATTGAACACATGCTTCCTATAAAAAAAAAGTTTCATTAGATAGCTGGGGTGTAGCAAGATGGCGGCGACGAAACGTCACTTCCGTTGAAAATTCTGATGGGTCGCCGAAACTGACGAAACACTGGCTGAAAAAGACATTGGTCCAGCCTGTGTATAGAACGGCGCTCTTGTTTGTTTCATTGCGGACGTGCTGCTGGGTTACAGCGACACCTTGTGGTGGTTTATATTTATCGCGTTTTAAGTCTGTACACTAGTGGGATTCACAGTTTCACACGCTCAATGTCCGGGCTAACACTGCAGTCAGTTACTATTCTGGTGTACGGAAACAGCAGCTGCCTGTACTACAAGTACTTCTGGGTCACGGTGTCTTCCTCCTAGCTTGTGATTGGTGGGGTGGACTGTGCAGGGGGCGGGGAAGGAGGTGGAGTTTGCTAATGATAGTACACCGGTTGCATGCCCCTAGATCCGATCGTGTGATCCGATATACAAATCAATGGCTGCGGGGAGTGTTAGAAGCGTCGTGTTTGTGACCGGCAATGCCAAGAAGCTGGAAGAGGTGAGGAGTGATCACACAAATCTATAGTCATGTGTCTCCAGTGCTGGGCCAATCTGTCATCGGTATCCCCGCCCACTTCTGGAAATGCTAGCAGACTGGCTGTCATCCTGATCCCATGGAATAAGTTCACAGATCACCTCCAATAGGGGGCGTGCCAATCCTACTGAACGCATGGCCGCTGCTGTGCGCTAGGAGGATTAGCGCTCATAGAGCTGCACGATTCTGGATAAAATGAGAATCACAATTTTTTTTTTGCTTAGAATAAAGATCACGATTTTCACGGTGTAACATCTTCTTTCACGTTAAACAAATAAATCGGGCTAACGTTAAGCCCCTTTCACATGTGCGGATCCCTTTTCAGACATCCGCCTGCTCAGCAGGGATCGCCCCGTTGAACCTCACTGAGCTGCCGGATGACAAGTCCGTGTCCGCTAAGGATAAGCTCAGGCGTGTTCGCATGCTCCACGTGCAGAGCCTGCCAGGAAGTCGGCTCAGCTCTGCCCTAATCACAGGCAGTGAGACATTGCTTGATCTCTGCAGCCGCGCATCGGGGCAATGTCCTGCCTGTCCGTTTTCATCCGATCCGATCCACCAGACGGATGGAAAATAGGGTTTTCATCCATCTGGATTTAGCGGATCGGATGTAAGCGGACATGTCACCGCTGACATCCCTTCGCTCCATAGAGATGTATGGAGCATCCTTTCAGGTCCACCTGAAAAAACTGACAGGAGGATCTGAACGGTCCGTATGTGTGAAAGGGCCCTTACTGTTTTTTTTTTTTGTTTTTTTTTTTAATTCATTAAAGTGTATTTAAAAAAAAAATGCGTTTTAAAAAACCGCTGCGCAAATACGGTGTGACATAAAATATTGGAACAACCACCATTTTATTCTCTAGGGTCTCTGCTTAATATATATCATGTTTGGGTGTTCCAAGTAATTTTCTAGCAGAAATGAATGATTTTTTACTTGTAAGCAATAAATGTCAGAAAAGCTTTGGTCTTTAAATGGTTAAACTTCCTTCATTTAAACTTTGATAAAAGAACAAAAAGATACTTTGTTTCTACTTATTCATGTGTTGTGATAAATCTTTGTTATCAAGAAAAGAGATATTGATTGTCATACATTATGATACATTGACAAGGATCATTATTTATTTATTTATTTATATATATATATATATATATATATATATAATCAATCTTGGCAGGCTGCCTGGATTTTTTTTTTTCAGCTGTGAGAACTCTCTGCACTTGTTAAACAAAATCGTGACATGCTGTTTTGAAGATCAGGAAGGGAAAAAGATTGCGGTTTCGATTCTTAATGATTAATCATGGAGCTCTAGCTCTGATGTGCTGATTCCAGGGTTTCACTTCGTTTATGTGAATTACATTAACCACTTGAGCCCCGGAAGGTTTACGACCAGACCATTTTTTGCGATACGGCAAGGCGTTGCTTTAACTGACAATTGCACGGTCGTGCGATGTTGTACCAAAAATAGAGCTTTCTTTTGGTGGTATTTGATCACATCCTGCGGTTTTTATTTTTTGCGCTATAAACAAAAAAATGCATACATTTTGAATTTTTTTTTATATTTTTTTACTTTCTGCTATAAAATATATCCAATAAAAAAAAACGAATTTCTTCATCAATTTCGGCCAATATGTATTCTGCTACATGTTTTTGGTTAAAAATCCCAATAAATGTATATTGATTGGTTTGCGCAAAATTTATAGCGTCTACAAACTATGGGATATATTTGTGGACTTTTTTTTTTTTTTAATTGATTTTTACTAGTAATGGCGGTGATCAGCAATTTTTAGCAGGAATGCGTCCTGGCTCTGGTGGTGCACGTACCCCCCTAGAGTGAATTTTGCGCTTAAGGGCCACCCTGCCACAGTATATGTATGTGGGGTGGTCCTTAACTGGTTAACCACTTGAGCCCCAAACCAATTCTAACATTCCTCTCCTACATGTAAAAATCAGCATTTGTTTGCTAGAAAATTACTTAGAACCCCAAACACTATCTATACACTATATTACCAAAAGTATTGGGACACCTGCCTTTACACGCACATGAACTTTAACCGCTTCCCGACCGCCTCCTGCACATTTACGTCGGCAGAATGACACGGCTAGGCAAAAGCACGTACAGGTACGTCCCCTTTAATTGCCTAGCCCTGGGGTCGGGAGCTCCGTGGCCGCGGGACCAGCGGACCCGATCACCGCTGGTGTCCCGCGATTGGGTCACAGAGTTGAAGAACGGGGAGAGGTCTATGTAAACAAACCTCTCCCCGCACTTCCTACACTGCCTGTCATTGATCGGCTGTTCCTGTCATCGGGAAAGCCGATCAGTGACGTCGGATGTCAGCCACGCCCCCTACTGTGAAAAAAACACACACGTCACACTAACTCCTCCCCTCCCCCTAGTAGTTAACTCCTTCACTGCCACTGTCATTTACATAGGAATCAATGCATTTAAATAGCACTGATTTCTGTATAAATGACAATGGTCCCAAAAATGTGTCAAAAATGTCCGATGTGTCCGCCATAATGTCGCAGTCACAATAAAAATTGCCGATCGCCGCCATTACTAGTAAAAAAAAAGATATTAATAAAAATGCTATAAAACTATCCCCTATTTTGTAAACGCTATAACTATTGCGCAAACCAATCAATAATCGCTAATTTGTGATATTTTTTTTTTTTTTTTTTTTTACCAAAAAATATGTAGAAGAATACGTATCGGCCTAAACCGAGGAAAAAAAATTTTTTTATATATATTTTTGGGGGATATTTATTATAGCAAAAAGTAAAAAATATTGAATTTTTTTTCAAAATCGTCGCTCTATTTTTGTTTATAGCGCAAAAAATAAAAACCGCAGGGGCGATCAAATACCACCAAAAGAAAGCTCTATTTGTGGGAAAAAAAGGACGCCAATTTTGTTTGGGAGCCACGTCGCACGACCGCGCAATTGTCAGTTAAAGCGACGCAGTGCCTGCAAATTGGTCCGGGGCTTAAGTGGTTAATGGCATCCCAGTCTTAGTCCGTAGGGTTCACTATTGAGTTGGCCCACTCTTTACAGCTATACCAGCTATGGAGAAACTTGACTGGCCTGCACAGAGTCCTGACCTCAACCCTTGAGAACACCTTTGGGATGAATTAGAGCGGAGACTGCGAGCCAGGCCTTCTCGTCCAACATCAGTTCCTGACCTCACAAATGTGCTTCTGGAAGAATGGTCAAACATTCCCATAGACACACTCCTAAACCTTGTGGACAGCCTTCCCAGAACAGTTGAAGCTGTTATAGCTGCAAAGGGTGGGCCAACTCAATATTGAACCCTACGAACTAAGTCTGGGATGCCATTAAAGTTCATGTGCGTGTAAAGGCAGGTGTCCCAATACTTTTGGTAATATAGTGTATATTTTAAAGCAGAGGCCCCAGAGCATAAAATGGTTGATGTTAAACGGCGGCAAACTTCAGTACCTAAAAAATCTCCATAGGTGATGCCTTAAAAGCCATTTCAGGTTACCAGTTTAGAGTTACACAGGAGATCTGGTGCTAAAATTGTTTCCCCCGCTCTGATGTTCACGGCGATACCTCACGATGTGGTGTGATGGCCTTTTACGAATGCGCGTGGAACCTACGTGCACATTCGCATTTGTGAAGGGGGACCAGGGCACTTTAAATATGTTTTTGTTTTTTATTTTAAAAAAAATATGAGGGACTATTCCTAACTATGCTAGTTTTATTACCTTTTGCCATGTACATTTTTTTTAATTTAATTTTACATTTTTGTGTTTTGTTAGTCTTTTCCTTTCCCTCAAAGATTCTCTTTTTTTTTTTACATTCTGCTAAAACTTTTGTGAATCAGTATTGCTTGGACCTTGAAGAAGGGGGACATGCCCCCTTTTTTTTGTGTGTTTGAGTTATCGATTCTTTTTTTTTATTATTTATTTATTTATTTATTTTCATTATACATAGTTAGCTAGGCCGAAAAAAGACACAAGTCCATCCAGTTCAACCATAAAAATAAAAGAAATAATAAATAAAAATAAAATATATCGTACAATCCAATAAACCCCATTCTATACCCACAGTTGATTCTGTGGTTGGAACAACTGTAAATTGGCTACATTCTTCCCTTTTTTTATTTATTTTATTTTTTTCCATATAAACAGGTTGTCCAGATCCTGGGAGACAAGTTCCCATGTAAATTAGTGGCTAAAAAGATTGATTGTAAGTACCTTTTTTATAGTATGTATAATTAATGGTGGGATCTCTGTATGTCACATTAATCATTTATATTGCTTTTGTGTCCAGTGCCCGAGTACCAAGGAGAACCAGATGAAATCTCAATTCACAAATGCAAAGAAGCGGCAAAAGAGGTAAGCGGAGGAACAAGTAACTCTATAACCTACTGGATGATGTCTTACTTTTTATTCAGAAACAAGAAAAAAAGATTGATTTCTTTGTTAAATCTTGTTTAACCACTTTCAGACCGGACCATTTTGCTGGCTTAAGACCAGACCACTTTTTGCGATTCGGCACTGCGTCGCTTTAACTGACAATTGCGCGGTCCTGCAACGTGGCTCCCAAACAAAATTGACGTCCTTTTTTTCCCACAAATAGAGCTTTCTTTTGGAGGTATTTGATCACCCCTGCTGTTTTAATTTTTTGCGTTATAAACAAAAATAGAGCGACAATTTAGAAAAAATAATTTTTTACTTTTTGCTATAATAAATATCCCCAAAAAATATATAAAATTTTTTTTTTTTCCTCAGTTTAGGCCGATACGTATTCTTCTTCATATTTTTGGTAAAAAAAAATTGCAATTAGCGATTATTGATTGGTCTTCGCAGAAGTTATAGCGTTTACAAAATAGGGGATAGTTTTATAGTATTTTTATTAATGATTTTTTTTTACCAGTAATGGCGGCAATCAGCAATTTTTATTGTGACTGCGACATTATGGAGGACACATTGGACATTTTTGACACATTTTTGGGACCATTGTCATTTATACAGCAATCAGTGCTATTTAAATGCACTGATTCCTGTGTAAATGACACTGCCAGTGAAGGGGTTAACCACTAGGTGGCAGTGTAGGGGTTAAGTGTTCCTAGGGGCGTGTTACTAACTGTGGGGGGGGGGGCGTGGCTGTGATTTAGTGAACACTGATCTCTGCTCCAATCACAGGGAGCAGAGATCGGTGTCACTAGTTGCTAGGCAGAACGGGGAGATGTTGTTTACTTCCGCATCTCCCCGTTCAGCCATTCCGTGAGACGATCGTGGGTATCCCCGCGGCAATCGAGTCCGCAGGACCCGCGACCGGACTCACGGGGGTCCCGACCGACACGCACACAATGGCACGGCGGCAATCTTAAAGGGGACATACCTGTACGCCCTTTTGCCTGTCCGTGCCATTCTGTCGACGTACATCGTCGTGCGCCGGTTGGAAACCGGATAATTTGACTTTTGTATTGCAGCTGAACCTGAGGATTTTCATAATGTAGGACATGGAAACATTGTATAACGTTAATAGTGTGTGTGTGTGTGTGTGTGTTTTGTGTAATAGACTGCTTTTAGTTTAAAGTGACACTAAAGGTAATTTTTTTTTTTTCTTTTAATAACAAACATATCATACTTACCTCCACTGTGCAGCTAGTTTTGCACAGAGTGGCCCTGAACCTCCTCTTCTGGGGTCCCTCGGCAGCTCTCTTGGCTCCTCCCTGCATCAGATAACCCCCTGGGAGAAGCGCTCTCCCAGGGGGTTACCATGCGGGCGTGCTCATGAGTCCAGCATTCGGTGTCCATAGACTCGAAATGCAGGACTCGGCCCCGTCATTGGATTTGATTGACAGCAGCAGGAGCCAATGGCTGCGCTGCTATCAATCTATCCAATCAAGAGCCGAGAACACCCTAGCAGAGAGAAGACTTGCCCTGGTTAGGCATTGGAAAGACACAATGCATCCAAAACTTATTGAAGTCATACAGATAATTAATACCCATGGTACATATCAACGACTTTTAGCTTCTGGGGTAGGCAAATACCTTCCAATCAATAAGATTTGGGAACCATGGAACAAATGGTGTGACACTACAGCTAAATCCGGCTCTACTTGAACCCCTGAGTACTCTATATGAAGGTTATTAAATTGGCAGATAATGGTTTTATAAGATTATCTGCACTCTCCCTTTTCCTTTATTTTCTGTTACCCTAGTTCTACTCGATACCTATTACTTTTGTTTATTGCAAATGTTCTGACATATTTACCCTAGGGGTGTGCTGGGTGGGAGGCCGGGACCTCTATATTAAATACAACCATATCCAGTGTATAGACTTAATTCTTTGGAAGTATATACGCTATTATTACCTTGAAGTACCTTAAGGTATTAGACAATTTTACAGCCAGAACAGAGTAAATCGACATTGCTAAATACTCTTTTACAATGTTTTTGTGATTTTTCTTTTCTTTATATACAACAAATGTTTTACCTTTTTTGTTTGTAAAAAAAAAATAAAAAATCTTCCTCAATAAAAACTTATTGAAATTAAAATCTTTTCAAATGTATTAAAAATAAAAAATGAAGAAATCACATGTACATACAGTCTTTGCCATGACTAGGGATGAGCTCCGGCGTGTTCGCATGGTCTACGCGCAGAGCCCGTTAGTAAGTCGGTGCAGCACTGCGCTATTCACAGGCAGTGAGACATTGCCCGATCTCTGCAGCCGCGCATCGGCGCAATGTCTCACTGCCTGTTATTAGCGCAGTGCTGCACCGACTTACTAATGGGCTCTGCACGTGGACCATGCGAACACGCCTGAGCTCATCCTTAGCCATGACACTCAAAATTGTGCTCAGGTAATCCTGTTTCCACGGATCATCCTTTTAGATGTTTCTACAACTTGATTGGGGTTAATCTGTTGTAAATTCAGTTGATTGGATAGGGGTGTGCCTACCCAAATCATGTCTATGTAAGGTCCCACAGTTAACAGTGCATGTCAGAGCACAAACCAAGCCACGAAGTCCAAAGAATTGTCTGTAGACCTCCGAGACAGGATTGTATCGAGGCACAGATCTGGGGAAGGGTACAGAAATATTTCTGCGCCATTGGAGGTCCCAATGAGCACAGTGGCCTCCATCATCTGTAAATGGAAGAAATTTGGAACCACCAGGACACTTCCTAGAACAGGCCGCCCGGCCAAACTGAATGTTCGGGGGAGAAGGGTTTTAGTCAGGGAGGTGAGCAAGAACCTGATGGTCACTCTGACAGAGCTCCAGTGTGTCTCTGTGGAGAGAGGAGAACCTTCCAGAAAACAACCATCTCTACAGCACTCCACCAATCAGGCCTGTAAGGTATAGTGGCCAGACGGAAGCCACTTCTTAGTAAAAGGCACCTAAAGGACTCTTAGACCACGAGAAACAAAATTCGCTGGTCTGATAAATTATTTTTAACTCTGTCTGGAGGAAACCAGGCACCGCTCATCACCCAGCCAATACCATCCCTACAGTAAAGCATGGTGGTGGCAGCATCATGCTGTGGGAATGTTTTTATGCAGCAGGAATTCTGAGACTAGTCAGAATCGAGGAAAGATGAATGCAGCAATGTACAGAGACATCCTTGATGAAAACCTGCTCCAGAGCGCTCCTGGATCTCAGGCTGGGGCGAAGGTTCATCTTCCAACAGGACAACGACCCTAAGCACACAGCCAAGATCACAAATAAGTGGCTATGGGACAACTCTGTCCTTGAGTGGCCCAGCCAACGTCCAGACTTGAACCCGATTTAACATCTCTGGAGAGATCTGAAAATGGCTGTACACAAATGCTTCCCATACAACCTGATGGAGCTTGAGAGGTCCTGCAAAGAAGAAGAATGGGAGAAACTGCCCAAAAATAGGTGTGCCTAGATTGTAGCATCATACTCAAAAATACTTGAGGCTGTAATTGGTGCCAAAGGTGCTTCAAGAAAGGATTGAGCAAAGGCTGTGAATACTTATGTACATGTAATTTTTCGATTGATCGTTCTCTTATTTTTAATAAATTTGCAAAGATTTCAAACAAACTTTTTTCACGTTGTCATTATGGGGTATTGTTTGTAGACTTTTGAGGAAAATAATGAATTTAATCCATTTTGGAATAAGGCTGTAACATAACAAAATTTTAAAAAATGTAAGCGCTGTGACTACTTTCCTGGATTCACTGTACATCAAAAAGAGGCTGAAAAAAATCAAAGGACAATGCAGATACAATTGTGTGAACCTAACCCTAAGGACTGTAACTATCTACAGGACTCTGAGATAATGTTGTTATGACTTTTGAGCTGGTTTACTAGAGGCATTTTTTTTTAATCCCCCCCCTGGGACAGGGGCATTTTTTTGTTCCTAGTAGCACAGGGACATTTTAAACTCTTACTGATCACTGACGCAAAGGCATTAGTAAAAAAAAAAAAAAAGGCATTAGTAAAAAAAATGACCCTGTATTGGTGGTCACTGGAAGTAAATAATGCCCCTATGTTATTCGTCAGTGGAAATAAAAACTGGCGCTGTATCAATCGTCAGTGGAAATAAAAAATTGCCCCTGTGCCAGTTGTCAGCGGGAATAAAAAATGACCCTGCGCCAGTCAGTGGGAAAAAAAGTGCCCCTGTGCCAGTCGTCAGTGAGAAAAAAAAATGGCCCTGTGCCAGTCACCTGTGGGAATAATAAAATGCCACTGCACCAGTGCGGAGTAAAAAATGTCTCTCTATCAGTTGCCAAAAAAAATCCCCCCCCCCACCTCCGGGCATTGGTGTCAGAAATTTAAAAATGACTAATTTGGTCCACATTCATTGTAATATTATATGCAAATGACTTTCTTAATTCATTGTTTGCAGATTCAGGGCCCAGTTATTGTTGAAGACACATGTTTGTGTTTTAATGCTCTAGGAGGGCTTCCAGGTCCTTATATGTAAGTAGAATCTTTCTTTTTTTTCTCAAAGTGACATAAACCTTCACTATTAAAAACAGAAATCTGATATGTGATTATTTATTCGGAGTACCTATTATTCAATTAATTTAATGCAGTAAATTTTATCAAAGTTATTAAAGCAGAACTAATCTGTATTTGCACACCACAAACTAAAAATAATAAATTTTTAATCAAAACAGAATCCCCCCATCCACCCATCCATGTCTCAATGTAATATTTTGTTGATCACTTTAAAAAAAATACCCCTCTAGCATTTCTAGCCATGGCCATTTTGAGTAATTCAGCTTTCTTCCCTTGATAAAAACAATTTTATCATTTTTAAAAACTGATGGGTTTACGTTGGTTATCTTTGTGTAGCATTAAAATTTGATGATCTGAATCATTTAAATGTAACAAATATGCCAAAAAGTAAAAAAAAATCAGGAAGGGGGCAAATCCTTTTTACAGCACTGTACACACTATAGAAGGGTATGCTCTGTTGTTTTTTTTTTTTTTTTTAATTTCCAAGGTTTAGAACCACTTTAAAGCGGAAGTAAACCCTTTGATTTAAATAGTTAAAAAAAATGGCACGCCGGAAATGCTACCTGCCACATTGACTATGCTTTCAACCAAACTGTCAAACCATCCAATGGCTGGTGTCATAACTGATCACATGTGCAGCATCATGGCAGTTGAAGATTGAACAGAGGCCAAGATGGCAGCTTCCTTTGCTGAAACCGATAGGAGGGTTTACTTCCACTTTAAGGTTATTGCTTTATGGACATGGGGGGAAAAAAAGTAAGGTATAATGTAAGTGATTACTAATGTAAGCATTTGTTTTTGTTTTTTTTCTCTCAGAAAATGGTTTCTTGAAAAGCTAAAACCTGAAGGTATGTATCCATTTTTCACAACTTTCCTAAATTAGTTTTGCATTTTTAATTACTATTCTTTTTTTTCTTGAGTGGTGGGAGAATGTCTGTCTGTCTGCCCCCCCCCCCCCCAAGGGTTTTATTAGTTTGTACATTTAAACAAAAAAAAAGAACCAAGGTAATATAACCCACAGGGCAAACAATATGACTTCCAGTAAATACAGTCAAACTATATAAGAAGCAGATGGCATTTACAGAATTTCTTGGCTTCGAGGTTTGCAATACAAAGCAAGGACCATGTACCTAAACATAATTTTAGTAAAATATGTAACTGGCTTATTTATTGAGAACCATGTGGCGTCTTTCAGACTTGTGGTGCTGCTTACCACCCTCTGAAAAGCAATCCAGCTCTTAGGCTGGGTTGAAGGAAAGAAAATTCCCAGATTTCCCCCATCAACACAGTCAGTGTTGGTGGGGGAATCCTTCCCTTTGTGCTAATATATTCTGACAGCTGGAGGTTTCCCCGCTGTCCGAATACAATGATCACTGTTGGCAGCGATCATATGGGAAAAAAAAAAAAAAAACGAAAGGCTGGTTGTAAATTAATCAACTTCAGTTCAGCCAGTCTGCCCATAAATGGATCGAAGTTTGATCCAGCTTAACTTACCCTGCTGCCTTCTAGCAATGTAAAAATTCCAACAATAGGCTGGAGACGCTACAACTACCCTCTGCTTACAGCAAGGCAGCAGAGCTGAGGACCTGGTGCAGAGCTCACTACCAGAGTCTCTGAGAGATAATGGAAGCTGGTTTATGATTCAGCCTACAGGTATCTTTTTAAAAATTAAAACAATTCATTTTGGGTTACATAGTTAGTTAGGTTGAAAAAAGACACAATTCCATCTAGTTCAACCACAAAAAAAAAAAATATATATATATATATATTATACAATCCCATATTCCCCATTCTATACCCACAGTTGATCCAGAGGAAGGCAAAAAACCCCAGCAGAGCATGCTCCAATTTGCTAAAGCAGGGGTAAAAAATTCCTTCCTGATCCCCTGAGAGGCAATTGGATTTTCCCCGGATCAACTTTACCTATAAATGTTAGTACCCAGTTATATTATGTACATTTAGGAAAGTATCCAGGCCTTTCTTAAAGCAATCTACTGAGCTAGCCAGAACCACCTCTGGAGGGAGTCTATTCCGCATTTTCACAGCTCTTACTGTATACTTTCTGTATTTGGAGATGAAATCTCTTTTCCTCTAGACGTAAGGAGTGCCCCCTTGTCCTCTGTGTTGACTGTAAAGTGAATAACTCAACACCAAGTTCACTATATGGACCCCTTATATATTTATACATGTTGATCAAATCCCCCCTTAATCTCCTCTTATCAAGGGTGAATAAATTCAGTTCCTCTAATCTTTCCTCATAGCTGAGCTCCTCCATGCCTCTTATCAGTTTGGTTGCCCTTCTCTGCACTTTCTCCAGTTCCCCGATATCCTTTTTGAGAACTGGTGCCCAAAACTGAACTGCATATTCCAGATGAGGTCTTATTAATGATTTGAACAGGGGCAAACTTATATCTCTCTCTCTGGAGTCCATACCTCTCTTAATACAAGAAAGGACTTTGCTCGCTTTAGAAACCGCAGCTTGGCATTGCATGCTAATATTGAGCTTATGATCTACCAAAACCCCCAGATCCTTCTCCACTACGGATTCCCCCAGTTGTACTCCCCCCCTAGCATGTATGATGCATGCATATTCTTAGCCCCCAAGTGCATAACTTTACATTTATCAACATTAAACCTCATCTGCCACATAGTCACCCAATTAGACAGAGCATTGAGGTTGGCTTGTAAATTGGAGACCTCCTGTAAGGACGTTATTCCACTGCATAGCTTGGTGTCGCCTGCAAAGACAGAAATTTTACTTTTGATCCCAGACCCAATATCATTTATAAAGATATTAAAAAGTAAGGGTCCCAGTACTGAACCTTGGGGTACACCACTGATAACCTTAGACCATTCAGAGTAAGACTCATTAACCACGACTCTCTGAATTCTGTCTTTTAGCCAGTTTTCTATCCATTTCCAAACCGATATTTCCAAACCTGTAGACCCTACCTTACACATGAGCCGTGTGTGGGGAACTGTATCGAATGCTTTTGCAAACCTTAAAGGATTTAGAAAATACTGTTAAAATGCCAATTGATTTTATTATTGTAATCATTAAAATGTGCACAATCTTATCTAATACTTTCTATTGATTGCATTCCCAGGTTTACATCGGATGTTAGCAGGATTCGATGACAAGTCGGCCTATGCCCTCTGCACATTTGCCTACAGCACTGGAAATCCAGATGACCCCGTACTTCTCTTTAGAGGCAAAACCCTGGTGTGTTCATTGGCCACTTTTCACATTTTAAAAATGACTAATTTATAAACTTGTAACACACACAAAATATTTTTTCTGGGGAAACGGGCGTCTAAATTTTTATGACCGACACTATTTTTATTCATCTAGGCGCCCCCCTAAATTTATTTTTGTTTTTAATACTACTTTAAATCACTTTTGGATCTTAAAATTACCTTGAACTGGTGCAAATCATTTAAGAAAACGCATTGGGGGGAGATTTACTAAAACCAGTGCACACAGAGTCTGGTGCAGCTGTGCATAGTAACCAATCAGCTTCTAGCTAAATTGAACAAACTAGCTTTAGAAGCTGATTAGTTACTATGCACAGCTGCACCAGATTCTGAGTGCGGAAGTAAATCTTTCTCCCCCAGTGCATTTTTCTTAAATGATTTTCAGTTAAAGAGGAACTAAAGCTGACCATACAAGGTTATACCGCATACACTCAGGCAGCAATTTCGGCCAGCAAAAGACCGATGATAGCTTTTCATCGGCAAATGCGACCGCGTGTAGGCTCCATCGGAATTTTGCTGGTCGAATTCCCGCCAGCAAAAATTTGAGAGCATGTTCTCAATTTTTCCGACGGAAAAACTTTCTATCGGAAATTCCGATCGTGTGTATGCAATTCCGACACGCAAAATTCCTATGCATGCTCGGAAACAATTTGACGCATGTTCGGAAGCATTGAACTTTGATTTTTTCTCGGCTCGTCGTAATGTTGTACGTCGCCGCTTTCTTGACAGTCAGAATTTAGTGCGACTGTGTCTAGGCAAGACGGATTGAGCGGAATTCCGTGGGGAAAACCATCAGAGCTTTTTCTGACCAGAATTCCGATCGTGTGTAGGCATTAATAGGCATTAATGTCTGTCTGTTTTTGTTTTTTTTGTTCAGCCATGACATTGTATTCCTGACAGCTTTAACCACAGCAGATGTTAACTTAAAATTGAATACATTTGAGAACCTAGTGTATTTCAAAGATCAATACGTTTTCATTCACAGAGGTGGCAAAAACAGGCAGATTGACCACTTAGTAAGTCTCATCATTGATTTTAAAATGGGGAATGGATAGAACGGTATACATGCATGCGTTCAAGTTGTCTTGCCATGAGACAGAAATAATGCAGTTTGGCGGGCATTGAAGCTTTGCAACTGCCTCTGTTGACTTCTATTGTATTTTTCCTTAAAGGCACTGAAAGTGTGTGTGTAATGTATATGTGTTTAGGGCGCTGTTAATGTGCGATTGCAAAGCATTAGAAGTAAACAGGATAGGAAAAAAAACAGCACAGGGATCTTGAGCATTGCTTGATGCGATTTGAACAAATGTGCAACAAATCTGATATGCATATTGACACTATAGGCATGTTAAAGATGGCATTAAAGTTCAACGCCTGTGTGAACTTAGCTAAATAATGCGCATCTCTCTTTTTTATTATAAGGAGTTTGTGTAATGATGATAATCTCACTAATGTACATTTTCTTCATCTACAAAACAAAATTGTTGCATTGATCTTCTGACTTCTAGCCAAATTTTTTATCTAAATATATTTTATGCTTTTTATTCCTCGAGGGCATGACCGAATATCTTTTCACTTTTAGGGGCACATAGTATCTCCACGAGGTCCACGGGACTTTGGATGGGACCCGTGTTTTCAACCGGATGGTTTTGAACAGACGTAAGTAGTCTCTTGGTGTGAGCCGAGGTCAATGGCTGTCCAAAGCATTAGTTTGAGTTTGAGTGGAGGAAGAGAGGGGTGATGGCAGGTGTATCTGATAGTGCTCATGGTTAGAACAGGTTTTCTATTAAGCAGCATTTTGCATAGCTCATAGGTAATATATTTTTAGCAACTCCAAGGGGTTTATTTACTAAAGGCAAATCCACTTTGCACTACAGCTACACTGGAAGTGCAGTCGATCTAGATCTGAGGGGGGCATGCAAGGAAAAAAAAAAAAAAAATGCATTGTTGCTTGCACATGATTGGATGATAAAATCAGCAGATCTTTCCCTCAGATCTACAGCGACTGCACTTCCAAGTGCACTTGTAGTGCAAAGTGGGTTTGCCCTTAGTAAATCCACCCCCAATTTCTATATAAAAGATGTGCACTCACTGAAAGTATATGATCTCCAAAATGTTATGGTCTAACGGTGCAGAGTATGATATGTAGGAAGGTAAAGCTACATGTATTACAGCAGCATTCCACAGAAACTGCTCTCCTAAAACTCACAAAGACTTACTAACATTTAAAACCAATGGTCATTATTCCGTACTCTTACTCTTGGACCTCTCCACTGCCTTTGATACAGTTGATTACCCCCTCCTCCTAAAAAAAACTGAATTTGCTTGGTATCCATGGCTGTGCTCTCTGTTGGTTTGAATCTTGCCTATCTCACTATCCTATCTCACCACACCTTCACTGTCGCTTACAACTCTACTTCCTCCTCTCCAACACCTCTTACCATTTGGGTCACCCAAATTTATCTCTCTACCCATCAGTCTCCTCACACATCACTGACATATCAGCCTGGATGTCACACCACTTCCTCAAACCGAATCTATCTAAAACCGAGCTCATAATATTTCTTCCCCCACGTGCCCCTTCCCCTGACTTCTCTGTCAAGAGCAATTGCACAACTATCAGTCCGTCCCCACATGCCAGGGTGCTAGGGGTAACCCTAGACTCTGAACTGTCCTTTCAGCCCCACATCCAATCCCTATCCAAATCATGCCACCTTAGCCTCCAACATCTCTAGAATACCCCCTTTTTAACCAATGACACCACCAAGCTTCTAATTTACTCCCTGGTTATCTCTCGCCCCGACTACTGCAACTCCCTCCTCATTGGACTACCTTTACATAGACTATCCCCCCTTCAGTCCATAATGAATGCTGCTACAAGACTCATCCATCTTACTAACCATTTAGTGTCCTCCACCCCTCTCTGCCAATTCCTGCACTGGCTTCCACTCACCCAACAAATAAAATTCAAAGTGCTAACGATAATTTACAAAGCCATCCATAACTCTGCTCCCAGCTACATCACTAACCTAGTCCCAAAATACCAACCAAGCCGCTCTCTTTGGTCCTCCCAAGACCTCCTGCTCTCTAGCTCACTTGTCACCTCCTCCCATGCTCATCTCCAGGATTTCTCCAGAGCTTCTCCCATCCTTTTGGAACTCCCTACCTCAATCTGTCCAACTGTCCCCTAATCTATCCATCTTTAGACAGTCCCTGAAAACACTTCTCTTTAAAGAAGCTTATCCTGCTTCTGACTAATACACTGTTTTACTTTCTCCATCAGCTCATCCCCCACAGCTATTACCTTTTGTATCAATTGACCCTACCTCCTAGATTGTAAGCTCTAGTGAGCAGGGCCCTCTGATCCCTCTTGTACCAAATTGTAATGTAACTGTAATGTCTGCCTTCATTTTGTTAAGTGCTGCGCAAACTGTTGGTGCTATATAAAACCTGTCTAGTAATAAATAAAGGGAAAAGGTAACAACCTTCACCCTTTGTAAACTGGCGCTCACTCTCCAGCCATAACTCAATGCTCAGACGAGCACTTGATGAAATTCACCAACTTTTTAACAATTGTGTCCTGTATTTCCTCCAAAGTGTATAAGTTGATATCCAACAAAACAAAGTCTTATGCTACCAGATCATCTACAGTGCATCTGGAATGTATTCACAGCACTTCACTTTTTCCACATTTTGTTATGTTACAGCCTTATTCCAGAATGGATTAAATTCATTATTTTCCTCAAAATTCTACAAACAATACCTCATAATGGCAAAGTGAAAGAAGTTTGTTTGAAATCTTTGCAAATTTTGTAAAAATAAAAAACTAAAAAAAATCACGTACATAAGTATTCACAGCCTTTGCTCAATACTTTGTCCTTTCGAGTATGATAAAACAAGCTTGGCACACCTATTTTTGGGCATTTTCTCCCATTCTTCTTCTTTGCAGGACCTCTCAAGCTTCATTAGATTAGATTGGATGGGAAGCAGGGGTGCACAGACATTTTTGGATCTCTCCAGAGATGTTCAATCTGGTTCAAGGCTCTGGCTTGGCCCCTCAAGGACATTCACAGAGTTGTTCCATAGCCACTCCTTTGTTATCTTGGCTGTGTGCTTTGGGTCGTTGTCCTATTTGAATTATTTTTTTCTCATGGTCTGAGAATCCTTCGGGTGCCTTTTTGGCAAATTCCAGGCAGGCTGTCATGTGCCTTTTACTGAGGAGTGGATTCTGTCTGGCCACTCTACTATACAGGTGGAGTACTGCAGAGATGGTTGTTCTTCTGGAAGTTTCTCCTCTCTCCACAGAGAAACACTGGAGCTCGGTCAGAGTGACCATAGGGTTCTTGGTCACCTCCCTGACTAAGGCCTTTCTCCCCCGATCGCTCAGTTTGGCCAGGCGGCCCGCTCTAGGAAGAGTCCTGGTGGTTCCAAACTTCTTCCACTTTACAGATGATGGAGGCCACTGTGCTCATTGGGACCTTCAATGCTTCAGGAATTTTTTTGTACCCTTCCCCAGATCTTTGCCTCTGTACAATCCTGTCTCTGAGGTCTACAGACAATTTCTTGGACTTCATGGCTTGGTTTGTGCTCTGACATGCACTGTTAACTGTGGGACCTTATATAGACGGGTGTGTGCCTTTCCAAATCATGTCCAATCAACTGAATTTACCACAGATGGACTCAATCAAGCTTTAGAAACATCTCAAGGATGATTAGTGGAAACAGGATGCACCTGAGCTCAAGTTTGAGTGTCATGGCAAAGGATGTGAATACTTACTGTATGTACATGTGATTTTTTTTTCATTTTTTTTTTACATATATAAATTTGCAAAGATTTCAACAAACTTCTTTCACGTTGTCATTATGGGTATTGTTTGTAGAATTTAAAAGATGAAGCAATGTCATGTGATACATATTTAAACTCACCATTTTTACCTTGAATTTTTTCTATAAAATTTTTAGTTTTTGTACAATTCTCGCCAAGTGCTTACTGGATTTATTCCCCCAAATGTAACGTTCTTTTATTGTCCTGTTAAATATCTGTTTCGCTTCATAGTCTACACAATCTTTAGTTCCTCTCTCTTTGCTAACAAGTCTTGATAGATTTCCTTTTTTGGGCCGAAGCAGACTTATGTTTTGTTCCAGGTTATTTAGTTCGATCGTCAGGTCCTGTACTTTCTTCATTCTCTCTTTTTTTTTTCCATGAGGCTTTCCCTATCAGAATCCCTCGAATGAATGCTTTGTGTGCCTCCCAAAGGTTGGCTCCGTTAACTTCCCCATTGTCATTGTTGGTAAAGAATCCTTCTAGTTCTCTTTTCACGAACTCCACCACTTCCCCGTCTCGTAATAACTCTTCGTTCAGTTTCCACCCGCATGATGGGGGTTTGTGTTCAGGGACTGCAAGAGTCACCGAAACAGGGGCATGGTCGGAGAGTGTGATTGTCTCTATTTTTGTTTGTAATACTCTGTCAAGGATTCCATGCTCTAAAAATATATAATCCAGTCTAGTGTACGTCCCGTGGACAGGGGAGAAAAACGTGTAATCCCTCTTCTGCGGATGTTGGATCCTCCAGACATCCATCAGTTGCTTATTACGCAATTTTGTTTTTTTATCAAAGTTAATTGTGCGTTCCTTGTCCCCTGTCCACCGGACGTACTATCTACACATGGATCCATAATAAAGTTAAGATCTCCCATAAGGATTACATAACCCCTACTGAAGGCCCCCAGCTTTCGTAGTATCTCCCCAAGAAATTTGATGGGGTTTATGTTTGGAGCGTAAACATTTGCCAACGTATATGTTGTTCCATACAAGGTTCCCCTCAAGAACAAATACCTTCCCTCTGGGTCTACCCTTCTGTCTTCCAGCTTAAAATGTATATCCCCCCCGTGAAGCCATAGCAACCCCTCTCGATCTGCTTGAAGGGGTGTCTGCGTAGTACCAAGTAGGGAATGTTTTTTGAGAACAGTTTTACATTTGAGTTATGAGAAAGATGTGTTTCTTGGAGGAAAACCACACTGGCCCCATATCTCCCCCATCTCCTCAAGAATTATGTGCCGTTTATTTGGAGTGTTCAGTCCTTTTGACATTGTATGTTAACAATATTTCAGTGCAGAAGTCATTGCTCGATTGAACCATAATTTCCGAGTTAAAAGGTAGCGGTGAGAATCTCCCCCCCTGACCCCCCTCCCTTCCTTCCCTCCCGACCCCCCCCCCCTTCCCCCTCCCCTCTCTCTCCTCCCTCCTCCCCTCCCCCCCTGACCCCGTTTCGGGTCTCTATTCCGATAGGGACCCCTTTCATAGGGGCCCCCTCGAAACAACTAGGTCTAAGGTGAGATGGGTTCTCTTCCCGCCCCCTCTCACTTTCTACTTCCCAGCCTTCCTTGGCATTGGGCTGAAGTGGATTAGGTGGATGTAAATGTGTAGGTTACTGTCTCAACTATTTTCAGTAATTAACTACCGCCCCCCCACCCCACCACCCCCCCCCCCCCGCACCGCAGATTCCCCCTCCCAGATTTCAGTCCATCCCGGTAAAACGGGAATAGGGGATGTCAAGACTGTTGCAAAACTCCTGCAGCTCCTCCGGAAACCTAAGTCTAACTGATCGTCCTTCTTTTATGCCAATGAGGCACGCTGGGAACCCCCATTTATATTTTATATTTTCTTTACGCAGAGATTCCAACAGCGGTCTTTGATGCCGTTCTTCTTTCCAGTGTTCGTGCCGAAAAGGTCGGCATAAAGCTGAATTTCAAAGCCTTGATACCTTAATGGGGGGTTACCACGGAATTTCTGCCAGATATTTTCTTATCCTTATAATACCGGAACCTAACTATTATGTCCCGTACTCTGCCATGCTCTGAGCGGTCTAGCCTTCCAATGCGATGTAACTTCTTTCATTTCGTTTTTTTTTAAAAAAAATTTTACATATATAAATTTGCAAAGATTTCAAACAAACTTCTTTCACGTGGGGTATTGTTTGTAGAATTTTAAAGGAAAATAATGAATTTAATCCATTTTTGAAATAAGGCTGTAACGTAACAAAATGTGAAAAAAGTGAAGCGCTGTGAATACTTTCTGGATGCACTGTAAATGTATTAAGCCAAGAAAATGTAAACTTCCCATCTCACTCCTGGAACAAATTAAAGTGGGGCTGAGTGCTGTTCAGCCATTCATGGGAAGCTTTGTATTCTATGAATGCTAACTACCCTTTCCCCAAACTCTGAGAACTTGAAAAACTGTCGCCCTTACCCCACAGGTGGTCACACTATAGCTGGCTTCTATATTCTTCGCCTATAGCAGCCCCCTTTCCCATTAGGCAAGCAGGCCTACCAGTACTCAGTTGCCCCCAGGACTTATACACAGTGCTATAGTGCCTGGCTTCCATGGCGGGGCAGGCGCCAATTGACGGCAAGCAAACAGGTACTTGCGGTTGGCAGACAGGCAGAGTGGTTCAATGACAGTCCAGGTACAAGGCAGGAAAGGTTTTAGATGAACATGAGAACAGTGAGGAATCGGCCCAGAACTACATGGGAGAATCTTGTTGATGATCTCACGGCAGCTGGGACCATATTCACCAAGAAAAGAATTGGTAACACGCTACGCCATGAAGGACTGAAATCCTACAACGCCTGCAAGATTTCCCTGCTCAAGAAAGCATGTAAAGCTGAAATTCTGGTTGGTTTCCTTTGCTTTCCAGCGCTGGGGTCTCTGAACCCCCAGGCCTTCCAGCCTGTTCCTGAAGGTCACATTGTGCAGCCTTTCTGGATCTAGTCTCTTCCCATCTCTCCCAGGAAGCATGTGACCTCCAGTATATATGTATATCCCGCCCCTGCCCAAACAAATTAATGATTGGACCAGGGGCATATACACAGTGCCTGTCCTTCAGTCCCTGACCCGCCTCCTTTCCAGAACATTACCCTGGAGAAGCAAGGGAGAGTTTCCAGGGTGAAGAACCGGTGGTCACACCCCCCTCTATTCTACTGCTCCTCCCTAACCCAAATCAAACACCCAGGCCTAAACAAAAAAATAGTAAGGCACTGGTAATTTCTCCAAACTTCTACCTATTCGCACCCACCTAAAGGTGGTGGGCGCTACATATAGACTGATCATTTCTTTGCCATTGGGCAAATGTACAAAATCAGACGGGGATCAAATACTTTTTCCCTCACTGTAACACATATATTGCTGTATCAATTACCCTACTGAATAATGAGCGGCAACAGCTGCTTTTTTTCTTTTTTGTCTTTTTATTGTTTTATTTGCAGATCTAATAAAGCATCTTAAAAAGAGAGCCTCACACAGGCAATATGTCCTTAAAGTAAATACTTTTTTTTAAATAAACTGAATGTAATTTGAGTACAACAAAGACACATTTTCAATTATGTCACAATTCCTCTCTACAAGTTTCAGTAAGGCTTTTATTAGGGCTTTTAAACTTCTATTCAATATTCCCTTTAAGAACTGTAGCCCAATTGTTGCTTGTTTGCCACCATATATGAGATATGAGTTTATTTCTATACCTACATGAGTGTCATGTGATCTGTTGAAATGGTGTAATCTACACTACGGCCACATAGTGTCACTGTTTTCATAGTAACTATTACATTGTACACTACTACATAGTAACTACACTCCTCAAAAAAATTAAAGGAACACTTTGAAAACACATCAGATCTCAATGGGGAAATATATCATGTTGGTTATCTATACTGATATGGACTGGGTAATGTGTTAGGCATGAAAGGATGCCACATTGTTTGATGGAAATGAAAGTGATCAACCTACAGAGGGCTGAATTCAAAGGCACCTTGAAAAACAAAGTAAAATTATGCAGCAGGCTAGTCCATTTTGCTGTAGCAACTCAAAATAGTACTCAGTAGTTTGTATGGCCCCCCCATGTGCTTATATGCATATCTGACAACGTTGGGGCATGCTCCTAATAAGACGACGGGTGTCCTGGGGTATTTC
This sequence comes from Lithobates sylvaticus, assembly GCA_028564925.1. Classification (NCBI taxonomy): domain Eukaryota; kingdom Metazoa; phylum Chordata; class Amphibia; order Anura; family Ranidae; genus Lithobates; species Lithobates sylvaticus. The sequence goes on from CM053032.1 coordinate 197,127,376, forward strand.
CTCCCAGATCTGGACCAGGGCATCACTGAGCTCCTGAACAGACTGAGGTGCAACCTGGCAATGTCGGATGGACTGAAACATAATGTACCAGAGGTGTTCTGTTGCATTTAGGTCAGGCTAGAGCGTGGGGGCCATTCATGGGTATGAATACCTTCATCCTCCAGGAACTGGATGCATACTCTCACCACATGAAGCCGGGCATTGTTGTGCACCAGGAGGAATCCAGGACCTACTGCACCATTGTAGGGTCTGACAATGGGTGCAAGGATTTCATCCAGATACTTAATGACAGACAGGGTGCTATTGTCTAGCCTGTAGAGGTCTGTGCATCCCTCCATGAATATGTCTCCCCAGACCATCACTAAACCACCACCAAACCGGTCATGCTGAACGATGTTACAGGCAGCATAACATTCTCCACTGCTTCTCCAGACCCTTTCACGTCTGTCACATGTGCTCAGGGTGAACCTGCTCTCATCTGTGAAAAGCACAGGGCGCCAGTGGTGGACTTGCCAATTCTGGTGTTCAATGGCAAATGCCAATCAAGCTCCACAGTGCCGGGCAGTGAGCACAGGGCCCACTAGAGGATGTCCGGCCCTCAGGCCACCATCCTGAAGTCTGTTTCTGATTGTTTAGTTAGAGACATTCACACCAGTGGCCTGCTGGATGTCATTTTGTAGGGAGCTGGCAGTGCTCCTCCTGTTTCTCTTTGCACAAAGGAGAAGATACCGGTCCTGCTGATGGGGTAAGGATCTTCTACAGCCCTGTTCAGCTCTCCTAGAGTAACTGCCTGTCTCCTGGAATCTCCTCCATGCTCTGGAGACTGTGCTGGGAGATACAACAAACCTTCTGGCAATGGCACGTATTGATTTGCCATCCTGGAGGAATTGGACTGCCTGTGCAACCTCTGTAGGGTCCAGGTATCGCCTCATGCTACCAGTAGTGACACTGACCCTAGCCAAATACAAAACTAGTGAAAAAGTCAGAAAAGATGAGTAGGGGGGAAAAAAAAGTCAGTGGATATATATGCCACCTCTAAAAATCTTTCCTGTTTTTGGAGGTTCTTTCATTGTTGCCCATCTAGTGCACCTGTTTGTCAATTGAATTAACACCAATGCAGCTGAAACCAATTAACAACCTCCTCTGCTACTTAAAGCGGAGCTCCAGCCCCCCCCCCCCCCCCCCCCCTACAAATACTGTAGCTGCTGACATTTAATATTGGGACACTTACCTGTCCACGAATCCCGCAATTTCAGCACCCCAGCCAATGTTACGATCGGTGCTTGGGTTCTTCCGGGGGAGCTTGCTGTATCTCGCTGCAGCCAGGTCTTCTGGAAGTGGGGAAGGGGACTTGTCAAAAACAGGTACCCCCCCAAGGGTGCCAAATGTGGCACCAGAGGGGTGGAGGAAGCAAACAAGCGGAGCTTCCACTTTTGAGTGGAACTCCGCTTTGACTGACCAGATCAATATCCCAGGAGTTTAATTGACTTGATTCTATACTCTGATTAAAAAGTGTTGCTTTCATTTTTTTGAGCAGTGTATATTTAGTAAGACTTTTCCTTGAGGAATTATCACAGCAGTAGCAAGTAGAATTATTTAGGTGAGAGAATTTTTTAATGTTCAACAACAATAGTTTTTTTTTTTTTTTCAAAGCACAAAAAAAGTTTTATTGCAATACCTTATTTATTTATTTATATATAGATTATATATATATATATATCTCCTTAGATATAATATATCTATATCTCTATATTTAGAGAGCTATAGATATATTATATTATATAATTTTTTTTTTTTTTTTTTTTTTTAGAGAACATTACGTTCTGTAGTGAAATCTACCTATCTGAAAACCAAATCCTATAACATAGAGCAAGATTTGAGCATTTCCCAATAAACCTAGGGTATTTATAGAGTACCCAGACACAGGGGAACAAAACAGGAAATTAATATTATTTACAGAGTTTAATATTTCACTGCCATGTCTTACAGTATCACATTTGTCTGGACGGTGACATTACACTTTAGTATACTGACATTAGTGTACTGAAAGGAGTTCTTGGAAGGTCACCTTTCGTAGCATCGTTAATCCAATAAATATCCTGTGTCCATAAAGACCTGTTGTTTTTGACTCAGGTCCAAATGTCTGCTGGCACTAACCAGGTCTACTGCTTGGTGGGCAAACTGCTTGAACTGCGTTCAGTCTTTTTTTTTTTTCAAAAGTGCATTCTAAAGCAGCCCATAGATATGCGGTTTTCTTTCCTTAAGAAAATCGCTTGATTCCCCCATTAACACACTCAGTGTTGGAGGAATTCCTTCCGCAGCACTGTTAGGGAGCCTTCCTGTCTGGCAGAATGCAATGATTACTGTAAGTGGCTATAGCCACCACCAGTGATCGCATGTAAAAAATCTGACAGGCTGGTTGTGTACACAAGCCAATCAATGGATCGAATCTCGGCTCTGTCCATCTTTGGCCGGCTTATGGTATAGTTCAAATCTTTTCAACATTATCTCAGATTGGTCTTGTTTGCAGCATGCTGAGATGAGTACAGCAGTAATAAACTTGGCAAATAACAAACTGTATGTGTTGCTTATAGAGAATAATCTGACTCTTTATTTCACGCGCTCATACTGAGCTGGGAAAACGGATGGGGAAATCTCTTTGGTTGCTGAAGCCCGTAAAGACAGACAGTTTTTTTTTTCTTCAGATACACTGGTTGACAAAAGACAGCAGGGAATTCGTAGTAGTTCAAAAGTAGTTATGATGCTTTTCTGGAGGTATGGCTCCTTTTTAAAATGGCCTAATTTTAGAAAGGTTTAGTAATATAGGTAATAATCTTTTCTGCAAGGTTAAGAAACGGTTGCTGCGACAAATAAAAACATTACAACCAGTTCACAAATAATCAAATTTGGCTGTAATTAAGGCCACCTCTATGCTGGTGTACAGAGAGACACCAGTCCTCAGAGTGGGGTATCTTAAGCCTGATTCACACCTATGCATTTTTAGTGCTTTTTGAAGATTTGCACTACAGTCCATTTACCATGGTTTCCTATGGAACACGTTCTGTAGTGCAAATCAGCAAAATGAAAAAAGCACTAAAAATGCATAGGTGTGAATCAGGCCTCAGGACTCCTTGGTGGCTATTAAGCGTGCAGCCACCAGCATCCTAGCAATTACTGACTCATCCCTGGCCAGTATGGACACTCCAGCCCTAGTAAAGACAACCACCCCTACCACATACCCCACCGTTCCCTCAACAAATTCATGTGTGTGTGATCTATCTCTATCATCTCCATCTCTATCTCCTCCATCTCTATCATCTCATCTCCATCTCTATCATCTCCATCTCTATCATCTCATCTCCATCTCCATCTCTATCTCTATCTCCTCCATCATCTCATCTCCATCTCTATCCTCTCCATCTCTATCCTCTCCATCTCTATCCTCTCCATCTCTATCCTCTCCATCTCTATCCTCTCCATCTCTATCCTCTCCATCTCTATCCTCTCCATCTCTATCCTCTCCATCTCTATTTCTATCATCTCTATCATCTCTATCTCTATCATCGTTATCTCTCTCCTCATATATATAACTACCTGTTTCTGAAAACTTTGCAGAGAGGCATGGTGCCAAGCATACTGAAAAAAAGATTGAGTTTAGGGTTAAATTTCTAGGGTTAGATTTTAAAAGGATAATACAAAGTGTAATCAGACTCTACATACTAAATATGTCTTTTTGTATGTGATGCCATGCCTTCCCTGGATTAGTGGATTTAAAGCGGTTGTAAAGTCACTACTGAGAAATCCTGTAATCCCCTCTCTTACAGGAAGATAAAATGTGCAGTATCTGTGTTTTTTATCCTTTTTTATTTTTTTAAATCGTTCTGCAAAATAACAAATTTTACAGCACCGCTGGGCACTCTCGTGACCTGCCAGCGCTCTCCTTCCCGATCTGAGCACTACAGTGGGAGAGGCTGAGATTCCCCACTGACGTCAGCTGGGAGGAGAGCAACGGGAGGTCACGTGAGTACCCAGCGGTGATGTAAATAAGGTGTTTTGCGGAATCATTAAAAAAATAAAAAAACAGATACTCTGTAAGAGAGGGGATTACAGGATTTCTCAGTAAGTTTACACCTATAGCTGCAGGCGGGGAGTAGATGGATCAGACACAGACTCCCGAGCTGACAGCCAGCCAGGCAGGGAGGGAGGGGAGAGAGGAGATACGGGACAAAGTTGTCCCCTAAACGGACCACGGTATCGTGGTTCAGCAGTCATGATTACCATGGTCAGTTTATATCGGGGACACGGGAACAGGGAGGATCAACCAGGGTTCTTAGAACATACACAGGGACAAATGACAACACAAGCACTATGCTGTGTATCCTGCTTTAAAGGATCATGATTTTTTTATTTTAATATACAGCCACTACACAACCACTTTTAATATACAATATTTGTTTACATTTTTTTATAAGTGTTAAAAATGCTACGTTGTCACAACTGCGCAAAAAAGGAAGATCGATATTTTGTGTTTTTTTTTTTTTATTTTTTTTTTTTATTGTCATCTTTAAATCCATATAAAATGTATGTAATCTGTAGTGTAATATCCGATGATCAATGCGTTTCCTGTCGAGTAGGATTTGCAATGCTACTTTAATCTGTTACAATTTTGTGGGCTTGCAAACTTCAAAGTAAAATCTAATCATACAAGATACAGAACATACTGTATGTACAGTGATGTGAAAAAGTGTTTGCCCCCTTCCTCATTTCCTGTTCCTTTTGCATGTTTGTCACACTTAAGTGTTTCGGAACATCAAACCAATTTAAACAATAGTCAAGGACAACACAAGTAAACACAAAATGCAATTTGTAAATGAAGGTGTTTATTATTAAAGGTGAAAAAAAATCCAAACCATCATGGCCCTGTGTGAAAAAGTGATTGCCCCCCTTGTTAAAACATACTATAACTGTGGTTGTCCACACCTGAGTTCAATTTCTCTAGCCACACCCAGGCCTGATTATTGCCACACCTGTTCACAATCAAGGCATCACTTAAATAGGAGCTGCTTGACACAGTAAGGTCCACCAGAAGATCCTTAAAAGCTACACATCATGCCGAGACCAAAGAAATTCAGGAACAATTGAGAAAGAAAGTAATTGAGATCTCTCAGTCTGGAAAGGGTTATAAAGCCATTTCCAAAGCTTTGGGAATCCAGCGAACCACAGTGAGAGCCATTATCCACAAATGGCGAAGACATGGAACAGTGGTGAACCTTCCCAGGAGTGGCCGGCCGCCCAAAATTACCCCAAGAGCGCAGCGACGACTCATCCAAGAGGTCACAAAAGACCCCACAACAACGTCCAAGGAACTGCAGGCCTCACTTGCCTCAGTTAAGGTCAGCGTTCATGCCTCCACCATCAGGAAAAGACTGGGCAAAAATGGCCTGCATGGCAGAGTTCCAAGGAGAAAACCACTGCTGAGCAAAAAGAACATCAAAGCTCGTCTCAATTTCTCCACAACACATCTTGATGATCCCCAAGACTTTTGGGACAACATTCTGTGGACCGATGAGACAAAAGTGGAACTCTTTGGAAGGTGTGTGTCCAAGTATATCTGGCGTAGAAGGAACACTGCATTTCAGAAAAAGAACATTATACCAACAGTAAAATATGGTGGTGGTAGTGTGATGGTCTGGGGCTGTTTTGCTGCTTCAGGACCTGGAAGACTTGCCGTGATAAAAGGAACTATGAATTCTGCTGTCTACCAAGAGATCCTGAAGGAGAATGTCCGACCATCTGTTCGTGTACTCAAGCTGAAACGAACTTGGGTTCTGCAGCAGGACAATGATCCTAAACACACCAGCAAGTCCACCACCGAATGGCTGAAGAAAAACAAAATGAAGACTTTGGAGTGGCCTAGCCAAAGTCCAGACCTGAATCCTATTGAGATGTTGTGGTATGACCTTAAAAAGGCCGTTCATGCTCGAAAACCCTCTAATGTAACTGAATTAGGACAATTCTGCAAAGATGAGTGGGCCAAAATTCCTCCAGGACGCTGTAAAAGCCTCATTGCACGTTATCGCAAACGCTTGGTTGCAGTTGTTACTGCTAAGGGTGGCCCAACCAGTTATTAGGTTTAGGGGGCAATCACTTTTTCACACAGGGCCATGATGGTTTGGATTTTTTTTTCACCTTTAATAATAAACACCTTCATTTACAAATTGCATTTTGTGTTTACTTGTGTTGTCCTTGACTATTGTTTAAATTGGTTTGATGTTCCGAAACACTTAAGTGTGACAAACATGCAAAGGAACAGGAAATGAGGAAGGGGGCAAACACTTTTTCACACCACTGTATGTATGTATATATGTATCTCCTTAAAGCAGACCTTCACCCATCAATATCACTCTCTCTCCTCTGACCCTTCCTGCCTCCCTCTAACACAATTGAGGATTTTTTGTATTAAACAATAATATTATTATTTTAATTTTTTTACATGTTTTCTTTCTTCATAAACTTTTAACTGTGATTATATCTCTATATATCAGATTTTTTTTTTTTTTTGTTGCTTTAAACAAATGTCAACCTTTCACTTGCAGGTATGCAGAACTTCCAAAGGAAGTGAAGAACAGCATTTCTCATCGATACAGAGCACTAAAGGAAATGTCAGAATATTTCATCCAGAATAGTACCCCCAAAGTATGAGTTTGCAGAGATCGGAAGTGAGTGTCAACTCCCTGGATGTGAATGTATAGATTCCATCAGTCTTGGAACAAGGTTTTTTTGAGTGCCCAAATGACCTACTTGCAGATTTACCATAAAAGTAGGAAAATTGTTACAGCGGGTAAAATAAGTATTGAACATGTCACCATTTTTCGACATAAATGTATTTCTAAAGGTGTTTTTAACATGACGTGACACCACATGTTAACAACCTATGCAATCCATACATGCAAAGAAACCAAGAAAAATACACTATATTACCAAAAGTATTGGGACGCCGTGAACATCAGCACGACCGCGCAATTGTCAGTTAAAGCGACACAGTGCCGAATCGCAAAAAACGCTCTGGTCAGGAAGGGGGTAAATCCTTCCGGGGCTGAAGTGGTTAATGAATACTTCAATTTGTTTTTAATACGTACTGCATTGTTTGCTTATTTTAAAACTTGTATGTAATTGTTATGCTCTGTGGAGCATTGCAATGCAACTTTTTTTTGTTAGGTTTTGAAATTAAAAAGGATGTAAACCAAATATCTGTTTTTTCAGCATGTTTGCTATTATTCCTCAATGTGTAAATTTTCCTTAAGGAAATCATTTTTTGTGAACCTGTTGCAAACTTGGAAATCCTACCTGTAACAGCATTTCCTATTGCAGGTTGAAAATACTTTATCACTAGCTTGCAATTGTCTGCAACATTGTCAGCCTGCCATGCAAGCGCCTTCACTTGGCCCTAGGCTGCCTATCAGGTCTGTGTATGCTTCAGATTTACAAAAACATATTTAACTACTTCAGCCCCGGAAGGATTTATCCCCTTAATGACCAGGCCATTTTTTTTTTTCCGATACGGCACTGCGTTGCTTTAACTGACAAAAAAAAACTAAATAAAACAAACAAATTTATTCTTCAATTAAGGCCAATATGTATTCTGCTACATATTTTTGGTAAAAAATCGCAATAAGCGTATATTGATTGGTTTGTGTACAAGTTATCGCGTTTGCAAAATAAGGGGTAGATTTATGGCATTTTTATGATTTATTTATTTTAACTAGTAATGGCGGCAATCAGTGATTTTTTTTTTTTTGTGTGACTGCGACATTGTGGCGGACAGATCGTACACCTAAATTTTTGACACTTTTTTTTTTGGGAACCAATGACATTACTATAGTAATCGGTTCTAAAAATATGCACTTGTTGCCTTATGAGTTTATGTGAAATCTCCATTAATGGCTGTGAAATACTGTAATTATGAATATGTCTCTTTTGGCTTGCAGCTATGATAGGGGGGCCAACCGCCTTCCTCCCAAGCTCTTGTTAATTGCAGACAATGCCCATATCATATTTTGTGATTAATAAATCAGAAATAGAGATTGTAGAGGTTAACACACTGTTATTGTACTACTGACACTGGCAAAGAAGGGGCGATCAAGGGGTTAACTGTGTTTCCCTCACTGTGTGTTCTAACTGTAATATGGGAGGGGCTCACTGGGACAACACACAGATCCGTCTTCCTGCATAGCAGAAAGACTTGATCTGTGTGCTCTCCCCTGTCAGAATGGAGCTTTGCCTTGTTTACACATCTGTCACCGCTGTTTGGATCCCCCTCTAGCCAATGGGAGGGAGCTTGCGTGTTAATGCCCGATCGTACACAGATCGCCATGTACGAGCCTGCCGTACACCTACAACAGATTTGTGCAGCTGAGCCACCCTGCCACAGTATAACTGCGGAGGCTGGTCAGCAAGTGGTTAAAGAAGTATAGGCAAAGCTTTTTTGGCTATACTTCTCCTGTGGATCACAGCAGTGCAGTTCATTCTGAAGCCTGCTGTTGGCTGATGTCACATCAGGCTCTGGAAAGATCCCGACCATAGGGTTGGGATCCACCCAGAAACATGGCTCGGCACCTGGCTCAACCTCTCAGTAGTCCACCGAGAGCCAGAGCCAACTTCTCCCTTCACCTCCACAGCCCAGTGCTCCAGGGAGTGCGGGGGGCTCAGAGCAGAGGAGGAGAATTGAGCGATCAGCGGTGCTTGATTGCTCAGTTCCCATTACAGGGCCATCGGGACAGATGCAGCTTCGGATCAATGCTGCATCCACCTAGGTGAGTATAAATACCTGTTAATCTGCCACAAATGCACACAGCTCCATTTTGGTGGACTGAATAATGTCAACTTTACCAAGTTGTCTTTTACTATACTACTACAATACTTTCCAAATGACCAAAAGAATGCAGATAAGAGACACTTACTGTTGTGGGTTACATACATGTTAATGTTTGCTTGCATCCTTTTTATTTTGCCATTTATAACATTTCTATGCCCATCTCTATTTTAGGCAACCATGTAATCCATCAAACTCTTGTCAAAATACTTGAAATCCAGGATCTTTCTTTCTTGAATGTACTTATTTACATATATTGCGTAATAAATGCAGTTTTATACGTAAACCTCCTTTGGACAATTTTTTTTTTTTTTTATGCTGATCCAGGGCAGGAGGTATGCAAGCCTGTCCTCCAGCATTCAGAAGAGGGAAAAGTCCATGTCCTCTAGACCTGTTCCACCTCCCGCCCTCTGCTGTGCTGCTGGAGCCAATAGGTAGGGCTTTCATGTGATGAGGGACTGTGTGACTGGGGGGGGGGGGGGGGCTCTAATGTATGGGGTCGTCTGATGTATATGGCAGTTGCTAATGAGATGGGAAGATGGTAATTTTATTAAGGCGGTTGTGTGCACAAAATGTAGATCTGTACAATGCCAAGGACACAGGATAGCTCAACAGATTTTGTTGCACTTATCAAACAAACAAACATGTATAATAAAATGCTTCCAATAGTGTATACAGTTAGGTCCATATATATTTGGACACGGGCATAATTTTAGATTTTTTTTCAGGTATTTACCAAAACATTCCAACTATAGTTCTATAATGGGCTAAAAAATTAGCTGAAAGTGCACACTCTCGGGTTTAATTTGAGGGTACATCCAAATCGGAGGAAGGGTTTAGGAATTATAGCTCTTAAGAATAGCCATCCCCTTTTTTTCAAGGGACCAAAAGTAATTGGACAATTGAATCAAAAGCTGTTTCATGGCCAGGTGTGGGCTACTCCTTTTTGTTATTTCTTTATCAAAAAAGTTGATTCTAAATGTGGTATTTGCATTTGGAATCTATTGCTGTGAACCTACATCATGCATTCAAAGGAGCTGTCCATGCAAGTGAAACAGGTCATTGTAAGGCTTCAAAGACTAAACAAATCCATCAAAGATATAGTAGCAACATTAGGAGTGGCCAAATCAACAGTTTGGTACATTCTGAGGAAAGAAGAACACACTGGTGAGCTCAGCAACATAAAAAGGCCCGGACGTTTACGGAAGACAACAGTGGTGGATGATCGCAGGATCCTCTCTATGGTAAAGAAAAACCCATTCACAACATCCAGACAGGTGAAGAATGCTCTCCAGGAGGTGGGCGTATCATTGCCAAAGTCTACAATCAAGAGAGGACTTCATGAGAGCAAATACAGAGGGTTCACCACAAGGTGCAAACTATTCAAAAGCCTGAAGAATAGAAAAGCCAGATCAGACTTTGCCAAAAAGCATCTAAAAAGGCCAGGCCAGTTCTGGAAAACCATTCCTTGGATGGATGAAACTAAGATTAATCTGTACCAGAATGACAGGAAGAAAAAAGTGTGGAGAAGGCTTGAAACAGCTCATGATCCAAAGCACACAACGTAATCTGTAAAACATGGCGGAGGCAGTTTGATGGCATGGGCATTTATGGCTTCCAGCAACCCTGAGTCATTGGTGTCTATTGATGTGACAGAAGCAGCAGGATCAATTCTGCATTGTTTAGAGATATACTGTCAGCCCAGATTCAGCCAAATGCAGCAAAGTTGATTGGATATTGCTTCACAGTACAGATGGACAATAATCCAAAAGCAACCCAGGAGATTTTGAAGGAAAAGAAGTGGAATATTCTGAAATGGCCGAGTCATCCACCTGATCTCAACCCAATTGAGCATGCATTTCACTTGCTGAAGGCAAAACTAAAGGCAGAAAGACCCACAAACAAAGAACTGAGGACAGCTGCAGTTAGAGCCTGGCAAAGCATCAGAAAGGAGGAAACCCGGTCTTTGGTAATTTCCACAGGTTCCTGACTTCAGGCAGTGATTGCCAGTAAAAGATTGTCAACAAAATATAAAAAATTAACATTTTATTTGAACAAATGAATATAATCTTAATTAAATGTGAGCCCCTGAAAATGGGGGGACTGTGTATAAAAATGGTTGCAGTTGCAAAAATGTGTACTTGATTTTTATGTTTAACTCCCTAAAATTCTGCACTTCAAATTCATTTGGATTGTTTCGTTTTAATTTTATTATATTGGCATACAGAGCCAAAAGTATGAAAATTGTGCCTGTGTAATATCTATATCTATCTGACCAAAAGGGAGAAAATATATTGTCCATTGTTGGTGGTCTACATACATCTTAAGGCTTTTCCTTGAACTATTGTCACAAAGCAGTAGCATGTAGAACTAATCAGGTGAAACAATAGTTTTAGCTTTTTATAGCATATTTGAAAATGTATATTTATTTATTTATATTGCAATGTATTAGCCTTAAAGCAATCGGTAAATCTTTTATTTTATTCTATAAAAGTCTACATTGCTATTACAGCATGTATAGGACTTCTTATGAAAATGTTTTTTAATTAAAAAAATTCCAGAAAGAAGACCTAAATACAAATTTTTAATTCGCCTAATCACATCTGGATAGTCGCAGCATTCTGAAGCAATAACCTGTAAGATGGAACAAGATCTGACAATTTCTCATAAAATACAAAGGGTTTTTTGTTTTTTTTTCTGCCCCCCCCCCCCCCCCCCCCCCCAAGGCTTACCCACACATAAGGTGATGAAACAGGAAATGAATATTATTTACAGTTTAATATTTCACTGCCATGTCTTACAGTATCAGATTTGTCTGGATGATGACATTACACTTTTAGTATACTCAAAGGAGTTCTTGGAAGGTCACCTTTCATAGCACTGTTAATCCAGTAAATATCCTGTGTCCGTTAAGACCTGTAGTGTTTGACTTAGGTCCAACTGTCTTCTGGCATTTACCAGGTCTACTGCTTCATGGACAACTGCTTCAGTTGTGTTAGGAGATTTTTTTTGGGTACGTGCATTTTAAACTCCTTAAAGCATAGTTCCAATATTCTTATCTCAGATTGATATTATTGACAGACACAATGCGAACTACAGCAGTAAAAATTTGGCAAAAAACAATCTATCTGATATTGTGTATCGACGCATCTGGGGAAGGATATTTTTAACAGTTTGTATTCCCAATAGAAGTTAATCGGGCTCTTCATTTCATTTTCCCATACTGAACTGGAAAAACAAGTGGAAATCTCATTGGAGGCTTGTCTAAAAGTCTGGTTGGTGCTGGACACTAGAATGTCAAAAAGGGCTTTCTTAAAAAAATTAATTAAGTTATAAATTTAACAAAACTGTTACACAGGCAACACAGGTCCTTCCTGCAGAGTTGTACGAGGGTCCTTGGACTGATGTATGTCCAGGCTGGTCATAGGGCACACCAGGCAGTTGCTGGGGCTGCCAGGCTGCTTGCCCTACTCTGTATTCTCTAGGCTGGCAGTGGATTGGTGGTTATCCTTCCCAAGTCTCAATCACTTCTCAAAACTATTGGTTGCTATTTTTTGTTCCAGTCCAGGCCTGGACGGGTCTACTGGGTGCCATCACTTCTGTCATTCAGAATGGAGCACAATGCAGGGGCTGCGATAGTTGCTAGAGGGAGGATTCTTATTTATCCTCCAACAGCTGCTTAAAGTGGGCAGATAAGAGCAGGCAGGACAACACTAATGCTGAGAACACCTCCTTCTCATCACGGACCCCTTATGGGCAATGAGGGCAGACTTTTATTCTGTTTACCTCCCCTTGTCATGTGATGTGGAGGGTGGGGGGAGCAAGTTGGCACCAGAGCTCCCCTCTACCTCTCTCATAGCCACCCTACCTCCTTTTAGGGCTTGTTTACACTTGCGGTTGTGGGAGTGGTAATAACTTGTGGTTGGGCAACGTTTGTTACCATCCCCCTAACTGCTCCCCTTTAGCTGCAAAGGCAGCAGACAGGTGTATACATGGTTTGGCACAAATTATTCCCACTGTCTCTTTGTCAAAGTTTAGTTGAACAAGCTGAAGTTGGAAGCTGATTGGCTACCATGCACAGCTACACCAGATTTTGCACTCTCCGGTTTTAGTAAATCAACCCCAATGCCTCTTCGCTGCCTGCCAAACTCCCTCCTAAAATCAATCCCCTTAGACCCCCTAGCTAAATGACTGATGCCAGGACATCATCAGTGAGACCACCTACACAGGTACATATTTCCTTCCAGTGACACCACAGATGCATTGACATTTTTCCTTCCAGTGTCACCACCACTGAAGCTGGAACATTTTTCCTTCTAGTAACGTGCATGTTGCATGTGTTGCTATTAACTCGCATCCACCCACTATTCTACTTGAGGGGGCACAGTTTGGCATCTTCACCTTGGAAACTGGGTGGCTTTGTCTTGGCACTTCAGCCAGGCAATGATCACATTGAGAAGAGGTCAGCAATGGTAGCCAATATGTGGCTACCAGAAATAGTATATGGAATAAACTGACACTTAAGCAGCACAAAGAATCATGGTCCAGGTTCACCTTAAAGGTTTTCAACATGTTTGAACAGATAAACATTAAATCTTTGTGCCTATAGATAACGGTAATATACTTACAGATTAGGTTCCAATGATTAGAACCCCACTAGGGAGTATGCAAATGGAACTTGTCTTATGTTGTATTTAAACCCCAGGGGGGTATAAATTAAAATAATGTGGTTGCATAAGTGTGCACACCCTCTTATAACTGGGGATGTAGCTGTGTTCAGAATTAAGCAATCACATCCAAACTCATGTTAAATAGGAGTCGGTACACACCTGCCATCATTTAAAGTGCCTCTGATTAACCCCAAATAAAGTTCAGCTGTTCTAGTAGATATTTCCTGACATTTTCTTAGTCGCATCCTACAGGAAAAGCCATGGTCCGCAGAGCGCTTCTAAGGCCCCTTTCACACGGGACGGATCCGTAATGATCCGCCCCGTGAACATCCGCTTGCTCAGCTGGGATCGCTCCGTTGATTCCCGCTGAGCTGGCGGATGACAGGGCAGTCCCTGACATTTTAACAAGGGTGTGTAGACTTTTTATATCCACTATAGGGTCAGGGTCAGGATGGAACTCGCTTTCCTATTGACTTGTGTTTTATTAGGACAAGATCAAAACAGCTCCCAAAGTCCCTTTGAAGAAGGTTGTGGATGCTTATGAGTCGGGTGAGGAATTTAAAATGATTGCCAAATGATTTGAAAGCCATAATTTCACAGTGAGTAAAATCTAGTGGCCTACAGGAAATTCATTCTCAAAGCTGACCTTGTGATACTAAAAAGACTTCAAGGACCTCAACATTTTATCACATGAGGGTGCCCTGGATTGGGGGGGGGGGTGTTAAATGGGGCCCACATGAGTGTTCAAGAGCAAGTGGGGATCGTCCACTGTAAAGGATTTTCTTGTTTTCTTGGGAGCATGTAAATTATATCCAGTAAAATCATGTTTTTCTCTTGACGTTTAAGGGAAGCCGTGACCACCTGACGATCCCTTCTTTCTGTGCACAGCTATCGTTGGGGTGGCAAAAACCCACTTATAGTGACATACAGTTGTGTTAAAAATTATAGCAGTGTGTTTAAAAAAATGTGAGTAAAGATCAAAATCCTTTACATAGCTTTTATTTCCATACATACAAATGCATTGGAAGCACTGCACAGTCTATTCCAAATCAAAACATTTTTACTTTACATAAAGTGAAGAAAAAGGAATATTAGGCTTTTCCAAAAAATAGCAGTGTCTGCATTTTTCTTTACAAACTCAAACATTTACTGTATAAACTGAGAAATGTTTGAAGATTTAGCTTTCCTGTGAATCACTGAGCTAATATTTACTTGTATAACCAATGTTTCTGTGACCTGCTTCACATCTGTGTTGCATGGAGTCAACCAACTTCTGGCACCTGTGAACAGGTATTCCAGCCCAGGACGATTGCACTACATTCCACTATTCCTCTGCATTTCTTGGTTTTATTTTTTTTATGTCACCCCACAAGTTTTCTATTGGGTTAAGGAACAGGGATTGGGCTGGCCACTCCATAATGTTAATCTTGTTGGTCTGGAACCAAGATTCTGCTCACTAACTGGTGTGTTTGGGGTCGTTGTCTTGTTGAAACACCCATTTCAAGGGCATTTCCACTTCAGCATAAGGCAACATGACCTATTCAAGTATTTTGATAAATAGGCCCAACACCATAGTATGAGAAACATCCCCATATGATGCTTGTGCCACCATGCTTCACAGTGTTATGTGGCTTGAATTTCGTGTTTTGGGGGTTGTCTGACAAACTGTCTACAGCCCCTAGACCCAAAAAGAACAATCTTGCTTTCATCAGTCCACAAAATGTTGTGCCATTTCTCTTTAGGCCAGTCAATGTGTTCTTTGGCAAATTGTAACCTATTCAGCACATGTCGTTTTTCCAACCATGGGACTTTGTGGGGGCTTCTTGACGATTAGCTTGGCTTCACATATGTGTCTTCTAATTGTTACAATACTCACAGGTAACTTTATACCTTCTTTCATCACCATGGAGCTAATCATTGACTGAGTCTTTGCCATTTTGGATATTCAATCCATTCGAATGGTAGTTTTCTGTTTTCTTCCATGTCATTCTGGTTTTAGTACGCTGTTCTTCTGAACAATGCCTGGAACAACCCATTTTGCTCCAGATTTTCAGAGAGAAATGCACTTGTCAGGGCTGGCCACTCAGCTGTCAGCTAATTGCCAGCTTCTATCTCTCCACAGTTACTCAGCTGTTGATGATATCCTGCTCGTCAGTCCTGCCTACTTAAGCTGAGTCCAGAGGATCTCTGCCTTCGCCTTGGTCAACATCACAGAAACTATTTCCTGCGATCCTGTTCAAGGCTTGCTTTGCTGACATCCCTTCTAGCTCCAGATTCTGCTTGCTGTTCCACTACATTGATCCCTGACTTCTGGCTTGGCTGACTATCCATTTCGGTTACTGAACTTTGGCTATGTTTTGACTACGTTTTGTTCTTTTTTTCTTTTATTATTAAACAAGTGTGATTTTTACTGTACTTCTGTCTCGGCCTGATTTCATGGTTTCTAACAGCACTATACCCAGAATGTACATTGCTGCCTTCATCCTTAATAAGGGTCACCTGTTTGACACCTGTTTTTTTTTTTTAAAGACTGAACAACCTCACTAATTAAACTCCACACTGCTATTATTTTAAAAACGCTCTTTCAATTAACAATTCAATTACACAAAATCAGCAGCATGCATATCGTGACTGTTGGGTCTGTTGGATTTCATTTTCTATTACTCTTCTACACCTACTAATAAATTATTTACTATGTAGCAATATAATTTATACCAAAAACAGTGATTGATCTGGGTAATGATGTTGGACTGCTATTATTTTGAACACAACTGTACCGACAAGCGCCCAGACTTCTGCTTCCAGTAAATTTGTGCTGCCGTTTTTCACTGCTACATTCTGTACATTGGGATATTTGCCGGCATGCAATGAAGTACCATAGCAGCCTGTAGTCCCACAGCGGGAATGTGCACATTAGGCAACAATGCCACCACTGCATTGTAAGCTTTATGGTAATATATTGTTATATATACCTGTGCATGTGCACATGTATATATAAATGTGTCGCGCTCTAAATTCCAAAAATAATATATTTTTGTAATCCAAACTCTAAAAAATAAAAATATAATAATAATACTCCTGTCCCAATATGAAAATGCTGTGATTCTAATCAAATATAAATGCAATAAATCAATAAATATATGAAAATTATTAAATGCATGAAGTGAAAAATGTATAAAAAAAATTATATATAAAAAAAAAAGTGCTCACAAAATGTGAGTTGAATGTATACTATGTTTTAAAAGGATTAAAGTATTTCATAAATGGTATTACACTATTGTACGCTTTTATTACTCTTCTTATGGGACATGTGAGGAGGCTTGGTGGAGATAACCTTCTGCTCACAGTGGCTGCACAACTCTCTCCAGGTTATCAGTGTGAAGTGTCCACATACAGCAGCCAGCACAGGAATAAATATATACCAGAAAGCATCCAGATCATCGGCTGATACAAAAATATTTCAGGCTTAATATTTAAGCCCTTAAGGGCACACCTGACAGGGGAGGAGAGCACAAATTGCATGAAGTCACTTGGCACTTTATTCATTAATATGGACTTTTGTTGAATTACTGTATGGACTTTATTGCATTATATTGATTATTTCACGTTATAGTGTTTGGGATTCACGGAGAACGAGAACTTTTTATATACATTTTTTTTTTATATATATAATTTTTTTTTATATATTTTTCACTTCATACATTTAATAATTTTCATATATTTATTGATTTATTGCATTTATATTTGATTAGCATCACAGCATTTTCATATTGGGACAGGAGTATTATTATTATTATTTTTTATTTTTTAGAGTTTGGATTACAAAAATATATATTTTTGGAATTTAGAGCACGACACATTTATATATACCTGTGCACATGCACAGGTATATATAACAATATATACAGGTCTTTATTTTCACATTGTGGGAAGGTGTGGGGGAGTGTCAGCAGCTGTTACAAATTTATAGCATTTAGTTTTTAGCAGCGCACAAGGTTTCACCCAAGCTTTATGGTAAGCATTGTCACCTGGGAACAGGAACTGTCATTTACAACACAATGCATGGATCTGAAGTTAATACTGCATTGATCAGCAGAGAAAAGAATAAAGGCACAGGGCTGCTATAGTCTAAAGATGCATGATGAGCAACACTGAATTTAATACCTGACGCTATATAAAAACCTGACGGGGAACCTAAATAACGAAATAACTAACTGGCTCATTCAACCAGCGTCACGCAGTGACAGTTTAACAGTGATCACTGGTGAAAGGTTAACTCTAGGGGCCAATCAGGGGTTGAAAACCTTTATTTAGGTTGTAATATGGGGGTACATGACCTATAAAACCTATTTATGAAACTATATTAAACATGGCGGTTACCTAAAAAAAAAAAATGGATTACCTAGCGACACTATGCAGCGATCAGAAAAACGATGATCGCTTAGTGACACTGGCAAAAAGGGGGTGATGTAAGGGTTAACTAGGGGCAATCAGGGGGTTTTGTAAAACCTTTTTATTAGGTAATATATGGGGGTACCTTTATAGGTGCACTAACCTGTACATGTTGACAGACCTCGGCGTTCCGGTCACATAGACCGGCGCACCGAGCGTGACATCACATCACTACCTCTGCCTGTGTTTTGATTGACACAGACAGAGGAGAAGCATCTGATTCGCCAGGAGCGATCGCGAGGGGGGTGGCTTATAGGTTCAAATGCTGCCTGTACGTGCCATTCTGCACTTTAAATATGTATTTTTCTTAACACAAAATAAATACTGTAGTCACATTCTTCCTACAAACAGTAGTAGCTATAGTTATCTCTGTTTATTCTCCCATGCTACTAAGAATGCTTTAAATATGTGATGATAGGTTATGAAATATGGAGTATGGCAGACCAAAAACAACATATGTTCCAAGTAACCTGCTCATTCTGTAAGTGTGTGAGTAATGTTTCCAGGCAGAACAACAAGACCTTGGCAATGCAACATTTCCTTTTATGTTTGCCAGTCTACTACCCTGCGACATATAAAAGTCACCATCTGTTGGCATGTCAATATTACATGCACGTACCCATAGGGCGAAAAAATTACACTATATTTTGGAATAAATAGAAGAAAGTTATAAATGGAGTACAATAATATACTGTTGAATCTGGCTGACTGGGGTGGGGTCCACCAAAAATAAGGACAATTTACCAGCAACAGTTTATTCCTATCTTGGCTAATTAATCTATAAAAGATTCTAATAGTCCAAGAGGAAATTTGTATTGCAGGGCCACATCATTCCAGTCTGTGTCAGTTCTTCGCTAGTCTATAGCCTTGTTGCTGTACATGAAGTGTAGCAGCCTGTTGTGGGTTATCTTATAATAGTGCTTTAACAGAAGTTTGGCATCATGGCTATCCCAGGACTGCTTTGTTTGAGCATGGATGCTTCCAGAACTGAGGCTTTCCCAACATAAAGGAAATTGCATACATCACTTTGATTGCCTCTAACAACAAAATTCTTAGCTGGAATGCAAAGTAGATTTAGCATGTGTTTCTAAACATGTGTTTCTGAACACCTGACCTGTGATCCCCTTAAAAGCACTCAGAGGTAGGGTCTCAAGGCTTTGGGAGTGGAAGTTTCAATGTGGGTATGGAATGCTTTCGGCATAGCAGGTTTTGTAAAGGGTGGAATTCGGGTTGACTGGAGTTGCAAATGTAGTGAGGGATGGAAAACAATCCTCGAAACTGGAAATACCCCTCCTGAAAATTCTTGACTTCCTGGAACACTGCTGGAATAGTGGGGTTGATTTACTAAAACTGGAGAGTGGAAAATCTGGTGCAGCTGTGCATGGTAGCCAATCAGCTTCTAACTTCAGTTTGTTTGATTAAGCTTTGAGAAAAAAAAAATGGAAGCTGATTTCTATGCAGAGCTGCACTAGATTTTGCACTCTCCAGTTTTAGTAAATCAACCCCAGTGTGTCCAGTGTGGAGGCATCTCTTTCAGAGATAGCTGAATGCTACCATCAGGTACCTGGTGGAGGGAGGGTTATTAAGTGGGTTTCCCTTACATAAATACCACCTGTAGTTAGTGAAAGGGCATAATGGGACAAAGGTACTGGTGGTGGGTCCAGATGCAACAAATGATCTGAAGAAGGTCTGGTTACTGCTGGGATGCTGGAGAGGTTCAGACTGGACCTGTGCAGAAAGCTGGTATGTAGAAATGGCACAGGAATATGCAGTCAAGGTGGGCAGAAGTCAGTAACAGCCAGACAGCAGAGGTACTAATTCAGAAAGGAAAAGGGAAGTCCGGGTCCTGGCTAAGGTTGGGATCAGACAGACGGCAGAGGTACCAAGACAACAGCCAGATATAAATGAATCATGGTTAAATACTACCTAGCTGTATTTTAAATATTTTACTTATAAACAGCAAATTGCCTTCATGCGATTCTACATGCCATCTGTCAAGGATATGATAAAAGATGATATGATTTCTTGTGGGGAACCTTCTATTTACTGTATTTAAACTGGACTATAACTAGAATTGTATATTGCAGCGGTCGCCAACTAATGGTCCGTGAAAAAATGTTGGTGGTCCCCAGGGGTTCTGCTGCAAATCAACATTGTGGCAGATACCCAATGTTGTTTGCAGTGTTCTCAATGCATCTGACGGTCAATACTGTCACTGTGCATTGATTCCTGATGCCTCCTCTGTAGTTCCGGCTCCTGTGAACTCAGCGGAAGGCACCAGGAGCAATGCAGGGCACAGGAGGTGAAGAAGGAGGGGACTTCCAATCTTCCAATGTCAGCGATAGACTGTGGGGGGGAGCATGGAGCTTGGGCACACGGCTGCATAAGAAAGTGTGATCCAATGATGAGTCCGTGTAAGGCAGAAGTGTGAGGCAGGGTCCGGGGGGGGGGGGGGGGGGGGGCAGAGAGCTGGAGCATTATGTGTGTGTGTATAAGGCATGTAAAATTTATGTTAGTGGGCCATGGGATTCAAAATTGTGAGTTTAGTAAGCAAAAGGTTGGTGAACACTTGTATATAGAGAAGAAATCAAAGTTGTGATGACATATTTCCCAAAGAATGTGACGCTGGTCATTCCACTGCAGAATTTACACTTTTCTGGGGAGCTATCTAGAGAAAAAGTGTTTTCCTGCATAACAGACTTTGCACTGTGCAATATTTATGTGTTGGTTTGCAATATAACAGTTTATTGTCCTAGTAACTTTATTGATATGTTGTACCTGTATTTTGGACCAAGGATGCCTAGTTTTGGAAACAAAGTGCCTTATGAAAAAATCCTTTACAATTGACCTCAGAAAATGTTTATATTCACTGTTTTTAGCAAGTGTCCTCAAAAAAGGAAGATTCGGGACATTGATGTTGGTTGTATACAAATTATAACAGCTTTATTGCTTCATTGTTTGTTCTAATCTACAGTGAACCCAGTTTTAATGGACTTTCAAGTGCAAAGGAGAGTACGTTAAGATTAATACAATACAAGATGGGTCAAGAGTATTTTGTTTTTTGTTTTAAAATTGATATATTAAAGTTTTTATTTTTAATTTAATATGCAAATATAACCCGCAGAAGATCTAACCTTTCCCCCATCCTATCCAAAGCTAAAAAATAAACATCAGTTTAATTTATTAATTTTAAATAGTTACTAAAGTTAGTGTTTGCTCTAAGCTGAATACATGTACATACAGTACATGAAAACTTGATTCATGGTGCTTCAAAGGGAATGCAGAAAGAGACATAGGAAGCCAGTGGTTATTTTAGCTCATCAGAATCCACTAATAAAATATCATAACTTTGAGTTGACATGCCTTTTTAGAATGCTAGCTGCTGCATAGAGTGAGATGCAACACTTTTATTGGTAGCAAAGCCATCAGTGAAAAAACTTGACTGTACACAGTATATGATTTATATAAGTATAACATTTCCATGTGGATACAAATCCATACAACCAACTGTGGAATACGGCTACAAGCTCTGCATCATGGATCTCGGCTGAAGCACCTGCCTATGTAAAAGTACTGACGTGACTTTGGAACCAGACATACGAACCACCAAATGCTGCCTTGATATTTCCTGAGACGTAAGAGCTACCAGTTAATGTTTCCTATTTACAGTTTTTACTGAGGGTACTGAGTCAATCGTTCTCAATAAACCAGCCCTATAAATTTTTATGATCATAGAGAAAAATTGTTCGGCTACATGTAGCGATCTCTATAAAGCACATTCATGTAAACAAATCAGCTTGGCCTTAAAGGTAATGGGCTTGGGTTCCAAAGCTGTTTTAAAATAGACCTGTTACTGGGAGTTATGAGAGAACAAAGCCTAATAACTTCATACCTTGGGCTCTCGCTCTCTCTCTGCCACTAAAGAGGTTTTTCATACTCTCCCCACCTTGCCCATCACCACCACAGATCTGTATTTCTCTTCTGCTCCATGTTTGGATACATGGCACAAATGGCGTTTTGGTGCCTGCACCCACTTAATACCCAGCTGCACTTCAAAGGTTACTAAGGTGGAAATCATTTCTAGAATCTTGCTTAGCAATTACACTTGGCACTGTTGACATAGTCTAAACTGGGCTTAGACCAATGGTTCCTGACCTTTTTTCACTTGGGTACCCCTTGGCAGCCCATTACCAAGGGCAGGACTAACAGTAGCGTGCTGTGCCAAAATTAATTTTAGAGGTGCTAATGTCAGTGCTGAGGCAGTGAGCCCAGTACATAAGCCAATCAGCGGAGAGCAGGGGTAGACCCCAATATATTCAGAGCCCTGTTAAACAATGAGGAGGAAACAAAAAGCAAACCCTTGTCAACCAGTCAGATGAGGCCAGAAGGTGACTCCACTACATATCCAGAAGTCAAGCCTAGGGCCTCTCCCCCATCACTTAGGTAGGGGACACTCACGTTTCTGGCCAGCACCACCAGTAGCACCAGTACTCCAGGCTGGGCCTCTTTGCTCTGGGAGTACCAGGTACTCTCTGTCGCTCGCTGAGACATTGAAAGCTGCTGGGCAAGACCAGTGCCAGTCTGCGGATAGCACCTCGGACCAATCTGAGCATGGCTCCTTACTTCTGTCCCCAGCATGACCAGCAAAAGATTACCTTAGCGACAAAAAGTTAGGCCATCACTGGATGGTAAGGGATGAGTTTGGTGAATGTACGGCATTACCCTGAGATTTTATCACATCTGGGGGAGGAGATTTTGTGCCACTATTATTACATTTTTACCCCATAAAGTACAGGCGCATACTCTAGCTTGGGAACAGCTGGTCTAGACCTTATGTAAAAAATACGGAATTTGTAAATGGACATTCCAAATGAAGCAAGAGGGGAAGAAAATAGGTTTGTTTACATCGAAAACCCCTTTAGGCAAAAATAATAGGAATACCAGGCTCTCAAAACTAAATTTTAAAGCTGGTTAAACAAAACAATATCAGAACAGCTCTAAAAAATAATTAGCACTTTAGTATTTTAGAGTTTTTAACGCAGTCTATTAGAGACTATTTTAGGAAGGATTTTCAAAATCCTGCTGTTAATTCTGTAATGATATGAAGCACTTGGTTTTTGTGTTACTGGTCCCATATGGGTCTCCCTAAAAGATTATAATGGAGTTGCAAGCCTTTAAATGGTTTTCCAATCTCAGAAACTAAAAAGTGGAACAGAGAGGAAATAAAGAAGAACACATTCTTCACAATGATTATAGATACAGAGATGAATGTGGGTTAATTTACTGCTTGTTCAGAATATATACGTAAATACTTTGGGGTGCACTAGGTTTACTTTACTGGGGCACAAAAAAAAAAACATTTTTAAATATCTGGATGATAAACACAATAGTCTGAATTGCTTTTAAATGAGAGATGATGATATCGCAAAACCCAACCATATGCAGGAAATAACATGACTTTTTTATGATGAAATTCACATCGAAAAAGCTGGATTTTATATTGAACTCAATTTGTTCCTAAAATGTATTGTTTAACCAGGCTGATTCTTTCGCAACAGAATCTGAAAAATCCACTGGAATGTTGATTTGGATGTTTTTACAGCTAAACAGCATAGAGATGATGTGCAGGGCAGGATTGAGCTGGCACTGTAACAAGCAAGCATTATACCTTGTGTTTCCCACTTGGCAATAAAGCATTTGGAAGAAGTTTGTCTTGGGAAGCAAATTCCATTTTAGTGTCATTTGGCAGTCCAAGGAATAAAAAAGAATGCTAAAACTGCTAAATCTAACTGAAAGGCACCAATGCAAACAAACTTTATATGTGTGATTTTATTTGAATATACTTTTCAACAAATGTATTGAAGAGATAGCACATTGGGGACAAACAGTATACACAAAAAGCTCCTTTTTACAGGCATTTGAGCTTTTTATTCTCAAGAAGTTTGTGCTCCTTCACGTTTTTATTGCACGTTTTTTCAGCTTTTTCAAGCTTTTGTGAGCACCAGCGTTTTTTTCACAAACCCTCCCCTCAGCTAATTCATCAATCATTTTTTCATGCTTTTTTGGAGGGGGGGGGGGGCTTTTTCGCGCTTTTTGTGTGTTTTTTCGTGCGTTTTTGGGAGCTTAGCTTTTTTCTGCTTGAAAGCTTTTGTCCTCCAGGGCATCCCTCTGTCCTCCTCCCATGAAGATGACAGGGCGGGTCTTAAAAAGAAAGGGGTGTGGCCTTGACAGGAAAGGGTTGGTCATATTTAAATTAGGGGGTGCGAGAGCTTAGTCAGGCCTAGGGCAGCACAAAACCTAAATGCACCGTGGGGGTCATTTACTATAGCGCCGATAAATGATCCTGCAGTCCCGGAAAATAGCACCCAATTAAGACCAATTAACATTTCAACTCAGAAACTGGGCACTAATGCAAATGGAAAGCAGCGCTATTGCCAGCAAACATGCCTGTCAGATCACATATGTGGGAATAGTGGAAGTCAATGGGGCTCGAACCTGCAAAATCCAAAGCTCTCAATGTAAGGCTTATATGCAATTTCTTTGCCATAAAAAAGTGTATGGGGACCTGGGTCCTGCCCCAGGAGACATGTATCAATTGGGAAAAATGTATTTAAAATGGGCGTTTTTTCAGGAGCAGTGATTTTAATAATGCTTAAAGTGAAACAAAAAAAATGCCTTTAAATATCGTGCCTAGGGGGTGTCCTTAGTATGCCTGTAAAGTGGCGCATCTTTCCCGTGTTTATTACTGTACAGCAGCAAAATTACATTTCTAAAGGAAAAAATGTCATTTAAAATTGCTTGCGGCTGTAATGGATTGCCACTTCCCGGCAATATAGAGTAAAAATCTAAGAAAAAAACAGCGTAGGTCCCCCCCAGATCCTTATCCGAGCACGCAACCTGGCAGGTCAGGAAGGGGGGGATGAGCGAGCGCCCTCCCCTCTCCTGAAACATACCAGGCCACATGCCCTCAACATGGGGAATGTGGTTTGGGGGCCTCATCCCCACAACCCTTGCCCGGTGTTTGTGGGGGTCTGCGGGCGGGGGGCTTATCGAAATTTGGAAGCCTGCTTTAACAAGGGGGCCCCCAAATCCCGCCTCCCCTATGTGAATGGGTATACCCATTCATCTAAAAAAACAGTGAAATGTGACAAAAGACAATAGCCGGTTTTTGATTATTCCTTTATTGTCTTATTCTTTCCCCCGCTTTTTCCTCCGTCTTTCTTCGGTTTTCTCCTTCCTCCAGCTGTTTCTTCCGCTGCTTCTTCCTCCATCTTCCTCCGGTCTTTCTCCTTCGCCGTTGAGGGTATGTGGCCTGGTATGGTTCAGGAGGGGGGGGCGCTCGCTCGCCCCCCCCCTTTCCTGACCTGCCAGGTTGCGTGCTCGCATAAGGGTCTTGTATGGATTTTGGGGGGGGGGCCCTTATGCCATTTTTTTATTGTGGCGCAGGGTTCCCCTTAAATTCCACACCAGACCTGAAGGGCCTGTTATGCACTGGGGGGGGGCTTGTCAATTTTTTTTATAAATTTTTCCTGCGGGGTTCCCCTTAAAGTCCATACCAGATCTGAAGGGCCTGTTATGCACTGGGGGGGGGGGGGGGGAATCTATGCCGTTTTTTTCCTTGATTTTTAAATAGCTGTATTTTTGGAACTCCACACCATAATATTTTTGAATAATTACATACCATTGCATGCATTTGAAGAGTTAAAATTATGGAATAAACCAAACTAATGTACAATGTACGTTTTTAGGAGGTGATACCAATGGGGGATTCAAACCCATGGCTTGAACCTTTGAATGTGGCAGGGCATACCACTACGCTATGAAGCTGAGCACAATCATCCATATAAAATTACTATTACTAATGTTTGATTCTTTTCAATGTATACAATAATGTTTTGCATTTCAGGCATTAATATTATGGTACCAACTATGCTCATGTGCCATTGGGTAGGGATGAGCCGAACACCCCCGTTTCTGCTCGCACCAGAACTTGTGAACAGGCAAAAAATTTGTGTGAACACCATTAAAGTCATTGGGACACGAACATGAAAAATCAAAAGTGCTCATTTTAAAAGCTTATATGCAAGTTATTGCTATAAAAAGTGTATGGGGACCCGGGTCCTGCCCCAGGGGACATGTATCAATGCAATAAAAAGATTTAAAAATTGAAGTTTTTTCAGGAGCAGTGATTTTAATAATGCTTAAAGTGAAACAATAAAAATGAAATATTCCTTTAAATATCATGCCTGGGGGGTGTGCTTAGTATGCCTGTAAAGTAGCACATCTTTCCCATGTTTAGAACAGTACCGCAGCAAAATGACATTTCTAAAGGAAATAAATGTCTTTTAAAACTGCTTGCGGCTGTAATGTATTGTCGGATCCCGGCAATATAGATAAAAATCATTTTAAAAAATGGTGTGAGTCCCCCTCCAGTCCATTACCAAGCCCTTTGGGTCTGGTATGAATATTAAGGGGAAACCCCGCACGAAAAAAAGTAAAATTGTGTGGGGGTCCCCCAAAATCCATACCAGGCCCTTCAGGTCTGGTATGGCTATTAAGGGGAACCCTGCGCCAAAATTTTAACAAAAAATGTGTAAGAGATGCTGTCTGGCATCTCTTACACAGCCATGGGGCGTGACCATCCATTGACATCACACGGAAAGCCTGCCCCCTTTTTTCCAAAAAAATAAAGGGGCGGGCTTTCCGTGTGACGTCAACGGATGGTCACACCCCATGGCTGTGTAAGAGACGCCAGATAGTGGGTGACAACACAATGGAGGAAGACAGTGGTGAGGAAGAACACAGCAGTGGGAGAAGTAGGCGTGGCGGAAGAGATGGTGACAGAAGATGGCGGCAAGAGAGACGATGAGAAGAGATGACGGCGGGAGACATGGCTCAGGGGAGAAGACCACTCAGAGCTATTTTACAATAAAGGAATTATCAAAAACCGGCTATTGTTTTTTGTCATATTTCACAGCTTTTTTTGGTGAATGGGTAGGGGTACAATGTACAAAGGGGGGGCTGGGATCTGGGGGCTTCCAGATTCCAATAAGCCCCCCGCCCGCAGACCCCCGAAACCACCAGGCAAAGGTTGTAGGGATGAGGCCCTTGTCCCTATCAACATGGCACCCTCCCCATGTTGAGGGCATGTGGCCTGGTACGGTTCGGGGTTGGCGCTCTCTTGCCCCCCCTTCTTTTGCTGCAGCCTGCCAGGTTGCATGCACGGATAAGGGTCTGGTTTTGGATTTTGGGGGGACCCCACGCCATTTTCTAAACTTTTGGAATGGGGGGTTCCCTCCGGGTTCATACTAGACCCAAAGAGCCTAGTATAGACCTTGGGTGGACCCCATGCATTTTTTTTAGCGATTTTTTTTTTTTGGCTGGCATTTTTTTTTACTTTCAGTGGGAAAGCCGCAGACAGCTGATGACTCGTTGGTTGTTAAGGATGCAGCGGCTGGCTTCCCGCCCCCCCCCCCCAAGTTAGTAAGCAGCTATATATAGTGTTAAAATAACAACTGCAAAACACATCAAAAATCGCATCACAAATGCAACAGTTGCATTTCTGGTGGGGTTCCATTGAAATCTATTACCTGCAAACCATTTGAAAAAAGTCCCCGACCATTTCCAAAAATGCACTGGCCGCAAAACGCATAGATGTGAACTAGTACCATAGGAAAATTAAATGTTAAATGGACTGTAGAGTGTTTCTGCCAACTGCAAAATGCTCTATAAAATGCATAGGTGTGAACCTAGGGTCAGGGCCAGTTCATACTGGAGAGATGTGGGAACCCTGCAAATCCAGCATCGCATACAACTTGCAGGCAGTTCACATTGCCAAATGCAAACTGCTGGTAGTGTCAGTAGAAAGCTAATGACACCCCCAAATCAGTTTGCAGATCACAGAGCGAACTGCAAATTCAGACAACACCCATGTGATCCGATTCTGCTGCGAGTTTGGTCCAAATGCGTTGCAAATTCAACCATACAATCTGTATGGCTGAGTTTGCATCACACAGACATCGCATGTGATTTGCATTGTGGGGCAAATCACATCCGATGTCGGACAGCAAAGCAGTGTGAACCGGCCCTAAGGCCCCTTTCACACTTGTGCGACTTGTCCTGCGAGTCCTGCGTCCATAGACCTCAAGATTACACTGGCATTGCTTCAAATCACATCAAATTTGCAGCAAAAAGCACTGCAAAATTGCGGGACTTTCAGGTTGCATCATGTGCAGCTACTGTGCCCACCAAATACAGTCACTGTGCCCATCATATGCAGCCACTGTGCCCACTAAATACAGCCACTGTGTCCATCATATGCAGCCACTGTGCCCATCATATGCAGCCACTGTGCCCACCGACCCCCAACCCCCCTGTGCACAGCTCTGACAGACCCCCTGGCACTTACCGCCAGGCAGCAGCTCCTCTCCAAGTGCACCAGAGCGGCGGCGACCTCCGCTCCAGCGTGTGTCTCCTCCACTCCTCTTCCTAAAGCGCCAGTCATCCAATAGGGTGGCCTGACATTTGGCCAATCAGGAAACAGGTCTGACGCCCTGCCTCCTGATTGGCGGGGAGGAAGGTTAGTGTGAAAATAGTGAAAATTTATTTGCTATCATCACACAATTGGGTGGGATCAGGGCGCACTCTCTGCGCCCCAAGCCCACCCTATTTTGAAGCCTATTAGAGCCTCTGGCTCTAATCAGGTGCTTCAAAAAAGTACCGCCCCCGCCATAGGAATCCATGCGTCCTGCCCCCTGAAAGTGGCCGGGCGCACGGATGGGGGGGTGCCCATGCGCCCACAATGCACAGGCTACCACTGGGCTTGAGAATCTCCTTGTGTTCTTAACAGTAACTTAAAGTAGGGAGAAATCCAGCCAGAATCTGTGTTGTGTTTGCAGACACACAGTTCTCTGTGCTGTGATTGACCACAGCCGATCAGCGGATATATATAGCCAAAATCATTGTCTGTAACCTGCTGACAAAGTAGTGTTCCAATCACAGCAGAGATCAGCAGGGGGCGCATGGGAGGAAATCGGGAGGAAGTTGTACACGTTCAGCTGAACTCCCGCATGTCAGTCCCGACTGCGGGGGGAATTTCAGAGACTTCTGTGCAAGTTTCTGCACTGATGTCAATAAAAATCGCCCCCCGAAGTCGCCAAAAAGTAGTACAGAAACTTCTTTTGGAAACCAATTAGAATGATGCAATTGCCGCCAATTTGACATGTAAAAATCACACCAATGTGAACAAGGGCTGACACATACAACACTGCCTATCCACCAGCTGAATTCATTATCAGCAATTCTCTACAGCTGTTATATATAAAGATTCCACCTTTATAATTTACTTGCAGGTGTGCTGAAGAGATTATTTTTTTTGGTGCACAAATACATATAGAAATTATAAGATATATAAGAAAGATATTGCACTTCCCCAACACCACCACCACCCCCAAAACAAATTAAAAAAAGAAGAAAGAAAAAAAAAAAAACAACAAACAAGCTTAATAATGTACTCTTATTTTGCCAACAGAAACAAAATTATGTACATTCATTCACTAGCTTAAAAAAAAATTCTACAGGATACATTTAGCAAAACAGTTAGCAATTGGGTTTTAAGGCCCCTGCTCATAGGAGGTTACAATCTAAAATGTGTGTAAACCTTAGAGTGGACACAGCTTTACTTTCAGTGTATAACGGGTAACGTTTCATACTAAAACTCACCCACCATCCCACATAATTTTTATCTGCAAGATTATAGAAACATACTTCATACAACAGTCATTATTCTTACAAAGCATTCCAACATAATATTAAAAAAGGCACATATTCAAAATATAACACCAACCACCAGCCCACAATCCACACACATATATAGGTGAACATGTTCTGCTGGAAGCTGCATTACTGTATACATGATTAAGCAATGAATAGAAATAGTATAATTATTTTTTGGGAAAAAGGTTGCTTATACATGGTAAGTTTTAAACGCCAGGCAGAAGCATGGGCGAATAACAGGCCAAGGTCAGTTCCGGAGCAGGCAAAGGTATTGACAGTTCAGGAGCAGGCAGAGGCATAAGGGGTGTGAAGGCAAATGGCAGGAATTCAAGAAGTATAGTAACGGTGGAAACAGTCACATATGTACAGGCCTGGTTGGGAAGGATACTGGTCCCCAGTGTAAAAACTGGTGTCTTGTCTAACTTCTCTTCTGGAGCACACACTATTTTTTTTTACATCTTTTGGCCTCTTTCTCTGGGAGGGACTTTTTCTGGAAAATGGCATTCGTGGGGTCTGCTCACTGCATCTGAGCGAATGCTTTCTGGTGTGCCTTCAGGGTACAAAAGGGCGGTGACAAATTCCTCTTGATAGTGAAAAAAGGATACGGGGGTCTCAGTGGGCTTGCGGTAAATCACATACAGTATGTATTATAGATGGCCAAATTGAAAAAATAAATAGAAACTTTTTTGTACCAATGGTGGGTTTATTCTTACAGCAAGGTAGGGCTGGATTATTTGATTACTGAAGTTGACTCCCCCCCCATGAACAAATTGTAATCACAAACACATTTTGGTTTATGGATTGGGCCATTCCTTCCCAGGATTTGCACGTAGATGTCATTGTGAATTGATGACAGCATGTAGATGTCTCGTTTGTCCCTCGACTTGCTAGCCAATATTTACTTGTTCTTCAAAGTAACGGACTCCTCTCACTGTAGTCTTCCATTAATGAGACTTTGCGGGAACCCCTAATACTAGCGCTCATGGTGCCACATGCTAGAGTTTTCCTTCGGTGAACATTGTGGAAAAGGGGCAAACTGGCATAGTAATTATCAATATAGTCTGGACTTTCAAATGGGATGTAGCTGGGTGTCCTTTCCTTTATACACGAGGAAGGCATAAGTGTACCCCATGGCTCTGTCACATAACTTGTAGAGTTTAACCCCATATCGGGCCCTTTTGCTGGAGATAAACTGCTTTGAGCCCAGCCTGCCAGTGAAGGGGACAAGTGACCCATCCACGCAGATATTTTTGTCAGGGATAAATAACTGGGTTAATTTCTCAGATAAAAAATGTAGACGTGTGTCATACCCTGGGTCATTTCAGGGAGGGCACTGGGTGTTATCGTTGTATTGGAGGAAGCTCATAATCATTAGGTATCTTGTTCTTGGCATAATGGGTAAGTAGATTTGCATGTGACGGATGGGGTGGGTGGACCACTATGAGAGTAATTCATTTTTTATTTGAGTCCCATATTGAATGTGAGGCCCAAAAATATTCTAAATTCCTCCACTGTTAATTCTCTCCACTCATAAAGATGGCGTAACTTGAACCTGGGTTGCTTGATATAAATTATTGGGCATAGAGGTTGCACTGCGCCACAATTGAACCTAACAAGTCATCAAAAAATAAATGAAAAAAATCAATGGGGGCAAAAATTTTTGTTTTCACCTGGACACCTGACTGGGTGATAAAAGGGGATGTGTTAGCTGCTCCTGAGTTATGGGGAAGCCACAGAGGGTTTTGAAGGGAATCTGGAAGTCTGGCAAGGGTCCTAACCCTTTGGGGCTGAGGTGACAACCCACTAGTGCCTGGCCTTTCTTTTAGAGGTACTCCATTTCTGGTGGATGGCACTGCGCTAATGGTGGATGGCGCTGCGCTGCTGGTGGATGCCACTGCTCTACTTGTGGTAGCCTGCTCCTAGCCAGAACACCTTCATTTGGTCGGCACACTTTCCTCCTCCTCCGATTCTGTAGCAGACCCACTGCTTAAAATGGGTTGTAATCCAAATCAGAATTGGACTCAGACACATAGAGCTCCCCGCTGCTCTCGTTGGTCAAGCTGACTGACTGTGGGCTGTGGTAACAAACTTCTGGGATGGGGACACTGGAACAGATGTGGCTGCATTGTTGGGTGCTGAAGTGGCTGCACTGATGGGTTTTGATGAGGGTGCACTTATGTGTATTGATGAGGTGGCACTGATGTGCACTAATGCACTGGACTGAGGCTGCACTGATAAGCTGGCACTGATGGGTGCTGATGAGGATCCACTGATGAGCACTAATAGGGCTCTGTAGTGGCACTGACAAGCACTAATAGGGCACTGATTAGGACTAATAGGGCACTGTAGTGGCACTGATGAGGGCTGTAGTGGCACTGATTAACACTAGCAGGGCACTGTAGTGACACTGATGAAGCACTGTAGTGGCACTGATGAGGACTAATAGGGCACTGTAGTGGCACTGATGAATGCTGTAGTGGCACTGATAAGTACTGTAGTGGCACTGATGAGTACTGTAGTGACACGGATGAGCACAAATGAGTACTGTAGTAACACTCATGAGTACTGCAAAGGCACTGATGAGTACTGTAGTGGCACTGATGAGCACTAATGAGCACTGTAGTGGCACTAATGAGTACTGTAGTGGCACTGATGAATACTGTAGTGGCACTGATGAGTACTGTAGTAGTACTGATGAGTACTGTAAAGGCACTGATGAGTACTGTAAAGGCACTGATGAATACTGTAGTGGCACTGATGAGCACTAATGAGCACTGTAGTGGCACTAATGAGTACTGTAGTAGCACTGATGAATATTGTAGTGGCACTGATGAGCACTAATAAGCACTGTAGTGGCACTGATGAATACTCTAGTAGCACTGATGAGTACTGTAGTAGCACTGATGAATACTGTAGTTGCACTGATAGGGACTGATAAGCACTGTAGAGGCGCTGCTGAGCAGTTTATATATACATGATCTGGCTCTTCCGGGTAGGGGCGCGCATGCGAGCAGTGAGGCAGAACGGCGGTCTGCCTATGTAAACAAGTTCTGACAGGAGGCACGGCATGGATCCTGTGTCTTTGCAGGGACTAGGATCCATGTCTTCCAATAGTAAAAGCACCTCCCACAGTATAGTAAAACACTGGTCAGGCACACAGGTAACCCTTTGATCGCCCCTGATGTTAACCCCTTCCCAGCCAGTGTCATTTATACAGTGATAGTGCATATTTTTTAGCACTGATCACTGTATTAGTGTCACTATTCCCCAAATGGTGTCAGTTAGTGTCTGAATGTCTGCCGCAACATTGCAGCCCCCCTATAAGTCACTGATAGCTGCCATTACTAATAAAAATAAATAAATAAAAAAATCCCATAGTCTGTAGACGCTATAACTTTTGCATAAACAAATCAATAAATGCTTATGTTGTTTTTGTTTTGTTTTTTGGGGGGGTTTTACCAAAAACATGTAGCAGAATACATATTGGCCATCGTTTATGAAGAAATTCGATTTTTACAATTTTTTTATTGGACATGTTTTTTTTTTTTTTAATTGTCGGTCTTTTTTTTTTTTTTTTTTAATTGCACAAAAAATAAAAACTAGAGGTGATCAAATACCACTAAGGCCCCTTTCACACTGGGGCGGTGCGGGGCGGCGACGGTCAATATAGCGCTGCTTTACCATCGTTTTACCCGCGGTATGCGGCCGCTAGCGGGGTGGTTTTAACCCCCGCTAGCGGCCGCAAAAGGGTTAAAAACCTCCGCAAAGCGCCGCTGCAGCGGCGGTTTGCGGGCGGTATCCCCGCGGTTTCCCATTGATTTCAATGGGAAGGAGCGGTATAGGAGCGGTAAATACACCGCTCCTTCACCGCTCCAAAGATGCTGCTAGCAGGACTTTTGTTGCGGTCCTGCTAGCGCACCGCTCCAGTGTGAAAGCCCGCCGGCTTTCACACTGGAGTGAATGGGGCCGGTTTTTTCAGGCGGTATACAGGCGCTATTTTTAGCGCTGTACCGCCTGAAAACCGCCCCAGTGTGAAAGGGGCCTAAAAGAAAGCTTTATTTGTAAGAAAAAAGGGACATACATTTTATTTGGGTACAGCATCGCACGACCGCGCCATTGTCAGTTAAGGAAAGGCAGTGCCGTATCGCAAAAATAGCCTGGTCAGGAATCAGGAATGGGGGTAAATCTTATTTGAACATATGAACAACCTATTCAGAGGAAGCGTTAACATGTTGGGGTATGTTTGTGTTTATGATATATATATATATATATATATATATATATATATATATATATATATTATGGTATATATATGTAGCCCTTATTTTCTCTTCCAGTTCCACAATCATAAACACTCCCAGTCACTGCTCTTTCCTCATGCTATGTCACGGCTTCTAAAAAATGGCGGCCATATTTCACGGCTCTCTGGAGCTCTAGCATTTTGTTTTTGCACATGCTCAGTTGCGCTCCCACCAGTCATTTTTCTTTGGTTCTTTTAATGCCGTGTACTGCTGATGACGTCGTCCTCAGGCCCGGCAGTGAATGGTGTATAGAGGTGCTGGTATGTTTATTATTATTCCTATATACTCTATTATATTTTCTGTTGATTTGCAAAGCCTTCGGTACAGTATTATGACGGCACAAGGTTCTTTCTTTATGTCTGCTATCAGTTCCTTGTCTGGCTCACCGTTTGTACACAATTGTCAGGAAGGGTTGTCAGGATTCCCTATTGGAGTCAGTGGGCATTGTCTGATGGGGGTGGCTGTTGTATGGAGTGTTTTGTGGTTTGGTGTCAGAGCTCTGAATAATATCTTTATTTTTGATGTCATCCCATTCACAATTTCATATCATCTTCACCATGTCACTGTCATTTAAAATTCAATTCTATTCTCAATCTGTAGCTTCTAATAAGCCAATACCCAGTGATCCTGCCATTTGTTCAGGCATATCTGGTTATAGAGTGACAACGCATCTCCCAATTGCCCCCTTGTGTTGTCACATGCGTGTGCTGACCCTCATCAATGCCAATATTCCCATTACACAGGTTCTTGGTTTAGTAGATGGGCTTAAAAGAGAAGTATGGATTTAAAAAAAAACAAAACAAAAAAAACATTTATACTTGCCTTGGTGGATGCAGCACATTGATCTGATGCTGCATCTGTCCCCCGCTGGCTCTGCACTGAGAACTGAGCGATCAAACAACGCTGATCGTTTAGTTCTCAGCATTCTGTGAGCAGAGAGCCGGGGACTGTCACCCTCAATGGAGGGGGCGGGAGGGATTGGCTCAGGCTCTCAGAAGATCACTGAGAGACGGAGCCAGCTGTCAGTCCAAGCTTCTGAGCGGATCCTGATCCTTGTGTACCACCAGCTTGTCCATACATGGATGGATGGATGGATGTTTAGTCTGTTTCTGCAGAACCAGCTAAATTTCGGTCCATGTATGGCCGAGTTAAGGATAGTGGGTGCTGCAGCAACTTCCAGCTGAAGACTGGAACCTTCACAGATCAATGTACACATTTGGCAGCACACCATAGATCTTCAAATAACGTCCAAAAATTGTATTCAAAGTCCTCACATTTCAACAGAGTGCAATGTTTTGGGGCAGAACCCCTCTCTCCGGCATGTGATGCTTGAGGAAAACGTCCTGCGTGGCAATAAAAAATTGAAAGATAGAAGCTGATTGGTTGCTATGGCAATGGCACTAGTTGAGATAGAACTTGTCACAGACACCTTTTTTTATTCCCACTCGAGAGTATAAACCAAGGAAACCTTGGGCAACCATGCCCACCCTCAGCCCATGGATGCCTATGTTTGCCTGCTGGAGCCCTTAGTTTGATCCCTATGTCAGCTCTGTGTTGGTTCATGTTGGCGCTTGCAATGGGTTAATTACCTTCTCTTGATTAGAGTGCCGAGAACATCACAGCTTTCATTTCAATAGCTGTGTGTTCTCTGTCGCGCGCTGTCACATACGGCCCTTCCCCCTTGTCCGGGCACTTTGTTAGACAGATCACCCGTCCAATCCTGGGACGGGTGATCTGTCTATCAAAGTTTT
Organism: Lithobates sylvaticus; assembly: GCA_028564925.1. Classification (NCBI taxonomy): domain Eukaryota; kingdom Metazoa; phylum Chordata; class Amphibia; order Anura; family Ranidae; genus Lithobates; species Lithobates sylvaticus. The sequence continues at coordinate 197,163,197 of CM053032.1, forward strand.
CAGGACAAGGGGGAGGGGCAGTATGTTGTCGACGGGGAACACACAGCTATTGAAATGAAAGCTGTGATGTTCTCGGCACTCTAATCAACTTGGCAGCGGCTCTCCTCTCTCTTCCCCTGCACATGCAAGGTTGCACTGGGGACACACATGCTGGCTGCATAAGACGGGCACTAGTGAGGCTGCATTGATCTCTTATATCATGTTTGCAGTCTCTGACCATCTCCTGCGCCATGTCCCCAGTCTGACCATCTCCTGCGCCATGTCCCCAGTCTCTGACCATCTCCTGCGCCATGTCCCCAGTCTCTGACCATCTCCTGCGCCATGTCCCCAGTCTCTGGCCATCTCCTGCGCCATGTCCCCAGTCTCTGGCCATCTCCTGCGCCATGTCCCCAGTCTCTGGCCATCTCCTGCGCCATGTCCCCAGTCTCTGGCCATCTCCTGCGCCATGTCCCCAGTCTCTGACCATCTCCTGCGCCATGTCCCCAGTCTCTGACCATCTCCTGCGCCATGTCCCCAGTCTCTGACCATCTCCTGCGCCATGTCCCCAGTCTCTGACCATCTCCTGCGCCATGTCCCCAGTCTCTGACCATCTCCTGCGCCATGTCCCCAGTCTCTGACCATCTCCTGCGCCATGTCCCCAGTCTCTGACCATCGCCTGCGCCATGTCCCCAGTCATTCGGTGCATCCCTAATAGGAATGAGTTGTTGTGACTCCCTTTCTTCCCATGTGACATTGCTTATGCTTGAGAAAAGATGTATCCATTCTGTACACAAGCCTCTTGCCTCCAAACTTCCAAAGTGCATGGCCAGCGGTAGAGACTTGGTATGAAGGAAGCCCAGCAATGTAAGGTATAGCTCTTTTGTGCAAACAACAATCACCAACACATATTTTGAGTGTAGGCATTTTTTGAAGGCCTTGACAAAAAAGGACCGACATGCACATTGAAACTTGATGCTTGCAGTAAAAGAGCTATATCTTGCATAGAGTGCTGACCTTCCTTCATGCTATGTGCTTGTTCTTGGCCGCGCAAACACTCAGTGCTGTCACATGTGGTGGGGAAAGCCCTTTGGGAGTTCCACAGGGATTTAAAGCTTTCACGGGACTGTCTTTGCTCCCAGCACCCAAATGGTGTGGGGCAGGAGATAAGGGCAAGTATGTGTAACTTGGGAAATCACCATTAAAGTGAACCTGTTGCCGTGCCCCGCTGGTAGGCACTAGGGGTTGAGGTTGGTAAAATATTAAACCAGCTTTGGCTGTTAGGTTGTTGTAACTCAATATTATTCATTCATTATTATGCTGTCATTTTTGTTTTACAGGGCCCTATAGCTGGATAATTTATAAGAGAAACACCTATAAAGTTCCTGTTCCATTGCTGTGTTTTTTGTAATTGAACAAAATGCCTCCAAAGTTTAAGCGGCACCTCAAGGATGAAGAAGTTACAGGTTCAGTCAAAAGTGAAAGAGTAAGTTCTTGTTTCTACTATGTGTATATTTGTTTTATATGTCAACAGGATAATGACAAATTAGGCTAGGTAACACATAATTGTGGTTATTTTTTTATATCCCTTACACTTTTGTGGCTGGCTGTTTTACATCAGATTCCATATAATCTGTAGGCAATAACACAAGGAATGAATTATGCAATACGTAGTCACTTTGTAAGTTATTAAAACAGCTCAAATGTCTAAAAGCAAATATGTAATCCTATGGGTGGGTCTAGAATAAGGGTCCTCAAACCTTTTAAACAATGGGCCTGTTCATTGCCCTTCAAGCTGTTGGGAAGCCAGACTATGGTCATTAGGAGTAAAAAATCTGCCCCTTTGTTAGTGGTCAGTGGGAGCAAAAAAAACACAGGATCTGTGGTTAGTTTGAGTCTTTCAGGACAGCTACCTGAGAGATGATTGGCTCTGCCTTCAACACAAGCCAAAAGAATCCTGCCCACCTCATCCTTAGTTTCATAAAAATAAGAATTGTCACCAGTTTGCACAAGGGGAAATAATGATAAACCAACCCCAGTCAGAGAACTATCAAGCAGACACTATGGGTAGGAATATAGGCTTCATCCTGGATTATTCCCGTTACCACCAAATCTGACTGGTTTTCCCTAAACGTCTTCCAGGATGGCTACCTTTAGAGGATAAACCAGAAACTTATCATACCTTAGGGAGGGAGAAACGGCCTGTAAAACCTTCAGCTGTAGGTCAAATCTTGGCTGGATAACCATTCCACTCGGTAATGCATCACAAAAGCATAGTCTGTAGACCATACCATACCTCCTGGAGATCTTCCCAAGAAGCTCCTGTATTTTTCGTCCATAAAGTAGCCAAAGATCTTATCTTAGCTGGAGCCTGATGACCTGTTCTATTATATGTGAAAATAATCTCTTTTATCCATCTGGGGTTAAATCCCAGGAAATGGTAGTCTTCACAATTTGTGACGGTGCAGAGTTATCTGGATAAAAAGAAATCTCTTGATAAAGGAATCTTCTTCTAAGCTAGCTTCCAAACAACACTGAAAAGAAATCTGCTATTTGTACCCTTTAACTGGTGGTAAACTCTGACATGAAAAATAGACAAAGCATATCCCTCTATGGTGTGTACTCACCTGAATCCAATGCAGAATATTTGATTCCTCTCTGTATTCTAAACCCTCTGCTGTCTGCATGACTCAATGAAAGAACACTTCGGCCTCCCAGGAGATTGCCTGCCCCACTCCAGCACAAGCCTGTGTACAGGGGTTGTGTCCCTACAGCTGAGACATGCTGTGTAAAATGTGTGTTTTGCAACCCTGTAGAGAAGAAAGTGCTGCAGATAAACATGTACAACTTATGTAAGAGGATTTGTTCATCTCTGTGTATCTAGTCACTTTACTGGGTATATGCAAGGGTTTACAACTGCTTTAAAGGTACTAAGTGATAAACCCTTATCGATCCCAACCTGAAAGTGGTTCTAAAGGCAGAATATTTTTTACCTTTGGGCCCCTTTCACACATACGGATCGTTCAGATCCGCCTGTCAGTTTTTTTCAGGCGGATCTGAACGGTCACTCCATACAGCTCTATGGAGCGTCGGATGTCAGCGGTGGCATGCCCGCTGACATCCGATCCGCCCTGCAAAATCCAGACGAATGGATGTCCTATTTTCCATCTGTCTGGCGGATCGGATGAAAACGGACAGGCGGTCCGTAATCATCCGATTTTTTTTTTTTTTTTTTCCCCCATAGGGGAGAGCGGACTCTCTGACAAGTCTGTCCCTACACAGAGTGCAGAGACGGACTTGTCATCTGCTGGCTCAGCGGGGATCAACGGAGCGGTCCCCGCTGAGCAAGCGGAGTAATGATTACGGACAGCCCCGTGTGAAAGGGGCCTAATGAATTCCCTGCATTAAAGTGGAAGTAAAGTCAAAAATAAAATTTTTACCTACAGGTAAGCCTATAATAAGGCTTACCTGTAGGTAAAAAAAATATCTCCTAAACCTGTACGGTTTAGGAGATATTCCCCGTGCAATGCGCCGCGCATGCGCACGGGGGATTCTCGGCTGAAGGACCGGCAGAATCTGAACCCTGCCGGGAAGAAGTCTCCCGTGCGCATGCGCGGGGTGACGACATCGCGGCTCCAGCCACTCACAGCGCTGGAGTCGCGATACCCGGAAGACACGCCGAGGCAACATGTCAGCTACCTCGGCGTGGACCAGGTGAGTTACTGACGCTTTGTTCTAAGGTAAGTATTTCATAATGAGCTAGTATGCGGTGCATACTAGCTCATTATGCCTTTTCCTTTACAGGTGTTAAAAAAAAAAAAAAAAAAGTTCAGCGGCTTTACTACCGCTTTAAGGTAAAAAAAAAAAAAAAAAATGTTCCAGTGGAAGTATTGCTCCCTCACCCCCTGGGCTCCTGCTGCTGTCAGTCAATTCCTGTGAGCAGGGAAGAGGATGCACACAGCCTGGCAGTGAGCCTGCAGTAGCAAAAGAAAAAAGGGGAAAAACATACCCCAGCCAGAAATCCCCTGTGAGTTAGGGCTTCTATCCTCTGAGACAACGGTTCCCTTTCTAACCGTTCTTGGGTTTGAACCCTGATCTCCTTGCCGTACCTTCTCTCTGCTCAATAGTCTATCGGGTGTTCCAGTATCCCTTGATATATATACACACACAAACAACGTTGAACACGGTTCTCCCCATAAAAGAATCTCCTGATCTAGAGAAGAAGGGTGCTCGATCGGGTCCCCCATCTGTTGATATACAGTACGCTGATGTTGTATTATTGTTCTGAGGGTCAACTGCTCCTCTCTCCTTTTTAGGGTGAGTAATGCTTTTCGGATAGCAAGAAGTTCTATGTACTTGGAGGATTGATTATTTAAAGCCACTGCAAAAAACGTTGCCACATTTTGGCATGGTGCTGGGTGCACACTACTAATGGAATGGCTGCCCTCACTGGACTTGAAAGTGGTTAGAAATTATGCGTTCTCAGCATTAAAGTAGTATTAAACCGCTAAAGCAAACATTTAGTAAATTGCAGCTTATGAATTCTTAGAATATGATCTCTGTATTGATTTTCCTATTTGGGCTTTTCGTCTTTAAAGAGGAACTGCAGTCTGCCCACATAATTTGTAATACAAACATCTTTGCCATTCTGAAGCTTCCCTCCAACTACTTTGCATATTATTTTATATATGCTGTGATTCTGTACTTGCCAAATATGCTGCAGAAATCTCCCTCCACTGAGTCTGGCTGCATCCATTTTAACTGTGGGCAGCTGAAGCTGCTGCCTGTTCACTTCCTGGTTTTACACAGACGCACAGAAGCACACCTGCAGCTCTGCAGCGCTCACTGGCCCTTATATGACTCATCCCCCCCTCCCTTCCTGGCAAACTCAGGAGAGTGAGAGAGAGAGCTGTGAATTATGTCATAAGCCTAGGCTTTTTACCAAACAGGAAGTGGGATGTATAAGGTATTTACTGGCAGAAATTTTTTTTTTACTATCCAAAGTTAACCACCTCAGCCACGGAAGGATTTACCCCCTTCCTGACAAGAGCACTTTTTGCGATTCAGCACTGCATCGTTTTAACTGACAATTGCGTCGTGCGACTTTACACCCAAACAAAATTGACGTCCTTTTTTCCCCACAAATAGAGATTTCTTTTGGTGGTATTTGATCACCTCTGCGGATTTTATTTTTTGCGCTATAAAAAAAAGCAACATTTAAAAAGCAAAAAAGCATTATTTTTTGCTATAATAAATATCCCCCAAAAATATATTTAAAAAACTAAATTTTTCCTGAGTTTTGGCCGATATGTATTCTTCTGCATATTTTTGGTAAATGGCACTGGCAGGGAAGGGGTTAAACACTAGGGGGCGAAGGGGTTAAGTGTGTCCTATGGAGTGATTTTGACTGTGGGGGGGATGGGCTACTAATCACATGACAGCGATCACTTCTCCCCATGACAGGGAGAAGTAGATCTGTCATGTCACTAGGCAGAACTGGGAAATGCCTTGTTTACAAAGGCATCTCCCCGTTCTTCCGCTGCGTGACACGATTGCGGATATCCACCCATGGTCACGGAGCACGCGGCATGCGCGTGCTCACAAAGTCACGTCTTAAAGGGGACATACTTGTACGCCCATTTACCCAGCCGTGCCATTGTGCCAATGTATATTGTCGTGCGCTGGTCGGCATGTGGTTAAAACAACAAGGGCGGAAGATTTAATAGATGGAAAGTTGAAAAAATTACTCTCTTGCAGATGTAACAGTAAGGCCCCTTTCACAGGGGACGGATCAGTAATGATCCGCCCCGTAAACATCCGCTTGCGGTCCCTGCACACTGTCAGATCTCCGCTCTCTTCTATGGAGGATCGGATGAACATGGACCGTCTGTCCGTGTTCATCTGATCCGCTCTGCAGATGGATAGAAAAATAGGGTTTTCCTCCGTCTGCAGAATCGGACCATAGCGGAGGCGGACAATATCGAGTCAGCGGATGCTCATCCGCTGACACCCGCTATCCCATAGGGATGCATGTATGTCCGTATTTCATCTGAAAACGAATGGATGAATTACGGACATACGGTCCGCATGTGTGAAAGGGGCCTTAGAGGGTTGAGGCAAACGATTTACCACTGACAGGTGTGCTTACAATGATCGGCTTTTATTTACTTACGTTAAACCTTTATCCCAAAAGGGAAAAAAAATGTTGCTGTAACTGCTTATAAAGTGTTAGCTGGAGTTTGGATTTAAATTGTTAGTGTAGTTAAATCTTCTAGAACATCTAACACTGCCCACCCCCTGACTGACAATTCTGCTGTCCAAAGGTCTGTGCTTCATCCAGAGTGTAGGCACTATAATACAGGAGATGTGTTACTGGCAAGATCATGCGAAAACAGAGGGTGGGGGGCTAAAGTAAACCTAATGCAGCCACCACATCTAATGATTGCTAAGTTACCATATATTTCCTTTTTTGGTTTTGGATTTAATACTGCTTTAAGATAAAAGAACAAAAAACATTTAAAAGCTATTCTCTATCTTCTTTTTTTTTTTTTTTCCGTCTCAGAATTTTGGCTCAATAATGGACAGTATATATATATATATATATTCTAAAGCTGTGAAAAGCCCATTTATCTCTGCCAGGATCTTTGTAAAAACTTGGCGGAACTGCCAGGGATCAGAGTGAAGCACCCTGAACTGGTGTCCTAACTGATCACATGGGCAGAACCATGGCAGTTGCAGATCAAACAGAAGCAGCTTCCTTGCCTGTAAAGGATAGGAGGGTTTAATTCCACTTTGAGGGCTGGTTCAGACCATAATAACCCACTCCAGATCCGTTTCGGATGCTTTTTTGCATGGGTGTTTTTAATGCGTTTTTGACGCTTTCAGGTGCTTTTTTTTTTTTTTTTTTTTTTTTTTTTTTTTTTAATGCATTTCAGGTGCTTTTTTTACTTCCTGTTTATTTTTTTCACTGTACTTGGGTCCAGTGCGTTATTGATGCATTTTTTCATGCGTTGCAGTGTGTTTTACTGCATGTTTTACAGAAGTTTTTTTTACCTTCATGCATATAAGGTAAAAAAAAAAACCTTGTGCCTTTTTAAAACCACTTTAAAATAACCACTGTTTGGCATCCATACCACTGCTCCACACAAAGCACAGCAGTCCTGTTCCAGTGGGCTGACTTGCCCCCTGCACTTACACATCCTGAGCAGCACTGTTGATTTGGGGTGTATCAGACCGCTGAAGACCTGGGCAGCCACTTTGCAGATAACGCCTTCCAACTTTTGTTTAAAAATTGTGTGTACATATCTTTTTTCAGCTGTCTTCTATTTGGTCATTTTAAAGAGCAGGGTCCTCTTTTGGTCTTCTCTGGTGGTGGGTGACCATGTAGAGATGTAGTGATGTTAGCATGCTTTATTGCTGCATTCACCTGTGAGCCCAGATTGTTTCTCTAAGCTTCCTGGAAGTGGGTTGAAGCCCGCGTTCACACCCGTGCAACTTGTCATGCGATTTGACAGTTCAAAATCACTTGACGGGTGTGCCTATGCAACCATTCTAATTGGTGTGACTTTGACTTGCATTGATTTGAAAAAGCACTATTTTGGGCAATTTCATGTGCAACTGGCATTGACATCTGTGCATGAAATCACACAGATGTCGGCAAGCAGCACATGAGTTCGCACTAACCGCCGGCTTTGAAATCGCGTTGAAGTAGCAAGATTTCAAAGCTGCATTCTGTGTGAACCGGGGTAAAAGTTGCTTTGCATCATTTATACAAGAAGAAGACCAGCACTGGGCAGAATAGTAACTCCACGGTAGACGGTGCCAAGGGGAAGGTGAGGATTGCAGTGCAAGTTCCTTTTGCATTGTAAACACACTTGGGCCTTGGGTAAGGTGTTGTGTGTGTGTGTGTGTGTGTGTGTGTGTGTGTGTGTGTGTTTTTTTTTTTTTTATTTTTATTTTTTTTTTTTTTTAGCTAAATTTATATCAGTTTGATCGCACTTCAGTGTGAAAGAGTTTAACAATTTCAAACACAGAGTAATACTTTCTATTTGCCAGATTTAACCATAAAGAAGCTAGCAATTCTGTAAACTTTCTGTGCATTCAGCTGCTAATAGTAGAAAGCAGCTTTTTTTAATATTTAAATATGTGTGTATATTTATATTGTATTATAATTTTATTTTCATGCTAGTAGAACATGGCTGGTTATTTCTGATGAACCAGCTCGTCAGCTGACCTGAAAAATGTACTGTTGATAGTTATTTGAACCGTCTGCATTGCTATCCTATGTTTTTCACAGGATTATAGAGACAATATGTTTGCTTTGCTAGTACTGGATTTGCATCTGAATTTTACAAGCTGGATGACCTGTAAAATAATATGTTTACCAAGTAAAGTAGCAAACTTATAAATATTTCCATGAAGCCTGGTCCCAGATGGGGAAGTCATTTTTTTGTTAATGCATGTTCATTTTGGTGGCTAGAATTGGCAAATACAGCTGTGTTTTGGGTGGTGGCAACTCAACATAAAAGTAATTTATATTAGTAATGTCATCCAGTTCATATTTTGGGTGTGTTTTTAACTGGGGATTTTAGGAATTTACTATGGCTGTTCTTTAACTCCTTGTCTAGGATGTCTTTGGCTTTTGCAGCGGGTAGAGAGAGAACAGCCTATAGACCAGCCTTTTTCAAACTTTTTAACACAATTGGGGTATCATTCAGGTCCCAGGGATCCCCTGTCACTAATTAATTATTATATCTGCAACTCACAGTACATTAGCGTGGTGGTCGGAGGGAAGAATGCTCCCCATACATTGGTGGTCGGAGGGAAGAATTTCCCAGATAGCAAAAAGATCATTAGTGTCAGTGCTTATCTTTTTGAGAGGCAGAAATGGTTCATACCTGGAGGAACCCTAGGTTTCCATAGAACCCTGGTTGAGAAAGGGTGCTGGAAACCAGGGATCTCCAAACTGCGGTTCTTTGCTTTCCTTTTGATGGCACTATTCCTACCACTGACACGAACAACTGGGCCTTATATCTTCCGCAGACGCCAGCCGCTGGGCACTATTCGTCCCGCAGACGCCAGCCGCTGGGCACTATTCGTCCCGCAGACGCCAGCCGCTGGGCACTATTCGTCCCGCAGACGCCAGCCGCTGGGCACTATTCGTCCCGCAGACGCCAGCCGCTGGGCACTATTCGTCCCGCAGCCGCTGGGCACTATTCGTCCCGCAGCCGCCGGGCACTATTCGTCCCGCAGACGCCAGCCGCTGGGCACTATTCGTCCCGCAGACGCCAGCCGCTGGGCACTATTCGTCCCGCAGACGCCAGCCGCTGGGCACTATTCGTCCCGCAGGCGCCAGCCGCGGGGCACTATTCGTCCCGCAGACGCCAGCCGCGGGGCACTATTCGTCCCGCAGACGCCAGCCGCTGGGCACTATTCGTCCCGCAGACGCCAGCCGCTGGGCACTATTCGTCCCGCAGACGCCAGCCGCTGGGCACTATTCGTCCCGCAGACGCCAGCCGCTGGGCACTATTCGTCCCGCAGACGCCAGCCGCTGGGCACTATTCGTCCCGCAGACGCCAGCCGCTGGGCACTATTCGTCCCGCAGACGCCAGCCGCTGGGCACTATTCGTCCCGCAGACGCCAGCCGCTGGGCACTATTCGTCCCGCAGACGCCAGCCGCTGGGCACTATTCGTCCCGCAGACGCCAGCCGCTGGGCACTATTCGTCCCGCAGGCGCCAGCCGCGGGGCACTATTCGTCCCGCAGACGCCAGCCGCTGGGCACTATTCGTCCCGCAGACGCCAGCCGCGGGGCACTATTCGTCCCGCAGACGCCAGCCGCGGGGCACTATTTCTTCTATTCGTTACAAACTGACGTCGTCCTGGGGCTCGGCGACACACTGACTCATCGCGTTTTGTAGTGTACAAAGGAAACCATGCCTCGATCTGAGTCTCAGGTGGCAGAACCTAATCCTACATATAGGAGACTGACAGAGTAGCCAATACGCCACCATCATCAGTATTAAAAATAGTTTTAAGAGGATGAACAATAAAAAACGGAAAGGTTAAACAAGAAATTGATCGGACCAGACGGTATTATGATAATACCTAGGCAACTTCTCACCACCCCAAGGAAGTAACAGGTGCCAAGCAGTCGTATCCAGATGATCAATCCTTATCGCCTCTAATTATCAATTACTACCATATCAAAATTTTAAAGAGAATCTAATAGTTTGCGGGCATATCATTTAACACTTGGTCTATCAAGACCTAAAAGGTAAATATGGTAAATACCCACATTCCCCCAATTGGGGGGCACCATTTCCCTTATGTAAGCCAAACTGAAAGCTTGTGGACAAAGGAAATAGACTTAACAGTGACCCCCAGAGGTAAAAATAGGTATTGTGTCATATGTCTTAAAACTCCAGAATGATCACAACACTATATATACACTAAAGCCAGAATCCACACACATTGGGCTATATGCCCAATAGGTCAAACGCAGCATTCTAACCCTTAATATATAACTCTATTGTATAACCATAAGGCACACAATATAGGGGCCCAACTATAAAGTTTAATAGATGATTATTTTATTTTTAAAAGGGGACCCATCTAGAGTTCCTGGTCTGGTTAGCAACAAAGAAAACCAATCAGTCCATTTAAAAAAGAAGAATTTGCACAATACACCTAAACTGATAGTGCCAACAGCCCACATCATTATCCAACATAACCAACCAAAGTACAACATATAAACCTTGATTTTTACACTAGAAGGTTACCAAGCAAAGCAAGGGACCCCCCTCTTAGCATATAGGGAGGTATGGTTGAATCCCCTCTCTAAAGGTATTGCCACCAAAGACTCACATTGTGACAATTTTGGTTACTCCACAAAGACAAAATAATTTGTCAATAAATGCATTTACGTCTACATCCACATTCAGCCCAAATGGAACATAACTCTTAATCCTGTGTATCCAAGACATTTCTGATCTGGATATTTCTCTCAATAGAGAACTACCTCTCCAATGGGGGCGGTATTTATCTTTTCCCAAAAATATTGTCTTGGAGGGGGTCCTTATTGTGGGCCAACAGGTAATGTTTAGAGACCGAATGTTTCGGAAAACCGTATTTGATATTTGTAATATGTTCGTTCATTCTGACCTGGAGGGGGCGCATAGTCCTGCCCACATATTTAAGCCCACAAGGGCACTGAAGCAGGTAAACACCCTCAGTCGAAAATGTAATAAAAGGTTTTATTTCAAATTCTATAGAAGTGCTCGTTGAAGTAAACACTTGGGTTCTCCTATGTGTGCATCCACTCAGGGATCACACACGACATCTCCTGCACTGGTAAAAACCTGTGAGGTTCTGAAAGAAACCTCTTTATTGATGGAAGATTAAAAATTTTAGGGGCTACTCTATCCCTAAGTGAGGGGGCCCCCCCTATAGAAAACTATAGATGTTTAATACCTGATCATTACCAAAAATGTTCCAATGTTTATCAACTTTTTTTATGTTCATATGTTGCACAGAATAAGTAGTAATGAAAGGAACTGTGGGCCCTTTTCTCTAAGTACCCCCCCCCCCCTTTCCATGAGTATAACCTCCTCAAGGGTATTTTTTAAGCTGATACTGGGATAGCCTTTCTCCTCAATTATCCTTGTTAGAATCTCTGCCCGAACCAAGAATTCCTCCCTATTTGTGCAATTGCTTTTCAGCCATATATACTGGCTTTTAGGGACAGATCTAAGCCACGGGCCATAATGGCAGCTGTCAACAGGAATATATGAATTCCTGTCAGTGATTAAAAAAAACATGGAGGTAATAAACTGATCATCCCAGATCATCCTAGATCATCCGAAATTTCATCCGAAATTTATCCCAGACTGGCTGGCCTCATAATTTAGAAAGATACCCCTAGTGCTATTATTTAGGTACTGCATAAAAATTTCCAGATCAGGTCGGCTACCATCCCAAAGGAGGAGGATGTTGTCTATATATCTTGCCCACAGTATCAATTGGGGTCTCTGATGAGCATAGATGACATCCTCCTCCCATAGGGCCGTGAAAAGGTTAGGCTAGGGGCATATTTAGCCCCCATAGCAACCCCTCTATCCTGGCGAAAGAACTGGCCATCGAACAAAAAATAATTATGTGAAGCCGTGAACTCTAGCAGCTCCATAATAAAGGAAATCTCACCAGATAGATCAGAGTTGCGCTCCAAATAATACTTACCACACAACTTTGGATTGTTTGCTGTTATGACAGTGTAAAGGGATGTGACATCTGCCATCACCAGCCACAGCCCTTCCTTGGGGGTATACCCCAATAAGAGATTAATCACATGACATGAATCCTGAACCACCTTCCACCCGCCGGCCATCATATGACGTCCTTGACTTGCCTGCATCATTCAGATATCCTCTTTTTCAGCCAGCGATTCCCTAAAAAAAATTGGTATTCCTGCCCACCCAGGACGTAATGGAATCTATACCATATACTATCAGATGCCCAGGTAGGAGGGCAGGTAGGATGTTTGTGTATCTTTGGTAGATAGTTGTTCGTGGGGCCTTAGGAACCAAATACAGTTTTTTTTTTTTTTTTTTTATTGAGAATTTTTGTACAATCTTATCCAGTTCTATCTGGTATGTAGCCTTGGGGTCAGAGGCTAATAGGGTGTATCTGTCCCGGTCTCCCACAATCCTGTTCATTTCAATCATGTAATCCTTTCTATCCAACACCACAATCTCACCCGACTTTTGTCTGCTGGTCTAATCACTAATTCCTTGTTATTACAAAAGGAATCTAGGCCAACCACCATATCGTTATTGGATCTAAGTTTCTTGATTGGCATCTTATCTAAATACCACGTCCCTAAATACTTTGAGGGGGCCTAAGTCAACGAGGCATTTGAAATCCCTGAATAGAGAAATTCGGTAAATACAGACCTATTTTCTTTAATTGGGTTAGAAATCATATAACGTTTAATATTCAATTTGCGTATGAATTTATGTACGTCCATGTAGGTCTGAAATTTTATTCAGCCTATGCTGAGGTGCATATTTGACTCCTTTTGTCAAGCACAAGTTTCTCTGAATCTGTCAACACTGTAGTACTTATATTAAATATCCCTGCGCCAACTACGTCCTTTTTCTTTTTTGGTGGTACCCGCCTCCCCTCTCTTGTTCCTTTCTTTGATCACTTGGTACCCTGACTGGGCCTGTGAAAACCCCAATGTTGGTAATCTTGATTGGTCGGACCAGTGCCCACAAAACCTATAGCATTCTCATTCATTGAATCGTGAGATACATTAGGAAGACCATTTCCCCTCGTTGAGTGGGATACTACATTCCTCTGATCATAATCTGCTACAGGGCCCTCTCTGTCGCGTAGGGGAATAAAAACTATTCTGCATGGTAATATTGTAGTCGTAGCCATTCCCTCCATCTGTTGGGCATGGTGGATCTAAATTACTTGGCCTGGGCCCATAGTTGGAACCATATCAATAGTCCTTGATTGTTAACCTGACCCGGACCACGATACAGTGGAGGGCCCCTCCACCCCCATTGGCGTATTGTCCCTGAGCACATCCATGGGGAAACCACCCTTGGTTTTATCCCAAGGGCTGTTTCCCAAGTTTTTACCTCCTGGGGGGTCACTGTTGAGTCGATTTTTTCCTTTTGTCCACAACCTTTCAGTTTGGCTTGCATCTGTTACTTCCTTGGGGTGGTGAGAAGCTGCCTAGGTATTATTATAATACCGTCTGGTGTGATCAATTTTTTGTTTAAACTTTCCATTTTTTATTGTTCTAATCCTCTTAAAACAATTTTTAATACTGGTTATAGTGGCATATTGGCTACTCTGCCAGTCTGGAGGATTAGGTTCCACAACCTGAGACTCAGATCAAGGCATCGTTTCCTTTGTACAGTCAGTGCATCGCCCCTGCCCCAGGGTGATGTCAGATAGTGACGTGACGTGACGTAACGTGCGTCGGGAGGGGTGGTGTGCTGACTTCTTTGCGTTGTGATTCCGAGTGGATGGGTGTTTGCGAGTCGGCCGGCTTTTAACCTTGATTTTTTTTATTATTCACTTCCTGTAAGTGCAACTTTTTTGTTTTAATTAAACTGTGTGATACGATTTACACTATGGTGAGCGCTTTTCCTTTTTTGGGTAATGCCTGGTCCACATCCATGATTATTAAATAACAGAATTTTCCTGGTCGATTGGCGAGTTTTCCGGCCCTATCATACCAAGTATCTGTCTTTCAATACCTCCTGGATAAAGGCCCTGGCTGGGTTGATAGCCGCAAGCTTATGATGGCTTACCTTCCGATAAGCATGCACTTCATGTGGTGGAGGTTCACGAGTTTATGGTGGTGTTGAAAGCTACTTCAGGAATTATGCACACTTATCTGTGTTATATGGACTAATTATATATCATGTTTTTTGTTTTTCACTTTTTTAGCGCGGCTCCGTTTTAATAGTATACATGGGCTGTTTTAATAGGGTAAAAAACCTGTGCAAAGTGCACTTGTAGCAACCAGTCGGAATGTATCTTTCATTGCCCTGGCTACAGTGCACTGACATTTATTTTCTGTGGGTTACTACACTCCGTTAATAAAACTTTGCATTTGTATCAAAGAAGTGTTGCCTAATATCAGGAGGAAGGAGAATGCGGTCATATCCTTGAACCCAGAACAAAGTCCCATGACATGAAAATAGTAATTGGGCTGATCTAATGCTTTGTCCATGCTGCACGGCGCATATTGCAACATACCTTATCCTTTTGGCTTTAGTGTCCTTCTGCAGGAATTTAATGACCGTTGGCTATTTTGCTGTATTATTCCAGCTTTACCAAAATACCCTTTTGATACCAGTTGTCTGTGGGAGCCCGAATTGTGTCATATAGAGCTAAAAAAATAAATGGTGTAATGTGCCAGGCCATCTGGTTTCATTATGGACTTGATAGGCTGTTTCATCTATTGCGAAGTTGTGTGAAATGTTGTTTTGTGATACAATTGTGGTGTGTGTGTATATATGGATATGAAGTAGACTATTTTGACATTTAATTTGGAGAACAGATAATAAAATAACCTATTGGCAGTTAATGTAGTTTGCCACATGAAGTGCTGACAGCACAAAGGAATACCTATTTGTATTGGCTTTATCTTGAACTGGCAGCACATTTACAGAAGCAGTTTTGTAGAATATACAGAAGCCTGACTACAGATGAAGTGAAATATTCCAATACTGAAAGTTGTAGAGCCAGAAAGCGAATAATGATGAAGATGAGAAGCCGTGGAAGTATTTGGAACAGGGTGTGGAGGGAAAATACTTTTTGTTAACTTGTATATTATGTTGCGGATTTTGTGGTTTCCTAAGTGACATTTGTACCATTAATTCCTGGCTGACCTTTGCTGTTTTCTTTTAAACCGTATATACCAGGGGTCTCCAACCTTTGTAAAAAAAAAAAGGGCCAGTTTACCGTCCTTCAGACTTTAAGGGGGCCAGACCATGGCCATTGAGAGAGGAAAAGTTCTTGATGTTAGTGGGGGAAAAAAACAATACCCCATCTTTAGTGTCATTGGGAGGAATTTTGCCCCAGTATTGGTGTCATTGGGAGAAATTTTGCCCCTTCATTGGTAGGAAACTATGCCCCATTGTTGGTATCAGTAGATGAAACAGTGCCCCAAGGGCAGGTTAAAAGCAAGCAAGCAAGGGGGCGCATCTGCCCCCCAGACCGCTGTATGGAGACCACTGGTATATACAAATGATTTTTATATTTGCTGCTGTGGTAGTTAGGCTCCATGCACACTACTCCTAGGAGCTATTATGAGCATTTTTTTCTGCTTCTGGAAGCTAATAGTGTTATTTTATGTGTGTGCACACTATTTTATGCTAGAGGCATTTTTTTTCAAGCTTCAGCATTTAGGAGCAGAAAAAAAAATGTTTTTCTAGAGTTTTTCCAACCGAAAAAAAACTGCTAAACGTTCCTAAACGCTATTTAAAATACTAATGTCTTTTTTCTAGCATTTATTTTTTTTCTTCATGTACTGTAAAAACACTAACGCTCCTAAAAGCTACTAAAATGACAAGCTGGCACAAAACGCGTGTTTTTTATTTTTATTTTTTGCGTTTTTTTTATTATTTTTTTATTTTTTTTGAGCTTTTAAAAAAAACGCTAGTGTGCATGGAGCCTAATAGTGCTTATCACAGCTTGGAGAGGTTTTCTATGGGCTCCAAATGTATTTATATACCGTATTACAGTCATCTACATAGACTATTTTTACACACTGTACATTCACATCAGTCCCTGCCAACTAATTTTCTAGCATGTCTTTGGAGAGTGGGAGGAAATCGGAGTTCCCGGAGGAAACCCAGGAAAGCACAGGGAGAACATACAAGCTTCATGCAGATAGTGTCCAGGCTGGGATGTGAACTGCTGACCATTAAGCCATTGTGTATAACGCCTATGCTGCTACAGCAGTTTATTTCAGCATTGTACAGTTTTCTTTCCTATCACCTTCTTGGGTCCGTGGTGCCTACTGTCCCTATTCTGATGCAGATTCCTAAAAGTTTGCATGACCCAATTCATAGACTCAAAATCTCAATGTACCCGTCTTCTGAATGTTTGTTTTAGAGATAGTTTCTTAGCTTGTAATAATCCATTTTTTTTTTTCTTTTTCCCACAGCGGAATTTGTTAGAAGAGGAGGACTCTGATGAGGAAGAAGATTTTTTTCTGTAAGTCAATTGTGAAATCCTAGAATAAAATGATCTTTTAGACACTTAATAATTGTGTGGGTGACAAAATTGTTTTTTTTAGCAAGGGATTTAAAGCCTTCTAAAATAGTTTGTTTGGGCCAGGCAGGGCCAGATGAACTATTTACTGCACTAACAGATGGCGCTTGCTGGATACGCTGTATTGACTCTCAGCTGCATACAGTATACAGCGCTGTGTTTCGGCAGTGAGATGAGGTCTTCACATCCACTTCCGGGAAAAATAGAGTAAGACTGAGCACTGCTTAGCCATTCAGGGGAAGCTTTGTATTCTGTAAAGGAATACAAAGCTTCTTCTGATTGGCTGAGACGGAGAGGCAGGTGGATGACGTCACAAACTTGGCCAATCGGAGGGAGCTTTGTATATGTTCACAGAATACAAAGCTCCCTGTGAATGGTTAAGCAGCGCTCAGCCCAAGTCCATTTTGTTCCAGGAGTGAGACGGGAAGTCCCACTGCTGCAACACAGCAATGTACACTGTGTATGTGTGTGTATATGTTATATATATCATTATGTATATGTATTTATTATCTCAGGCTTTATACAGTTAATGCAGACCTCCCAGCAAGCACAACTGCAGTAAATAGATTGGGTCAGCTTGAAGTATTTTAAAAAGACATTAAATGTGGTGTTGGGCTTTAAATTGATTCTGTCGCTACATAAACAGTTTTTGTAAAAACTTTAAAGAAACTTTTGATTCTTGCCTGCCCTGCTGTCCATATTGCTGATCTTCTCAATAATGGACAACCATTGCGGAAGAATTTTCGCATCCAGTGCATTTCTGATTGTGCTGTTCCTGGTTCCCCACTGTGCACTTGCATTCCCTGCATTAAGGTATAAAACGTTTTGCCACTTTCTGTGCCCATCTGCCGGTCTTCTCTCCTCTGGCTGAGAGCAGCGGGAGCCATTGGCGGCTGCTGCTGTCAGTGCGGGAGGTGGGTCTGAGCCACACAGCCCTAGCTCGGGATCATGCCTACATGTCTGACCCCAAAGCAAGCTCTTGATATGGGGGCAGATACAGGAGGAGGAAGAACAAAGAGTGCTGGCGGGGGACCCCAGAAGAGGAGGTTTGGGGCTGCTCTGTGCAATACCACTGCACAGAAAAGGTGAGTATAACATGTTTTTTAATAAAAAAATAAAAATAAAGCCTTTAAAACTGCATTGACCAAAAGTGTTATCAAGCCCTTGCACACCAGCAGCCATGCTGAGCGCATGGCCACTGGTTGTGTGTTGGAAGAGCCAATGTGCTGATACAAATGCATTGCACTGTTTAATTTAATTCTTTTTGTTAGAACTTTATTGAAATTTCACAAGTGCCATTTCATCTTTTTTTGTTTACTTTGAAGATCACAGAACCCATATGTTTTGAAATGTTAGTTTATGGACATGTGATTGCATATTCAGTCATATGTGGTGTTGGTTGTATCTAGTATGATTCTATGCATGAAGGTAAAAAGCCTTCTGGGTGTAGCTCCCCCTTATACTTACCTGAGGCCCAACTTGATCCAGCATTGTGCATGAGAGCTCTCACTCTCTCTCTCACCCACTCTCGGCAGGCGGTCGAAAATTTAGGCCGCAACCTACCCACCGGGCGGCCCTAGAGTGGCTTTCCGTTGCGGGCATCCACCCTCCTTCCTCGGGTCTAGCCTGGTCCGGTTCCCTCACAGACCTGTGCACTCGCGGCAGGCGCCTGAAAATTGAGGCCACGGCTTTTGCGGCCTAATAGGCCGCGGCCTGCTAGTCCGCACGGCCACGCCGGATGCCTTCTTCCAGAGGGACGCCGCTGTGGGGGCTCTGACCCCCTCTAGGATGCCCCCTGTGAGGGGCCTTAGTGGATACCCCCTGCAAGGGGCCTCAGGCAGTGCCCCCTTTGAAGGGACCAGTGGTGTCCCCTGTGCGCTGCATCCATAGGCGCCCCAGTGCGGGATCTCGGCCGGTGCTCCTTGTGAGGAGCCTGAGTCGTTTCCCCCGCGCGCGGCCTCGGGCGACGCCCCCCTTGCGGGACCTCGATGGCGCCCCTGTGAGGAGCCTGGGTCGTTGCCCCCCATGCGGGGCCTCGGGCGATGTTCCTCGTGCAGGACCTCGATGACGCCCCTGTGCGGGGCCTAAGGCAGCGGAGGTCTCAGTCAGTGCCCCCCCTGTGTTCTTTGCGTTTTCACAGGTGGCGCTTGGGCATATAGGCTAGTAAATGGCGCCCCCCTGCCTCATTGGTCTCGATTGATCCTATGTTTGGCTCTGCCGTCTGTGGACTGGGCTTCTAAAAAAGCTCGGACTCTTACCATTTCAAGGCATTTGTCTGTTTGGGGCTACCCTGGATGACATCGTTACGAGTCTCACAGGAGGGAAGTGTAAATGTCTTCCACAGTCTGAAATGGGGGGAAAAGGACCTCGTATCGGATGCACTCCTTCTTCCCGTCACACAATGAACCTGGTCTGGCGAGCCGAGAGCGGGGCTCCCTAGACCCACAGACAAGGCGTCTTCAGCATGAAGGTGCGCCCTCACCTATGTCCTAGTGTTCCGGCCTTGAACCACGAAAAGGGTTTTTTCCTTCCACTTGGCGTCTGTCTCCGGACTGTCTGCAGTTCTCCTTGGGGCTGTGCAAGCCCTGTTGGTTCAGGGTGTGCTTGTCCCAGTTCCAGTGGGTACAGAAATGGAGTGCATCAGCAAGGTGGTGGTGTCCCTTCATCATGGGGGCTTTCGGGCTTCTGTCAACATCACGGATGCTTATTCATGCACTCCAATATGTGCCCAACACTTCCTCCATTTTTACTGTGGGAAAAGAGCATTTTTAGCTTGTGGTGTTGACTTTTGGTCTTGCCTCCACCCCTCGCGTACTCGCAAAGGTGTTGGCCCCAGTTCTGGCGTGGTTATGTAAGCGGGGGATTGCGTTCCTGGGCTGCTTGGATGATCTTCTTCTGCTACCCTGAGGAGCGACGTAGCTCGCTATACAGACCTCAGTTTTCAGTTGGCTTCTATAATACCTGAATTCTGCTCCGGCTCCTTCCAGAAAATTGGATTATCTGGGCCTGACTCTGGTTTTATCTGTGGCCAGAGTGTTTCTTCCTCTGGACAAACTCCAGAAGTTGCATGCTGCGTTTCAACTACTGTTGTCTCGCAAGTGAGCCTCCCTGCGGTCCTGCAGGTGGGTGTTGTGCCTGATGGTATCTACCTTCGAGGCAGTTCCATACAAGCTTCTTTCGAGTGAGATCCTGGCGTAAAGTGCCGAGGTCTCTGGGCTATCAGATGCGGCTGAGCCGGAAAACCGGGGGTCCCTGGTTTGGTGGCTTTGCTCTCCAGGATTTCGGCAGGACACATCCTTTCTCCCCGTGTATTGGACAGTGGTCACCACCAATGCCAGTCTGTCCAGGTGGGAAGGTGTCCTGGGACTGGGTTCTGCTCAGGGTCGTTGGATGCTGGAGGAATCTGGACTGGCGATCGATATCTTGGGACTTCGAGCGATCAGACTATGTATGGATCATGGAGCTCGACTTTGGGGGCTCCAGGTACGGATCCAGTCGAACAATGCCACGGCGGTGGTTTATGTCAATCACCAGGGCGGAATTAAGAGTGTGTTGGCAGCCCTGACAGTAGCCAGCATCCTCCGGTGGGCAGAACGCCTTGTTCCAACCCTCTCTACTGTATGCATTCTAGGAGCGGAAAAATTTCAAAAATGGCAGGCGGTTGCTTCAGTCGGCTAGTGTTGGTCCACAGGGTGGTCCCTTCACCAGGACATGTTTCATCAGAAATTTCTCCGATGGGGCACTCCCGAGGTAGACCTGTTGGCATGACGGAACAGTACTGAGGTTTCTGGCAAGGTCACTGGCTCCTCTGGTGGGGCCGGTATAGTCGACCCCGTGCCCTTGGAAGACGTCATCTGTGACGAAACAGTGTAGGGAAGAACGGCGTGCTGACATCACCATTTACCACGCTAGTCCCGGAAGCGACGGGCAGCGATTCAAGATTCGGCTGGCTCGAAAATACTTGAGACGCTTTTTAAATACAACATTCTTGTAAGTGCATTACTTTTATTGATTAAACTTTTTTTTTTTTTTTTAAGTGAAACACTATGGAGGTTCTTTTTGCCTTTTTCATGGGGAATGAATGAGTGGTAATCTACCAAGGATAACCCGAACGGACCACCAGGGAATTCTTTCTGCCATTCCTAGAGACCCGAGGCTGGGGAAAAAAGCCACAGGCCTGTAGAGATCTCCCTAAACAAGAGATCTTGCCATCTGGTAAGTGGCAGATTTTTCGGTAGTGGAGGACCTTTTCTGCTATACCCTGTCACTTTCTTGGGTGATACAGTGTTATGTCACTATTGAATAAAGCACTAAGGAACCTTCATTAGAAGATCATGTTTTGAAATTGCGCCATTTTGTGGAACATTCACTTGGTGACATTTTAAGAGCTAATGGGACATTTGGACAATTTCAATACCATTGATTTATTATTTTATTTCTGATTTTATTTTCACTGTGGTAATATTCTCACGCATATATTGAGCCACTTGGAGAACGTTTTTACAGTTGCAATCACTGTATTCAGTTATTTAATTTTTTGCGGCGCAGCTAACCTTTGTCCCCATAGTCGGATCTACGCCTCTCCTCCTCTCAAGATTCTGCCACGGCTTTTGCGCAGGATCGAGGCCGAAGGGATTCCGGTCATTCTAGTGGGCCTGGATGGTCCTGTTGGTCTTGATACGCCGACCTGGTGTGCTTGGTCGCTGACGTCCCTAAGCGACTGCCTCTCAGGGAGGTTCTACTGTCTCAAGGGTCGATCTTCCATCCTGCTTCAGTCGCTGGTTTTTGAAGTTACGACACTGCTGAAGGCTAGGAAGCTTTCCTCTGGGAAGATTTACCACCGGAGATATATATATATATATATATGTATATGTGTATATATATATATATATATATATATATATATATATATATATATATATATATATATATATATATATATATATATATATATATATATATATATATATATATATACTGGTGTGAGGCGCTTGTCATTTACCCTCGTTCTTTCACGGATTGTGATCTTCCTTCACAGGGGGGTTGAGCAGAACTTGGCCTTGAGTACCATCAAGGACCAGGTGTCCTCCTTGGCGGTTTTCTTTGGTGTCCCCTGGTCTCGCACTCCCTGGTGCATACTTTTAAGAGGTTTGACATCTGCCTCCAGCGGTGCGGTCGCTTCTACCGCCGTGGGATCTACTCTTGGTGCGTTCAGTTCTACAGGAGCCTCCCTTTGAAAATATTCGGGAGGTTCTTCTGCTTGCTCTGTCCCAGAAGGTGGCTTTTTTGGTTGCCATCGCCTCTGCTCAGTGTCGGAACTGTAGGCGTTAACATGTCATACTCCTTACCTGGTGATCCACAAAGATGAAGTGGTTCTTCGCCCTTATCCATGGTTCCCTCCTCCGATTCTTTTTGATTAAGGTCGTTGTATTGCCTAACTTGTGTCCCAGGTCAAAATGTCCTAAGGGATTTACCTTGCATGCTCTGGATATGTTTGGGTGATTCAGGTGTATTTGGCAGTCACAGGGCTGCAATGCATGTGGTTGTGGCGTGGTGGTGCAGGCTTTTACAGGTTAAAACAAGTGGTAAGAAAGCAAAATAATTGCCTCTCAAATGCCCTCTGGATGTCTTCCCTGGTTTGGTCTTATGTGTATCAGTGGTTCAGCTGAAAACATTCAAGCAAAAATGAAGACTGAGATTCTATTCTGTTAGCTGTATAGCCAAGTTGTGTTTCCAGATACTCGTGGAAAAACTGATCAACATCACTTTCCTGAACTCCTCATTAAGAAAATTATTTTACCATTCAAATGTTCCACTTCCACTGTGTTCTGCCTGGTTTTATTATTGTCACCTCATACAAATAATGAGCTCTCACTGTGCTGCCAATTTCTCCTTATAGTTGGACATTACACATGCAGCTGTCACAGCCGCAGTCTGCAGTTGGATCGCTCCTCAGAGGTGTTTAACAGGCAGCGATGAGGCGGTATATCGCATTTTCACCAACTTTTTTAGGCCTGTAAATGTCGCACATCACTCGCATTGCCCTTGGCTACGAACCGTTTGCGGCACGACCCCATTGGCCTAAATGGGTTGCGTTCAGCTTGTAGTAGTGTCTGCTAAACTTAACAACAGGAATCATTTTTGCCACGGCCCCAAAGCATCGTGACTGCAGCTTATGTACACCCCTGTCTACTGCCTCTACAGTTTAAAGGGGGCGGTAACAACATGGTGCAACTGCATGTTTCTACTGCAAGTGTAAGACCTTTTTCACACCGAGGGTGTTTTGCAGGCGCTATAGCGTTAGAAATAGCGCCTGCAATCCGCCCTCAAACTGCTGCTCCATTGTCTCCAGTGTGAAAGCCCGTGTGCTGGCGGGACATCAGGAAAAGTTCTGCCAGCAGCTATGGGCGGCGTGGTGTGAAAGCAGTATTAAGGAGCTCTAAAAGCTTCTTTTTTTTTTGTTGGATAGAGATGGGAAGCACTAGAATCTCTTTGATTTTTTTATTTTATTTATTTATTTCTTTTTTTATTGCGGTTTGTGTCGCAGACTAAAATGGTGCTTTTTTTATTTATTTTTTTATTTTAATAGAGTGGGAAAGAGCAAGAACACATTTTTTTTATAGTGGTTTGTGTCCTCCTTATAATAATTCATCTAACTTCCTGTACTGTTCTTTCTGTACTCCATGATTAGCAGCAATGTAATGTATCTACTATTGAAGGCTTTTGATGATTGTATTTGTGTATAATAAATTGATATATTTTTGTAAATTGACTGTTGTAAGTTTATATCGTACCACGATAGTCCATGTTGCCTCCACAACTGTCCAAATTTCTATCTAGTAATAGGACGAAGGTACATTAATTCTTTCAGAACAAGTAGCGTTTTCATATATTACTTTCTGTACTAGTGACAGTCTTCAGGAACAGAAATTATAGTCACCTAATGTAATCCCCCAAAATCATTCATACAAATCCACTATTTAATGGCCCTGTAATCTATTTTACATAAAAGTGTTGTTTACCGTTCCACCTCTTTGTATGTCCTCCCATTAGCTCCTGAACCTCTCCTTTCCCCCCTCTCCTTTTCTATGGCATTGGAATGAGCAATACACATTAGTAGTGTTGTGTGGGGGGGTGAAAAAGGTCCCTGCACCTTTTTTGTGTGAATCCAATGTGAGTTCAGCCTCTGTGTTGCCTATAGTGTGAACATAGGGCTTAAACTAAAAGAAAAATGTGCGAGCAGAAGAAATCGAATGCAGCCACCACATCTAAAGGCCGGTCGGCTGCAATACTATGAGTTTTTGGGTTTAGATGCACTTTAAAGGAAATCTATACAGAGGAAAATATGACGCTCTTATTAAAGAGGAGTGCCCACAAAAAAAAAAAAAAATTAAAAGTCAGCAACTACAAATACTGCAGATGCTGACTTTTAATAATTGGACACTTACCTGTCCCGGGGTCCAGCGATGCGGGGGAACAAGACCCCCCCTCGTTCCCCGCTTGCGGTGCTGGCATTCTTTTTGTGGGAACCCGGCTGTGGCTGCACAGCCTGGCACCCACTGCGCATGCGCGAGCGGCGCCATGCGCCGTGATTCGCCGCTCACTCATCTGGGACACATGACAGGTCCCAGATGACTGTGCGGCGCCTACAGGAAGTGACGTTTAGCCCGGGCAATGAAGGTGGCAGACTACGAGGGACCCCCTAGCAACAAGCATTTAGAGGTGAGTAAAAATTATTTTTTTTCCAATTATTTATTTTTTATTTTTTTTTATGATTTTTAAGCCACATTTTTTTTTTTTTTTGGTGGCAACCCCACTTTAATGAATTTTTTTGAAAATGCTTGTTGCCTGTCTGTCACTTCTGGCTTACTTTGCTCAGGATGATCAAGATGCCGGTTTAGAGACTTGTAAAATATTGCAGTCAGCGCCACAGCCAGGCAGTTAGCATTTTCAGAAGAATAGTTCAGCATGTGCAGCCTATGATCCCTAGATATAGGTTTTCTGTGCACAGCATCTGATATGTTAACATTTTGGTTGTTGCATCCGGGTATGTTTATTTGAACTGTTAGTTGTAGGTAGAGTAGCTGTGTTTTTATAGCATTCAATTATTCTCTATTATAGCAGGACAGCAGCCAGAATTGAAATGATGCTGTGGATACATGACAAATACAAGCAGTTCTTTCTTTTCAGTATTATTTTTTATTTAATCATGCAAGCACACTTGGAAGAACAACTTGTATAAACATGGATACTTGCCTACAGGGTGGATATAAATCGATTTGATTTTTTTTAAAAAAAATCAGATTTTCTTTCTTTTTTTTTTTTTTTTTTTGATTTAAATGAAACTTATTTTAATAAAATGCTTTTGGAGTAAAAATCTATCTAAAGATAGTTTTTCTATTTAAGATACATTAATAATTAGGTTTATTCAGCATGAAATTGAGCTTAGTTATGTAGCATGAGGCTGTATATTCTGCAATATTTACATTTTTGGTAAACTCATTCAATGAATCCAAGCTCTGCAAGCTGAGATAACATGCACTGCATTGATGCATTTACACAATATCACAGTAACCATGAGATAAGACAAAGTTCAGGAATATTCCTTTATCCCATTGTTTTGCAAATATGTACACTACAAACTGTATGATTGAATCGGTTTTGATATCGCTGTTTTACTAACCTGACAGCTTATTATTCTAAATAGGAAACTGTCATTTTGTTTGCAAATATTAAAGTTTCTAGCTCCCAGCTAGAAAATAAGAATTTTAAAGAGCACCTGTCATTTCAGATCCATCGTGGCAGCGCCTGTTAACAGGAATGCACTTACCTGCTGCCGCCACGTCCCTCACCTTGTTGTGTCACTGCCGCATCGCCAGCTGTCCCATTAAAGTGAATGGGACTGTCGGTGAGTCAACAGCGGGTCAGATGAGGAGCAGAGATGACAGTTGCTCTTTAAAAATTAGGATTAAATCAAGCTATTTTACTAGTGATTTAAATCCAATCCACCCTGCTTACCTAGACCAGTGTTTCTCAACTCCAGTCAAGGCGCCCCAACAGGTCATTTTTCAGGATTTCCCTCAGAAGAAACGGCTGTGGTAATTACTAAGGCAGTGAAACTGATCAAATCACCTGTGCATAATAATGGAAAGCCTGAAAACATGACCTGTTGGGGCGCCTTGAGGACTGGAGTTGAGAAGCACTGACCTAGACAAACGTGCCAACATACGTTGTATTTAGGCTGGTAATATTTGCTAGAAATGTAGTTTCATTAACTCTTACAACTAAAAGGAGATCTAGAACTTGCATCATAAGCTAATATAATTATATTAAACTAATTGGTGAGGTGGAAGTAGGAATAATTGAAGCCTAACGAATCCGTGCATTGGACCCGCACAAATGTACACTCCGATATGCATGTGGAGATCAATGCAGATCTGTGCAGCGGCCCGCCTATCATTTATTTTACCCGGCTGTCTGCTCGGGTCTGCGTGGAACACCAGGGCATCTGCATCGGTGAAGACGGCCCCTTCACACTGGGGTATGGATCAGTCCCTTCGTCAGTTGACTCGTTCAGTCCAAGATTCAGGATCATCTTTGTAAAACATAGGACTCATTTGTAGTTGCTGTGTTTTTTACCTCCCCAAACACCTCCATTCCCCCAAAAGCTGTAAAGGTCAAGCAAATGGGGCTGCCCCAGAATTCACATACGATGCACTGTTGCAGTGTGGTGGTGCGGCATTTACAGGGTTAAAATTGGTGACATGTCACCACCTGTCAAAACGCCGCTAGTGTATCCCTAACAACCTAGCCTTAAAATGGTAAACTGTGGTGCATGCTGATATAAAATTTAGTATGTTACATGTTTGGCTATTACTTACATGTAATGAGAAGATTTCTTGTAATGCACCCAACTACAAGCATTAAACCTATTCCCTCTGGAGAAAGCACGTTTGAGAGGAGATGTTATGGCGAAATACATCTAATACCTCAATGGTGATTCTAGCATAGGGAAAAAACTATTCCGTTTCAGGGAGCTTAAAAATACACACAGAAGCTCAATGAAATTGGAGGAGAAGTGGTTTAATCTTAAACTGCATATGGGGTTCTTTACTGTCAGAGTGGTAAGGTCGTGGAGCTCCCTTCTACAATTGGTCGTGTCAGTGGGAAGTGTCAATAAAAAAACTTTTAGATGGGCATCTTAGCAAACACAATATACAAGGATATAGTAAATGTTATTGACACACACACAACCACACACACAGGGTGAACTGGATGGACTGGTTTCTTTATTCAACCTTACCAACTAAGTAACTTTGTAATTAAATGTTTAAATGTTTATTTTGTAAAACAAAGACTGTACTGTACAGTGGGGACGGAAAGTATTCAGACCCCCTTACATTTTTCACTCTTTGTTATATTGCAGCCATTTGCTAAAATCATTTAAGTAAATTGTTTTCCTCATTAATGTACACACAGCACCCCATATTGACAGAAAAACACAGAATTGTTGACATTTTTGCAGATTTATTAAAAAAAGAAAAACTGAAATATCACATGGTCCTAAGTATTCAGACCCTTTGCTCAGTATTTAGTAGAATCACCCTCTTGATCTAATACAGCCATGAGTCTTTTTTAGGAAAGATGCAACAAGTTTTTCACACCTGGATTTGGGGATCCTCTGCCATTCCTCCTTGCAGATCCTCTCCAGTTCTGTCAGGTTGGATGGTAAACGTTGGTGGACAGCCATTTTTAGGTCTCTTCAGAGATGCTCAATTGGGTTTAAGTCAGGGCTCTGGCTGGGCCATTCAAGAACAGTTAGAGTTGTTGTGAAGCCACTCCTTGGTTATTTTAGCTGTGTGCTTAGGGTCATTGTCTTGTTGGAAGGTAAACCTTCGGCCCAGTCTGAGGTCCTGAGCCCACTGGAGAAGGTTTTCGTCCAGGATATCCCTGTACTTGGCCGCATTCATCTTTCCCTCGATTGCAACCAGTCGTCCTGTCCCTGCAGCTGAAAAACGCCCCCACAGCATGATGCTACCACCAACATGCTTCACTGTTGGGACTGTATTGGACAGGTGATGAGCAGTGCCTGGTTTTCTCCACGCATACCGCTTAGAACTAAGGACAAAAAGTTCTATCTCTCATCAGACCAGAGAATCTTATTTCTCACCATCTGGAGCCCTTCCGGTGTTTTTAGCAAACCCCATGCAGGCTTTCATGTGTCTTGCACTGAGGAGAGGCTTCCGTCGGGCCACTCTGCCATAAAGCCCCCGACTGGGCTGCAGTGATGGTTGACTTTCTACAACTTTCTCCCATCTCTCGACTGCATCTCTGGAGCTCAGCCACAGTGATATTTGGGTTCTTCTTTACCTCTCTCACCAAGGCTCTTCTCCCCCGATAGCTCAGTTTGGCCAGACGGTCAGCTCTAGGAAGGGTTCTGATCGTCCCAAACGTCTTCCATTTAAGGATTATGGAGGCCACTGTGCTCTTATGAACCTTGAGTGCAGCAGAAATTTTTTTGTAACCTTGGCCAGATATGTGCCTTGCCACAATTCTGTCTCTGAGCTCTTCAGACCGTTCCTTTGACCTCATGATTCTCATTTGCTCTGACATGCACTGTGAGCTGTAAGGTCTTATATAGACAGGTGTGTTGCTTTCCTAATCAAGTCCAATCAGTATAATCAAACACAGCTGGACTCAAATGAAGGAGTGTCACAGCAAAGGGTCTGAATACTTAGGACCGTGTGATATTTCAGTTTTTCCTTTTTAATAAATCTGCAAAAATGTCAACAATTCTATTTTTTTTTCTGTCAATATGGGGTGCTGTGTGTACATTAATGAGGAAAAAAAATGAACTTAAATGATTTTATCAAATGGCTGCAATATAACAAAGAGTGAAAAATTGAAGCGGGTCTGAATACTTTCCGTCCCCACTGTATATAGCATAGACAATTAAAAACCTTAAAACAGTATCCGTAGTCAGGTCAGTGAATCGGGGTTCGCAGGTTAAGTATATGTCATACAAGGCACATATAGAAAGACAAAGAAAAGGGAGGGTAGTTCAATATAGGTGAGTTTAGCTATTATTCTATACAGGATTTATATAGCGCCAACAGTTTACGTAGCGCTTTACAACTTGAGGGTAGACCGTACAAATACAATACACTTTAATACAGTAGTGGTCAGAGGGCCCTGCTCCTTAGAGCTTACAATCTAAGAATAGCTATGTATGGTGACCCGAACAGGTTGGGGCCTGATCAGGCAGAACCTTTAGGCCCCTTTCACACTCGTACGACTTGTCCCACGATTTGGGACTGCAAAGTAGCATGACAAGTCGTTCCCCATGATTTCCAATGGCAGCCATTCATATTAGTACGACTTCAAGTCATTCCGACTTCAAAGTAGTCCCTGCACTACTTTGGTCTGATTTTGATGCCACTTACACAGGCATTCCTTGAAATTGCGGCAAAATCGTGCGACTTTGAAGTCGCACAAGTGTGAAAGGGGCCTTAATGGGGGTCCAGAAATGTTGGGATCGAGTCTGTGTCTATATTGAATTCAAGTCATTGGGGAAGGGGGGGGGGGGGTAGCGCCGCCCATGAAGTTCACATTTCTGCCAATCTCAAACTATTAAGTAATTGGCTCTAAACCCTGCCCCAGAGTTAGCTGCTGCTCCTTAATCCATGCCGCCCAAATCCTGTCAAATTTTTTGGGGCAGTTATGTCCCAGATAGGTTAGTTTTATATAGAGGTAAGGCCGCATCCACCAGGGTTCTCCATTGCTGTCCTGTGGGGGGGGACGAGTCATTCCATTTTTGGAGGTTCGCTTTCCTGGCATAGAAGGCAGTGTAGAATACAAACAGCTTTTTAAATTGTGTTGTCTCCAGTGTATCAACAATACCCAGTAGCAGTGGCATCGGGTCGCGTGGGACATGCACTTTGCTTATAGAGTTGATATCCTTAACCACCCCTTCCCAGAAAATTTGGAGTCGCTGACAGGACCATATAACATGGATGAAGGAGCCCATCTCCAGGTTGCATTTGGGGCAGACTGGGCTCCTGGTAGGGTACATCTTGGCTAATCGCTCTGGGGAATAGTATGCTCAATGTATAAACTTAATCCTTTGCAGAGATCATGAGAAGAAGGCATTGCTGAATACCCTCTTCCCAATATAATTGGTAAATTTTGATTATGTACTGTTCTTTATCACTTGAAGAGTTAGGGAGTTTTTAGTTTACTTCATTGTCATATGGTGTTACTTCTTCTTTGTAATGTGAAATTCTTTCAAAAAAATCTAATGAATAAAATATATTATATTGTGTGCAAAACATACAGTAGACAAAATAAATGTCTTTTATACAAAAACAATCACACTCTACAAATGATTATATAGTGTCCAAAATACTGGTTTGATAACACAAAAGTCCTTTTTGCATTCAAAAGATGCCTGACGTTCTTCTCTGTGCCTTTTTATATAATCTTCCATGCACTGGGCACATATACCGCCACCATGATGTGAAAGGTGTGCCCTCACCTTATACCATGCACCCCACTATTTCTATATACAGGAGGTCAAACCTTCAGTATAGTAAATGTGGTCTCCAGATACTCCTATCAGGGCTATTGGTAACCTCACTGGAAGGGCTGTTAGCATCCACCTTTTCTTTACAGATACCTATGATCCAGGGCAATCCATAAACCAGAGAAAAAAACACTTAATTTTTATTTTAAAAAGCCTAAAAAATACACTTGCAATCTTCAATAGTGATTAAAAAACCAAGATGGCACCTCCGGGTGTTTCTGACATGAGGCACGTCACAGCGGCTCCTCCCACCTGACGCTCTGCATCCTCCCGAACTTTCACACGCTTAAGAAAGCCAAGGCACAGACGATCACCATGTTTATTTGTTGTCATGGCGATCATCTGTGTCTCGGCTCTCTGGGAGGACACAATGCCTCAGGTGGGAGATCCACTGTGACGTCACCACGCTGGTAAACGCCATCTTGGATTTCCATCGCTATCGAATGCCTGATGTCCATTTATCTATTAAAGACTACGTTTATTTTTAACCTATTTTTAATAAAAATTAAGTGTTTTATACACTATATGGAGTTTTTCTCTGCTTTTATGGATTGCCCTGGTTTGGAGGTATCTGTAAAGAAAAGGTGAATATTAACCACCCTTCCAAAGAGGTTACCAAGAGCACTAATAGGGGTATCTAGAGAGAATGTTTACTATACTGAAATGTTGTTTGATCTCCTGTTTATATGAATAGTGGGGTCCATCGTGGTGGTATGTGCAGTGCATGGAAGATTATTTAAAGGCATGGTGAAGAGTGTCAGGCATCTTTTGAATGCAAAAAAGAAAGAGGGCGCACTGGCCTAGTGCATTATCCAACAAATATTTATTAAAAAAATGGTAACAATTAAAATCTACTCAAACAGGTGATAAATGCGGTCTTGCAGCCACAGCGTGTGGCTTTACACTTCCAGACTACCTGGAACCACCAGTGTGGGGGGGGGGGGGGGGCTAGCCTTGGTTCCTGCTGGTTGACGCGTTTCGAAGGAAAGTCCTTTTTTCTTCAGAGCCAAACTACTAATGGTTGTAGTAGTTTGGCTCTGAAGAAGGACTTTCCTTCGAAACGTGTCAGAGGCAGGGATCAAGGCTAGCCCCCCCCCCCCCCACACTGGTGGTTCCAGGCAGTCTGGGAGAATTCAGCCACACATTGTGGCTGGAAGAGCGCATTTATCACCTGTTTGTGAGTAGATTTTAATTGTTATCATTTTTTAATAAATAATTGTTGGATAATGCACTAGGCCAGTGCGCCCTCTTTTTATTTATTTTTTTATTAATTTCTGCAGTGCTGTAAGGACAACCCCAGTCCTAGAGGGCAGTGAGACTAAAGAGGAACGTCCACACAGGCATGGTGGGACAGTCTCTATTGGGTCCATTCACATATGAGCAGGAGTATTGCTGTTTGTATATTTTGAATGCAAAAAGGACTTTTGTGTTGTGTTTGTTTTTGTATAAAATAAAATAAAAATTCTGCTTCTGTATGTTTTGCACACGATATAATATTTTGAGGTAAACGCATGGTTGGTATGTAAACGCGTGCCACGTGTGATTTATTCACTGTTAAGGACACTATTGATGTTGTGATATTTTTTTTTTTAGGTTTATCCTGAGTTCTCCCTTTGTCTCCTTTTATTTGATGTTTTTATGTGTCACTATGTACTTTTTGATGGTGTGTGTGAAGGAAGCCTAACTGGCTTTCCCCAAAATTTTAGCTTGTACCATGAACGTAAGCTGCTTTGCGATCTGCTCAATATCTTAGTGATATATAAATAAATCCAGATTGTTGTTATTAATATTATGTGTTTGCGTGCTGTTTCCCTGCACTGCAATGCACTTGCTGTGGTCGTTAGATGCAGTCACATGATATATCACTGACTCGATATTCTTTCTTGCCAGGAGGGGACCTTCTGCACCTAAGTTTGGACCAAGGAATGACAAGATCAGACAGTAAGTCTGTGGGTGACAGCTGGAAAGTGAAGTATACAAGTCCCAGTGCTACTGAGTTATATTTAACGTTGTTCTGAGACTGTTTACGACTTTGTGTTTCTCTAGAGGAGTCCCTGTATCTTATACATCCTATGGCATGTTTATTGCACCTTTTGTATGTTATGATTTACAGGGGGGAAGAAGGCATAAAATGCTATAGCATGCCATACAATTTTACTGATAGTATATGAAACCAAAATCTGATTTCATTGCAAATATTACTGGGAAAAAGCTCAAAATATTGGTATGTAATGTGCCATACTTCTTAAGAGATTTTGAATTTATCCCCAATCTTTAATAAAAGCTTGCACGCCAGGTTAGAAGAAGAATTGCGGTTTTAAATATTGGTAGATGAGTTCATACTGTATGGTGAATACACGCAGTATAAGCTAGTGTTATCTATGTGTTCCGAGACATAGACATACTGATTTGCCATTAGGCAGGCTGGAGTATTTTGGGTAATCCAAACAAACAACCTCCTGCACTTTGACGTGGTTCTCAACTGTTATTTCTACACTCCCATCCTGGCTTGCACAGAGATGCCACGCTTCGTTGCCCTCTCAAGACTGGGGTAATCTGGGCAAACTGAAACCATAGAACAAACCGAGGGTGCACCCGCCTAGTGCATTATCCTAAAAAATCCTCTATCAGCATAAAAAAAAAGTAATAAGTGATATAGTCACAAACCAACATAAGTACAAGTTTGGCAGAGAAAACTTCCAGCCTCACTTTACGCAGAGGGACAACCTGGGTCCAAAAGGCTAATGTGTTTTGAAGGACTTACCCTCTTCCTTGGAGCCAGAGGACCTATACCTTCAAGAAGCACTTAAGTGCCGGAGGCTTGAGGCTGGAAAATTTTTCTGACAAGCTTGTACTTGCACTATATTACCATAAGTATTGGGACACCTGCCTTTACACGCACATGAGCTTTAATGGCGTTGTAGGGTTCAATATTGAGTTGGCCCACCCTTTGCAGCTATAACAGCTTCATCTCTTCTGGGAAGGCTGTCCACAATGTTTAGAAGGATGTCTATGGGAATGTTTGACCATTCTTCCAGAAGCGCATTTGTGAGGTCAGGCACTGATGTGGACAAGAAGGCCTGGCTTGCAGTCCCTGCTCTAATTCATCCCAGAAGTGTTCTGTCGGGTTGAGGTGCAGGCCAGTCAAGTTCCTCCACCCCAAACTCGCTCATACATGTCTTTTATGGACCTTGCTTTGTGCACTGGTCCAAATCATTTGGTGGAGGGGGGATTATGGTGTGGGGTTGTTTTTTACAGGGGTTGAGCTTGACACCTTGGTTCCAGTGAAGGGAACTCCTTAAGGTGTCGGCATCATACCAAGACATTTTGGATAATTTTATGCTCCCAACTTTGTGGGGACAGTTTGGGGATGGCCCCTTCCTGTTCCAACATGATTGCACACCAGTGCACAAAGCAAGGTCCATAAAGACATGGATGAGCGAGTTTGGGGTGGAGGAACTCGACTGGCCTGCACAGAGTCTTGACCATACCCGATAGAACAGCTTTGGGGTGAATTAGATCGGGTTTAGCTCAAGCTGTTTAAGCTGTTATAGCTGCAAAGGGAGAACCAACTCAATATTGAACCCTACGGACTGTGATTGGGATGCCATTCGTTCATGCACGTGTAAAGGCAGGCGTCCCAATACTTTTGGTAATATATTGTATGTTGGTTTGTGAGTATATAACGTATTGCTTTTTATACTAATAAATCATTTTTAAGGCTAATGCACAAGGCTGGTGTGCCCTCTGTTTGTTCTATGGCTGGAGTATTTTGGGGTCTATGTATAAACATTTATGGGTGCAGATGATACACAGGTGCCAGGAATGATCACATGTGGATTGTCAGACTCTGCTCATCCTCAACCCCAAAATCTTTTTATTTATTTATTTTTTAGATGTGCCTCAATCCTGCCTCACACACACAGTATTGCGTTAAATTTTTTTTGTGATTTCTGTTTCAATGGTCACTTTATAGGGTATTGTACTTCTTCAGCTGTGTAAACAGGGATAGAGGAGATGATGATGATGATGATGATATGAAAATATGCTCTATTCTCCCTGTGTTTTTGCATGCAGCTAGTATAAGGTTTAAGGGGATTCCCATAACTGTGGAAAGTGAGCCCCCAGCTGCCCCTGTATAATACAGCAGAGGTGCCCATGATTTCGGCAGGGGTGGCCCATCCATTATGGGCGCCCGGGTGCCACCCGCCCTATCCTCGCCAGCCCCTATATGCATAATGGTTAGATCCATGCATAGCATGAATCTATCCACTGCTGCTGCGGCCGCCCCCTATTCATGTGTCCGGCCCCCTTTTTTTTTTTTTAAGCACTGATTAGAGCCATAGGCTCTAATAGGCTTCAAAATAGGGTGGACTCGGGACGCAGAGCATTGCATCTGGAGCCCACCCAGGTGTGTTGCAACAGTGAATGAAAATTCGCCATTGCAACAGTAATTCTCCTTCTGGCCAGTCAGGAAGCAGGTATGAAACCTGTTTCCCGATTTGTCAAAACGTCTGGCGATCCTATTGGACACCTAGCGCCGGGAGGAGGATAGAGGAGACACCATGGAAGCTGCTCCAAGAGAGGACACCGGAGCAGCTTTCCCCAAGCCTGCCAGCGGGGGTGGTGGGGGAGTATGTTAGTGCCACGGAGGGTAGTGCCAATCCTCAGGCGCCTCCCCCCCAAAAAAAAATACCAGCCGCCACCAGATTTCAGGCTGGCCGTTAAAGCTGAATTCTGGAACAAAAAAGTTTATGCCATTTGCCATGGAAAAATAAATTACTGGTAATGATGGGTGTCCCATAACTAACTGGCTGTTTCTGCTGCATTGTGTAGTCTCTTTGTATGACATTTCCCATCAGTATATTCGATGACTTGATGAATATCCTTCAAAAAATACTTCAAAATGATTTGCTTTTAACATTCAATTTTGGAATAAATGGGCTTTTCCAAACAAAAACCCCCATACACTGTTAGAAAATTGTTCAAGGAAAAAATCCCACCCTGTCTCTTTGAATTTTCTTGTCACTGTGGTCAAAAATGAACATTGATATCACCCCTGACCATTAGAAAATTGAATTAATGTTAAAAGAAACATTTTCTAAAGAAATGCTACTAGCGTATGGGCAGCTTTACTTTCATTTAGCCAGGACGCGTCTGAACTTCCAGCGCAGAATCTTACTTATCATAGCAGGTTGCTTATTCGGCACCTTTTTCATTCACATTCCTTTTACAGAATGCAGTGCGTACTGTGATTGGAGGAGAGATTGTGACCGTCATCTGCAATGCCTGCATTCACAGAACACCTTGTGCACTGCTGTGTACAGCAAGCGACCCAATGTGGTCAGTGTAGTACAGTCTGGACTGTACGATTCTGTGCATGGATGTTTATTGGTTACAGTGTTGTCCAAGATGAATGAAAGTAAGGATTTCACCAAACAAAGCAGAAGTCAGTGATCCCGTAATTTACTTTTACATGGCAACCTGCAAAAACACTTTTTTTTTTTTTGCCCTCTAGATCAGGTTTAACATTACGTAGCAGAGGCCGAGAAATAGGAGACAAGCCTTTGCCCATTGTATGTATGGGCTCCTAACATGTTGCCGCCCCCATATAAATGATATGTGTGGTGTCGGAGAGAGTGAGCTTTAATGGAGAAAAAGGAGATTTCTGTGCTGGGCATGATCCCAAAGACTACTACCAATGTATAGCATTTTTTTTTTTGGAAAATGGTGGGACCTGCTTCCAATCATGCGACCACGGTGACAGCCAGAGAAAGTGACGTCACCAGCACACCAAGATCAAATCGGCGATCACATTGTTACAACAAAAAGCCGTTTTGGAGCCACGCAGGACCCCGTCATCGGGCATGGTGACAGCCAATCAAAGTGGTCACATGATCAGGCAGACCTTGGACATATTGGCTCAGTTAATTGCCCACTGGTGTTGGGCGTGAAGGGGTTAAAGAGGAAGTAAACTTCCATCTTTAAATTTTACCCAAAGGTAAGCCTACAGTATCTCACAAAAGTGAGTACACCCTTCACATTTTTGTAAATATTTTAATATATTTTATCTTTATTTTATTACATCTTTTCATGTGACAACATTGAAGAAATGTAAAGACGTGAGTGTACAGCTTGTATAACAGTGTAAATTTGCTTTCCCCTCAAAATAACTCAACACACAGCCATTAATTTCTAAACCACTGGCAACAAAAGTGAGTACACCCCTAAATGAAAATGTCCAAATTGGGACCAATTATGCATTTTCCCTCCCCAGTGTCATGTGGCTCGTTTTGTGTGTCTCAGGTGTGAATGGGGAGCAGGTGTGTTAAATTTCATTCTCTCATACTGGTCACTGGAAGTTCAACATGGCACCTCATGGCAAAGAACTCTCTGAGGATCTGAAAAAAAAGAATTGTTGCTCTATATAAAGATGGCCTAGGCTATAAGAAGATTGCCAAGACCCTGAAACTGAGCTGCAGCATGGTGGACAGCGGTTTAACAGGACAGGTTCCACTTAGAACAGGCCTTGCCATGGTCGACCAAAGAAGTTGAGTGAAAGTGCTCAGCGTCATATCCAGAGGTTGTCTTTGGGAAATACAGTGGTGTGAAAAAGTGTTTGCCCCCGTCCTCATTTCCTGTTCCTTTTGCATGTTTGTCACACTTAAGTGTTTCGGAACATCAAACCAATTTAAACAATAGTCAAGGACAACACAAGTAAACACAAAATGCAATTTGTAAATGAAGGTGTTTATTATTAAAGGTGAAAAAAAATCCAAACCATCATGGCCCTGTGTGAAAAAGTGATTGCCCCCCTTGTTAAAACATACTATAACTGTGGTTGTCCACACCTGAGTTCAATTTCTCTAGCCACACCCAGGCCTGATTATTGCCACACCTGTTCACAATCAAGGCATCACTTAAATAGGAGCTGCTTGACACAGTCAGGTCCACCAGAAGATCCTTAAAAGCTACACATCATGCCGAGACCCAAAGAAATTCAGGAACAATTGAGAAAGAAAGTAATTGAGATCTATCAGTCTGGAAAGGGTTATAAAGCCATTTCCAAAGCTTTGGGAATCCAGCGAACCACAGTGAGAGCCATTATCCACAAATGGCGAAGACATGGAACAGTGGTGAACCTTCCCAGGAGTGGCCGGCCGCCCAAAATTACCCCAAGAGCGCAGCGACGACTCATCCAAGAGGTCACAAAAGACCCCCACAACAACGTCCAAGGAACTGCAGGCCTCACTTGCCTCAGTTAAGGTCAGTGTTCATGCCTCCACCATCGGGAAAAGACTGGGCAAAAATGGCCTGCATGGCAGAGTTCCAAGGAGAAAACCACTGCTGAGCAAAAAGAACATCAAAGCTCGTCTCAATTTCTCCACAACACATCTTGATGATCCCCAAGACTTTTGGGACAACATTCTGTGGACCGATGAGACAAAAGTGGAACTCTTTGAAAGGTGTGTGTCCAAGTATATCTGGCGTAGAAGGAACACTGCATTTCAGAAAAAGAACATTATACCAACAGTAAAATATGGTGGTGGTAGTGTGATGGTCTGGGGCTGTTTTGCTGCTTCAGGACCTGGAAGACTTGCCGTGATAAAAGGAACTATGAATTCTGCTGTCTACCAAGAGATCCTGAAGGAGAATGTCCGACCATCTGTTCGTGTACTCAAGCTGAAACGAACTTGGGTTCTGCAGCAGGACAATGATCCTAAACACACCAGCAAGTCCACCACCGAATGGCTGAAGAAAAACAAAATGAAGACTTTGGAGTGGCCTAGCCAAAGTCCTGACCTGAATCCTATTGAGATGTCGTGGTATGACCTTAAAAAGGCCGTTCATGCTCGAAAACCCTCTAATGTAACTGAATTAGGACAATTCTGCAAAGATGAGTGGGCCAAAATTCCTCCAGGACGCTGTAAAAGCCTCATTGCACGTTATCGCAAACGCTTGGTTGCAGTTGTTGCTGCTAAGGGTGGCCCAACCAGTTATTAGGTTTAGGGGGCAATCACTTTTTCACACAGGGCCATGATGGTTTGGATTTTTTTTCACCTTTAATAATAAACACCTTCATTTACAAATTGCATTTTGTGTTTACTTATGTTGTCCTTGACTATTGTTTAAATTGGTTTGATGTTCCGAAACACTTAAGTGTGACAAACATGCAAAGGAACAGGAAATGAGGAAGGGGGCAAACACTTTTTCACACCACTGTAGATGTATGAGTGATGCCAGCATTGCTGCAGAGGTTGAAGGGGTGGGGGGGGGGATTCGGCCTGTCAGGGCTCAGACCATACGCTGCACACTGCATCAAATTGGTCTGCATGGCTGTCTTCCCAGAAGGAAGCCTCTTCTAAAGATGATGCACAAGAAAGCCCGCAAACAGTTTGCTGAAGACAAGCAGACTAAGGACATGGATTACTGGAACCATGTCCTGTGGTCTGATGACACCAAGATAAAATTATTTTGTTCAGATGATGTCAAGCTTGTGTGGCGGCAACCAGGTGAGTACAAAGACAAGTGTGTCTTGCCTACAGTCAAGTATGGTGGTGGGAGTGACATGGTCTGGGGCTGCATGAGTGCTGCCGGCACTGGGGAGCTACAGTTCATTGAGGGAACCATGAATGCCAACATGTACTGTGACATACTGAAGCAGAGCATGATCCCCTCCCTTTGGAGCGCAGTATTCCAACATAACGACCCCAAACACACCTCCAAGATGACCACTGTCTTGCTAAAGAAGCTGAGGGTAAAGGTGATGGACTGGCCACGCATGTCTCCAGACCTAAACCCTATTGAGCATCTGTTGGGCATCCTCGAACGGGAGGTGGATGAGCGCAAGGTCCCTAACATTCACCAGCTCCGTGATGTCATGGAGGAGTGGATGAGAACTCCAGTGGCAACCTGTGAAGCTCTGGTGAACTCCATTCCCAAGAGGGTTAAGGCAGTGCTGGAAAATAATGGCGGCCACATAAAATATTGACACTTTGGACCAAATTTGGACATTTTAACTTAGGGGTGTACTCACTTTTGTTGCCAGTGGTTTAGACATTAATGGCTGTGTGTTGAGTTATTTTGAGGGCACAGCAAATTTACACTGTTATACAAGCTGTACACTCACTACTTTACATTGTAGCAAAGTGTAATTTCTTCAGTGTTGTCACATGAAAAG
Organism: Lithobates sylvaticus; assembly: GCA_028564925.1. Classification (NCBI taxonomy): domain Eukaryota; kingdom Metazoa; phylum Chordata; class Amphibia; order Anura; family Ranidae; genus Lithobates; species Lithobates sylvaticus. Next base: position 197,202,734 of record CM053032.1, read on the forward strand.
ATAGAATAAAATATTTACAAAAATGTGCGGGGTGTACTCACTTTTGTGAGATACTGTATAATGGGGTTTACCTATAGGTAATGTAAATATCTCCTGAACATGCACCATTTATGAGATATTTACTGTACATGCAGCCAGCGAAATCACTGGGGTATGCTCTCTGAAGAAACGTCCGCCTGTGCCGTGACCGGCGACTCCCGCATGCATGCATGGGAATAACGTTATTGCAGCTTCGGCCAGTCACCGAGCCAGAGTCCACGAACCCGAAACCAAGACGGGTGAAGATGAAAGCTGTTTCCAGTGAGGACATTGCATTATGTGCTGGTATGCGACGCCTTTGCCTTGCAGATAAAGAAAAAAAAATTGTGAAAAAACACTTGCACCGTATAGCACAACTTTATCCCTGACCTGTCTGGTGTGTTCCTTGGCCTTCATTATGCTGTTTGTTCACTAAGGTTCTCTTACAAACCTCTGAGGGCTTCACAGAACACCTGAATTTATACTGAGATTAAATTACACACAGGTGGATTCTATTTACTAATTAGGTGATTTCTGAAGGCATTTGGTTCAACTAGATTTTAGTTGGGGGTATTGGAGGAAAGGGGGCTGAATACAAATGCACACCACACTTCTCAGATATTTATATGTTGTTGTGCTTTTTTTAAGGAAAGTTTCCCGCACATTTTTATTAAGTAATTTTTAACGAAGATATTTTTAAGATACAAGATCAATCTATACGACACAGTCTATATATGCGAAACTTGTTCACGGAGACGAGTGATCATACTTAATAGTCACATTTATTGGTTGACAGAAAACAAATATTTGCATGAAATTAAAATACAGATTGCATTACTTGAACATTTGACAATTAATGGAAATACCCTCAAAATGGGCGTAGTACCTTGGACACAATATCACCATGATAACTTCTTCAGTAGAATCAATAACCTTATACTAGGCAATTTAACATAATGTCTGTATTTCACACACCCAGCCGTTACTATGCTGCAGGTAAGTAACGTTGAACAATGCGAAACAAATTAGACATTTGTTTGTCAATAAAAAGCACTATGCAAAAAGTAATATATAATAAAAATTGAATATTAGAGAAAAAAATCTAAAAGACGGTTATTGATTCTGGAGAATGATTACCAATATTAGAATATTCAATTCATCAATAATTAAGAGAACATACAAGATAAAATCAACATGGCATATTTACCCATTCCAAAATGGCTATTAGTCTGGATTTAAGATAGCTACCGGGTTCAGGAATCTCCTTGGAGGTTTAAAGTATATTTCCAGTCATGGCTGTCAGTCTATCTGGGAAGATGTTTCTCTCCCAGTGTCCCTTCCCCAGGGTGGGTCCCTGAGCTCTCAGGTTCCCCTGAGCTGTCCTCACTATCTATCTAGCTTCTTAAATATCCTCTCACACAATAAGATCATAAAATTTGTAATATGTTCAGCCCAAAAGATATGTGTCTCTTTCCTATAGGCCTAACTGTTGTAAATGTAATTGCGCCTTCAACCACCAGGGGTCTCACATGTGTTTTGGGGCTGCTCTGTAAAGTAATATATTTTATTTTATACTGTATATTTTACTTTAGTGGAAATATCTATATCTTTAATATTTGGGAACTCTACTATCCCCATACTATCAAATACGCTTAGCATAATTATTGATCAATCACTTTGCATAAAAATGGTGATATATATGCATATCATTGTATATCTGTAAACATTTAGTCCATTTAAAAAGGACACAAGTTATATGTATATATATATATTAATCAACAGCACATACAGTTTTTATCTATCTGGATACCTGTATAATTTGGGTATCCAATCAATATTTGTTTATCTAGCATAGTTAAATTCTAATATATTCATAGCATAATCATATATATATCTTAATACTAATTTGTTCCTAAAACAATTCTATTAATAATCACCCTATATTTATTATGTTTTCTTTATAACCGATTTCATCAACTCATCAGATACTAACTCATAGTTTTCTTTTGTGACCTACGCATCTCACAGATATTCTGAATGATTTATATTCACTGTCTTCTGAATATATATATATATATATTTTTAACATAGGTCGGTTTGCCTCTATTTTTAAAATCATGTTTTGAAATGGACTTTGAACAGTCCGATTCATGTTTTGATAGCTTAGCTATGTACACAATTCCTAGGACTTCACATAATAGGCTTTGTCGGGCAAGGTGTTGGCTTTAGAATTTTTGTAGTGATGGTTGTAAATTGTCCAAACAGCCTTTACTTCAGCACAAAGGATTCTTCCCAGTCAGGACCACCTCCAAGTGATGACACCTCATAAATTTGGACTTCTCAAACTAATCAACAAAATAAGTACACACCTTGTGTTTGGTGACAAAGGCTACCATTGTTCCTGTTCTCTTTTTGGCTTCAATACAGGCTTGTAAAAACCCCTTGAATAGAATGGTTGTAGTAATTTAGAATACATGAGTTTCCTGTGTCTTAGAGGTTTTCGAAAGGTCAATTATGGTGACCTCACAGTTCACGTGTCTTTTTGAAATTATACATTTCTGTCATTGAATAGTAAATATATTTCTTCATAAATTCATAACAATGTAAAAAATTTTGAAAACCATTTATCAATTTCCTTTCACTTCTTTTCATTATGTGTCACTTTGTGTTGGTCTATCACATAAAAGCCCAATAAAAGACATTTACGTTTTTGGTTGTAACATGACAAAATGTGGAAAATTTCAAGGGGTATGAATACTTTTTCAAGACACTGCAGATTGCACTTGACAACAAATGTTATTAGGCTATTTTCTCTTTAGTTCAAATAATGTAATTGTCGGCACCATCTAGTGGTCAAATTGTGCTATTTTCCTGATTCGATCTTTTCTGAATGAAGAATAACATTCAACCTAGAGAGAAAATTTGTTTTTGCCCTCAGCAGCATCACCCATATGATTTGCTAAAATATCTCTGTTGCAGTTACACACAGATACATAGTCGGCTTTATAGGGCTATACAATCACTAACCCCAAAAAGCAGTGCTTGGGTCACATTTTCCAACAAAGAAGTAGTGTTATAACTCCATTGATTATTGTTGTAACTGTTTTTATTATTGTTGTGCTACATTCCTAGAAAGCAATTACATGCTTCACCAGGCTTATAATAATTCTATATCCCCTCTGTATAGTTTCAGCTTCCTCTGTAATTCTGTGCCTCTCCATGAGCTAGTGCTGGAATACAATCATTTATTTACATTTTGAAAAAGGAATTTCCAGTGTTTGTTACCATAGAAATGAAAATTGGTTCACTCATTGTATTCTGTTTTGGTTTTCGTAGTAAAACTATTAGTTTAGCCTTAGGTGGCCGATTACCGATCAATAAAGAGAAATGAAGAAACATTTTTAACCACTTCAATACCAGGCACTTTCAGACCTTCCTGCCCAGGCCAATTTTCAGCTTTCAGCGCCGTCACTTTTTAAATGACAATTGCACGGTCATGCTTCACTGTACCCAAACAACATTTTTATAATTTTGTTCCCACAAATAGAGCTTTCTTTTGGTGGTATTTGATCACCTCTGCGGTTTTTATTTTTTGCTAAACGAATAAAAGAATACAGAAAATTTTGGAAAAAATGTTTTTCTTTTGTTTTTGTTATAAAATTTTGTAATAGGTAAGTTTTCTCCTTCACTGATGGGCACTGATAAGCTGCACTGATAAGGCGGCACTGATGGGCACTCATAGGTGGCACTGATGGGCGACACTGATGGGCACTGAAAGGCTGCACAGATGGGTACTTATGGGTTGCACCGATAGACGGGACTGCTGGGCACTGATTAATGGCACCGGATATCACTGGCAGGCATTTTTCAATGCCACTGATTGCCATTTCCCTGGTGGTCTAGGGTGGCATACCTGGTGGTCCAGTGTGGTGGCCATCCCTGGTGGTCCTGGCGGCATCCTGGTGGTCCTGGGTGGTGCTTTCGTGGGGGGGCTGCGCTGATAAACAATCAGCACAGCCCCCCCCCCCCCCATCAGGAGAGCAGTCCTCTACTCATGTCAGTCAGACGTGAGTGAGGAAAAGCCGATCAACGGCTCTTCCTGTTTACATCGTGATTAGCCGTGATTGGAAACGGCTGATCACGTGGTAAAGAATCTCAGTCAGAGACTCTCTACCTAGATCGGAGTTGCGGTGTGTCAAACTGCTATCCAAAACGAGGCAATGAAGACCGGAGGAGATCTGTGAAGGAGAGAAGGGATGGGGGTGGGGCTGGGCAGGTCTAGGCATGTCTGTCTAAAAAGGATAGGAGGGCTAGGGCGGGGCTGGGCAAGATGTGGTCAGTTGGAATGAACAGTAGGCATGCCTGTGTAGAGGACATGGATAACGTTTTCAGGAAGTGAGAGGCAGCATGCAGAAGTAAGGTTGTCCTTGAAGAACAGGACGAAGGTGATTGTCTGGCTTTGATTAGACTTTCTAAGCTTGGCGATCAGCTATACAGAAAATGAATAATGTCAAAGATAAAGATATTTTAAATATAATTAATGGAAAAACTTTAATTTTTGACTGGACTTCCACTTTAATGTGTTACGAAAACCCGCAATAGTAAAATCTGTGTGTGTGTATATATACAGTAAAGCATGCCTGTTAAACTCACTGTGGAACCTGAGGGGTTAATCCGCATTGTGTGAAAAGGCAGTTTGATCCCGTCTTCTCTTATCCTCCTTTCTTCCACAGTCCCTAATCCATTTCCTGATAGTACAGTACACTCTGCACATACTCAGTTTGGTGTGTATTGCTAGAGATTTGTTTTTTGTTTTTTCTGGGGAGGGTGCATGTGATCAGCACTGTCCAGACAGAGGGCCAGGGGTCCTGCAGCCTCATAGGACAGAGGAGAATGACAACGCCTTTACAAGCTTTAACCACTTCCCGCCGGGTGGAAATCCATGGAAGTCCCCCGGTTTAAGTGGTTATATGGAAATGATGCCGGCACCAGTGTGTCTAACTGGCTACTCAAACACTTCTGCATGTGGCGCCACCCCACCCCCCTCCAGCCATCTCTCCCGGGCTCTCCGGTCCCATTGCGGAGGCCGGGAGCGATGTAGCTAGTGGCAATGGCTGCCCTGTACAGAGAGAGAGGAACTGACATTGTTCCCTCTCTCTGTAACCCCAGAAACTGGGAGCAACGAGTTATGTCGTCACTTCAGTTTTTTTGCTCTTTGTTTACCTGGCACCAGCGGCCAGGGAAGCAGCCGATCTATGCCTGATCGACTGCATGGGAGGCAAGAGGAGAGATCTGGGGTCTAATAGACCCCAGATCTCTCCTTAAAGAGGACCTGTCATGGCCCATGCTGTCTCAAGGGATGTTGTTCATCCCTTGTAATAGCAATAAAATTCATCAACACTTTTTTTTTAAAAGCGCCTAACCCCCCGTCCCACCATGCATACGCGCTGTGCGAATGCATAGTTTACTCCCACACACATCTGTAAACAGTGATCACACCACACAAGTGAGGTATTGTCATGAATGTCAGAGCAAAGCAATAATTCTAGCACCAGACCTCCTGTGCAACTTTAGAGAGCACAGGGGTCAAGTCCTGGGGAAAAAAGTGTGGGAACTCCCACCCAAGATCCACTCGCCCACCAAGAAAAAAAAATGATACGCTCATATGCACGAACGCTTCAAAAGTGGAATTTTTCATTCAATTTTCGTATTGTGTGTATGAAGCTTAACTGTTAGTACATATAAAAAAAACAATCCTCAATAAACATAAATACGGTAATTCTCTGAATAATCAGCATTCATTCAATTATGCTTCCATGCAAATGTGAACATCATGTTCTGATCTTTATTGGGGAATGTTATTTTGTATATAGAGTGTTTATGTGGTGAGTTTACACTTTTCATTGAACAGAGTTTGGATAACACAGGGTTAAATGGAAAGGTCATAAATGAACTGCACATTATCTGGACAGAATGCTTGGGGAGATAGTGATGTGTTCCTGCTTAGGAGATGTATGTTAGCTTGGGGGGGCTGCAAACTCTGCAGGGCTCCAACACACACTCGCTGCTATTCCAACCCTTCACATATTTCCACATAAACTTCCCTCCTGGCATTAAACTTTGCCAGGTATTGTGCTCAGCTTACCACCCCAAACTTATGTTCCTCCCTCAGCTCACCTCTCTCCCTGCATGTCCTGTGAGCAGAATAGCTGTGCTCCTCCTCTGGGTTCTCTCATCATATGGCACTGAAGATAGAGGAGGGGGGATTCAGCGGGACACACAGAGCAAGTATGCAGGAGACGGGGGGGGGGGGGGGGGGGGGGGGGGGGGGGGAAGAGGAGACAGAAAATCAGGAGGGGCCGGTGGGGAGGAGCGCATCACAAGAGGTCTGACTAAATACAATCTCTTAGCAGCAGGGACCTGATCTACCCGTCAGCTTGCTGTGATTGACAGGTAGATCGCAGCAGAAGCTGTCATGGGGCCCCCTACTGGCAATGCCTGAATGGTCAGGTGTGCAGCACTTACTATTGCGAGCTGTGTCGGCAGCTGCTGGTGTATCACCTGCCACACAGCTCGCATACTTCAAAGTCTTGCAGGACATGGCTGCTAACGGGAACTGAGTTCCTGTTGTGGAAAAAGTACAGGAACTCTGTTCCCATGCGTTCCCGCAGGACTTGTGCCCTGAGAGAGCACATATACTCAGTTCATATGTAAAATGTTTGCTTTAGTTTTGTCTTGTTTATTAAGATCAGGAAAGCCATTTTCAGGAAACCCTCTTTTACATCTTCTAAATCAATTTTGCTTTAAAATTCTGGTTATCTTGCAAGAGTTGTCCTAGCTTTTATTTTATTTATTTTTTTTTATTTTTTTTAACCACTAGCTGCCCCAGCCGATTGGTTTGATCTGCTTTACAAGCCATTGCCAGCTTGTAAACAAACCAACCAAAACCAGACGTGACAAAATCCTTGTGGCTTCCGAGTTCTGACGTCATACAGTGGAAGCAACAACATCGGTTCCTCTCACTGTATGTGGGGGAGCTGATGCCACCGGTCTCATCCTTACCTTAGAAATAATTAAAAAAATACAACATGAAATTTGTATTTATTTTACATTCTGCCTGTAGATACCCTTTAATCACTTATAAATAAACTTGGCAAAGTATTACTGCAGAATTGGGTAACATTGAGACAGTATGAAATGCAATAATTTCACCAATCTTTATAACGTCATTCCTAAGGGTACTGGTGCCATGCAAGACTTTTACTGTTGATTTGGTTTATTTAACCAAGCTTTCAGGTGTGAATTGTAGAAAGCTGAATATTTTTAAGACTTAATATATTTAAATGCTATTTTCTTTGGGATGTGCAGCTTAGATGCTCTTCATCCACCGGCATGATTTCTTTATCCTGTACCCAGCCAGAACTAAGCATGCTATTCTGTTACAAATTCCTTCTTACAATCCTCTACGTGTGTCTTTTGGAAGAAGCACATGGAATGCAAATAAAACCCATTCTGTGACTAAGTCAAAGCAGGATGTTTTTACAATTACAGAGCTGTGAAAAATTCACTTCAAAACATCTGTGCCACCCTTAACCTGTATTCTCATGCACCATATTTTCGCTTAACCACTTCAGCTCCAGAAGAATTTACCCCCTTCCTGACCAGAGTACTTTTTGCAATACGACACTGCGTCGCTTTAACAATTACGCGGTCGTATAACGTTGCACCCAAACAAAATTGATGTCCTTTATTTCCCACAAATAGAGCTTTCTTTTGGTGGTATTTGATCAGCTCTTGCGGTTTTTATTGTTTGCCCTATAAACAAAAAAAATATATTTTTAACTTTTTGCTATAATATCCCCAAAAAATATCTAAAAAAAAAAAAAACAAATTTCTTTCTCAGTTTAGGCCGATATGTATTCTTCATGTTTTTGGTAAAAAAAAATTGCAATAAGCGTATATATTGATTGGTTTGCACAAAAGTTATAGCATTTACAAAATGTGAAAGATTTATGGCTTTTTTATCTTATTTTTTATTATTATTATTAGTAATGGCGGCGATCAGTGATTTTTATCATGACTGCGACATTATGGTGGACACATCGGACACCTTTGACACTATTTTGGGACCATTGTCATTTATACAGCAATCAGTGATATAAAAATGCACTGATTACTGTGTAATCGACACTGGTGGCAGGGAAGGGGATAAACACTAGGGGGCGATCAAGGGGTTTAGTGTGTCCTAGGGAGTGATTCTAACTATAGGGGGATGGGCTCACTACAACATGACAGAGATCACTGCTCCTGATGACAGGGAGCAGTAGACCCCTGTCATTTTGCTAGGCAGAACAGGGAAATGCCTTGTTTACATTTCCCCGTTTTGCCGTTCCGTGTCACGATTGCGGGACACCGGCGGACATCGAGTCTGCGGGACCCGTGGGTATGGTCATAGAGTACAATGCCGCGTACAGGTACGTCCATTTGCGCAGCCGGCCATTGTGCCGACGTACATCGTCGTGCACTGGGTCCGCAAGCGGTTAAAGTGTACTTCTTGGTATAAAACAGCATTGGCACTGAAACACAAGCACCTCTGATCTCTTGTAGAGTGCCCCAGGATTTTTGAACCCCAGGGATGTCTAATCTATAAAACAACGTTCTTGGTCACTGGCTCTGGGCTACCCTTTTGGCCTTGTGTTTGTTGGCATATTACTGTGATGGACAGTCTGACTAACCAGTAGTAGAGTGTAGAGTTGGTAAAGGTAGTCCGTGGCAGGGGTCATGGAAACTTGTTGGTAGGTGCGTTTGAGAACAATTTTGCAAATATGGGACATTTCCAGGAACTTCATTTGCAGCAAGAAATCTTTGAACCTTAAAGTGGTTGTAGACCCTTTACAGGCAGTCCCCGAGTTACAAATGACTCTTACTTACGAACAGCCTCAAATGCTGGCCACTTGTGCTCCATGGTGGTCCTGGATACCTTTCGGGCACCTCCGGACACATCCCACACTGCCGTACTACGCCCCAGATAACATAACCAGCGCCCGGAACATCCCATAGCCATGCACAGGCGTCAGTAACACTTACGAGCGCAGTGTTCCAACCAGAAGTTACACTTACAAATGCAGTGTTGCGATTTACGAACAACTTCGACTTGCGAACAAACCTATAGTCCCTATTGTGTTTGTAACCCGGGGACTGCCTGTATATATAAAAATAACAAACATGTTATACTTACCTGCTCTGTGCAGTAGTTTTGCCCAGAGCAGCCCCAATCCTCTTCTTTTGAGGTCTCCAAGTCCCTCCTCTTCATCAGGTGTCCCTACAGAAAGCTGCTTTCCCTGGGGGGCACCCATACATGCTTGCTACGGAGTCCCCCTGCTGCGTCCATTGACAGACAGCAGGATTTGGCCCTGCCCTGCCTCCTGCTCCTGTGTCACAGGATTTGATTGACAGCAGTGGGAGCCAATGACTCCTGCTGCTATCAATCTGTCCAGAGGCTTGTGCACATCGCTGGATCAGATCAGGCTCAGGTGAGAAAAAGGGGGGGCTGGGGGGGAGCTGCAACACAGAAGGTTTTTCACCTTAATGCATAGAATGCATTAAGGTGAAAAATCGTAAAGTCTTGTTTTTGTTTTTTTTATTGGAAAAAAAGAAATTATGTTTTACTTACCTGCCATGTGCTGTGGATTTGCACAGAGCAGCCCAAATCCTCCTCTTCTCAGGTCCCTCTTCTGTGCTTCTGGCCCCTCCCTCCTGTTGAGTGCCCCCACAGCAAGCAGCTTGCTGTGGGGGCACCTAAGCCGGAGGGAGAGTCTCGTACGGCCGAGACACTCGTGGATGTCCTTGAACAGAGATGGGGCTCAGGTAAGTATTAGGCTGCATTCACACCTGAGCGTAGCGTTTTCAGGCAGAAAATCGTGCGAATTGCTGCATTTTTTGCAGCGTTTTTTGTCGCGATTTTGTGCAGAGCAAAACGTCACCAATGTAAAAAGAAGAAAAATGCCCAAATCTGCCCGATTCAAGCGACAAAAAAGGCTCCGAAACTTGTTTGAGCTTCAGGCGTTCGACTTCAGGCGTTTCGGAGTGAACCATCTCCATAGAGAATAATGTATTTTTCCCCCTCTAGCGTTTTGTAGCTTGAGGCGACAAAACGCTCAGGTGTGAATGCAGCCTTAGGGGGTGCTAGGGGCGGCTGCTGCACACAGAAGGCTTTCTATGCATTAAGATAAAAACCTTCTGACTTTACAACTCCTTTAAGGCTTTAGAACCACTTTAAAGCGCTATTAAACCCAAAATTAATTATGTTGCAGCTTACCGATCATTAGATGTGGTGGCTGCATCAGTTTTCTTTTCTTTTGACTTTTTTCCCTTTGTTTTCACCTGGTGATCTGGCCAATATAACACACCACCAGTATTAGGGAGACACAACTCTGGAAGAATGAGAACAGGAGGCACAGCAGCATTGCCAGTCGGGGGGGGGGGGGCGGTAGTGTTAAATGTATTGAGCAGATTTTAAATATGCTAAATACATTGAAGCCAAACTCCAGCTCACACTTTATAATTGGTTACAACAAACAGTGTTTTTTCCTTTTTGGGATAAAAATTTGACATGAATAATAAAAAGCTGATTTTATTAATCACCCCTGCCAGTGTTGAGTGGTTTGTCTCACCCATGTAAACTGATACATTCTGTTGGGGCGCTTGTGCTTGTGAAAACAGCAGACTTACTTGCTAGAAGATTACCAGATGAAAATGAAAGCCTAAAAAGGAAACCAATGCAGCCATCACATCTAAGAATTGGTAAGCTGCAATATAATGTGTGCATTATACATTTTTTTTTGTTTTGTATATAGATTTAATTCGTAGATCCATTCTATTGTGCGCAGCAAAAAAAGCTTGCATTTTCTATCCAGTGAGTTGGTTAGTAATCACTTTCCTCTTTCATCTATGGCCAACACAGTTCATTTAGCTGCAGTTACTTAGGTTATGCAGTAGTAGCTATTTGAGTCATGCGTAGCAGTTGGTGTTTAAAGCAATCGGTGAAGGGTATAAATCAAGGATCAGGATCTCCCCACTTTCCTTTTATTTAATGCTGGTATTTGACTTCTGACCCCTGGTCACAAATACGTGTCTTCCAGCTCTGAGCCAGGGAGCACTAACTGCAAATATTTCCGAACCTGGATGAACGTGATCTACTTGACAAAAATAGCATGGAGCATACATTACTCTTTATGTTTTTGTTTAACCACTTCAGGACTGAGGCAATTTTTTCATATTTTTTATTTATTTTTTGGCTTGAAAATCACTTAAAGCGGAGTTCCACACAGAAATGGAACTTGCGCTGTCCGGATTCCTCCCCCCTCCGGTGTCACATTTGGCACCTTTCAGGGAGGAGGGGGGAGCAGATACCTGTCTAATACACATGTATATGCTCCCACTTTTGGCGAAAGATCGCAGCAGTATCCGATCTACTCCGTCTGGCCCCTCCTCCGTTCCCCCAGCGCTGTCTTCTGGGAGACACACAGGTCCCAGAAGATAGCAGGGACCTCTCAGAACATGCAGCGTGACTCGCGCATGCACAGTAGGGAACCAGGCTGTGAAGCCGCAGGGCTTCACTTCCTGATTCCCTTACTTATGATGCCGGTACCTCCACCCAGAGCCGAGGGACGGGTCGGCTTCGTGTGAGGACATCGCGGGCACCCTGAACAGGTAAGTGTCCTTATTTTAAAAGTCTGCAGCTGCAGTATTTGTAGCTGCCGACATAAAATTTTCAGGCGGAACTCCGCTTTAAAACTTCCTAACAATTTTTTTATTATTTGAAGCTGAGGCCATGTAGAATAAAAAATAGCAGTTGCAATATTCTATATTGCACAGTATTTGCTTAAAGAATTACTAAACCCAGGACCCTGCATTCACTTTATCTGGTCTCCCACAGTACACAGAACATGGAAATGCAATTATTTTAGTAAATCTAAACTGCTAAATACCTTTTCTCATCAGCAGTATATAGCAGTCTTGTGACCTCCTATCTGTGTCTGGTTAAAGCTTGTAGGAGTAGTTTTCAGTCTACTCTGACTGTCCTATGAGGCTGTAGGACACCTGGCCCTCTGTCTGGACAGTGCTGATTGGCCCTGTGCTGATAATATGCACCCTCCCAAGAAAAAAACTCTCTAGCAATACACTCCAAACTGAGCATGTGCAGAGTGATTCCAAAGGCTCTGTACTATCAGGAGATGGATTTGGGACAGTGGAAGAAGGGGAGGATCAGAGACAGGATCAAAAAGCCTTTTTACACAATTCAGAGGATTAACTCCTTAGGTTCCACAGTGAGTATAACAAGCATGCTTTACTCCATATACAGACAGACTGATTTTACTGTTGTGAGTTTAGTAACACTTTAAATCAGGGTTCTCAAACTGGCGGCCCTCCAGCTGTTGCGAAGCTACAAGTCCCATGAGGCATTGTATGGCTCTCACAGGCAAAGGCATGATGGGACTTGTGTCGCAACAGCTGGAGGGCCACCAGTTTGAGACCCCTGCTTTAAATGTTTATTAAAATGGAACTGAATTCTCTCAATTAACATCACTAGTTGTAATCCTTCTACTGCTAGCATTAGTAAATAGATGGGATATTATACTGCTTTTTTTCAAACTTTTATTTTTACATTTCTTCAGTTGCTTCCTAGTTTCTGGCCTAGGCCAAAATGACGTCAAACATCCCAGGAGTGTTAATGGGCTTTTTTATTTATTTATTTTTCATCTGGAGAAAGGGAGGAGGGGCTTTCTCAGCTAAGCACGCCCTCCTGCCTGCATGTTTGAGCTAAGTGCGGATGGATTCCAGAAAGGAAATGCTAAATGAATAATCTGTTTTTACTAAAGATGACCATGGCTAGAAATGCTAGGGGCTGTTTTTCAAAGTAATTTCACTGACGTATTTTTGGCCCGTACCGATTTTTCCAAAGCTACTTCGATACAGTTTTGTGGTACCCAACATTAATCTTTTGCTTTCTCAGATTATAATAAGGCAGGACATGCATGGAATGACAGATGGGAATCTACTAAAGGTCTTTGTGTTGATCCATGCATTTGTTTTTCATTATCTAAGCAATTTCTGTAATAAAAAAAATTGTACCTTATGGGACTTGCATGAATGTTTTTAATCAATATATACATTTATTAAATCATTTTTATGTTGACTGTTCCGTTTAGGATGGATAGCTTTACGTTTTTACCGAAAGATCATATAAATCAAAACACATGGACACAACCTATACCTTAATAACAGATTTTTGCAATGAAAAGTCTCTAACGTGGATATGATTTATGTTCATCTGATGAAAACTGTATATTTGCAGCGCACAGAATCAGGTGGATGAAGTGATTGGTGTTATGCAAGAGAACATCACCAAGGTGATCGAACGAGGAGAGAGGCTGGATGAACTACAAGACAAGTCAGGTGAGAATAAATGTGAAATATTAACTGCTATCTAGTCATTTTTTAAGATGTTCTTTTCTTTAAGTGGTTGTAACTTGAAAACAAATGCTCCTGTCCCTTTTTTAAAGCATGATATATAGCATATATATCCTGCCTGTTCCTGTGTTGCCCTATTTGAACTGCCCACGCTAATCGTGGCTGCTGATGCATATTAGCGTGGTCAAACGGTCTCCTCTCTGTCCCTCCTCTCCTGCCTTGAGTAAAACTATTTCCCTGCAGCTGTTCCAGTGATGGTAAGGTAACATTGATTAATTACTTTTGTCCTCTGTTTTAGGTCCATGTTAAGTGAATGTGTGTATTGTTTATTTTTATTTTAAATTATCCTAAATACCTTTTTTGCACTGCTCTGCTGTGCGGTCACATGTCCTCCCTCCACTATCTTGCATACGTCTGAAGGTAATCTCAGCCCCTCCCACTGTTCTTCCTTTAGATTGGGAAGGAGAGCGGAGAGAGGACATGTGACCGCACAACAGCACTGTGCAAAGAACGTATTTAGGTTTAGAATAAGAAAAACAAACAGACATTACACTAAGCATGGGCCTAAAAACAGAGAAGATGAAGGTAATTAATAAATGTGACTTTACAACCACTTGCCAACTTGCTGCAGTCCATAAACTGCAATGCGGATGCTCCTACAGGCACAGATGTGTACCCATACATCGCTACCTGTTTCCACCGTTAATAGTATATACAAAAAAAAATTAGTAAATAAAAATTCCCATATATATATATATATATATATATATATATATATATATATATATATATATATATATATAGTTTGTAGACGCTATAACTTTCATGCAAACCAATTTAATTTGTACAGTACTTATTGGGATTTTTTTTTTTTTACCAAAGACATGTAGCAGAATACCTACATGGCCTAAATTTATGAAGAATATTTATATTTATTTTTTTAGTGAATATGTTTTATAGCAGAAAGTAAAAAATATTGTTTTGTTTTTTTCAAAATTGCAAGTCCTTTTTCATTTGTATAGTAATACACCCAGTGGTGATCAAATACCCCCAAAAGAAAGCTCTATTTGTGTGAAAAAAATGATATAAGTTTAATTTGCATGCAGTGTTGCTGACGGCGCAATTTCCAGTTAATGTAGTGCAATGCCGAATAGCAAAAAGGGCCTGGTCATGAAGGGGGTAAAACCTTCCGGAGCTTAAGCGGTTCAACAAACATTTAGTAACATGGAAAATGACTGTTGAAAGATCTACACCTGCTTCTCTATTAAAGCCAAACCCCAGGAAAGCAGCTACAAATACATCTGAAAGAAGTACATACTCTATATGTAATGTTTTACCTGCAAAATGATTTGTACTTAATTTTAGCCAGTCTTGTGATACAGACACTGCAAACAATTCCTTAACCTCTACTACAGCAGCACACTATAGTTATTAACATAACCCCCCCATCTGCTGATTATATAATGAAGTAGAAGCACCATTTTTTAAGGTCGTAATTCAGTTATAAATGCTATCAGCATGTTCATTATTGGCACATTCAAGTGGCAGATCCTAATTAGTGTCTGGGGCAGGTTCTATCCCTCTCGTTCTGAGTGCTGGTGGTCAAGAAATTACAGAAGTTTGATACTAAGAAAAATTCAAGCCCTAACACTAGTTTCCTTTAAAGTCTTTAAAGTAGAATTCAAGCTTACACATAACTGTCTCCTCCATCCCCCTTAACACCACAACCCCAATTCCAACAAAGTTGGGATGCTGTGTAAAGACAGAGGGCTGAATTCAGCCTACAGAGGGCTGAATTCAAAGACACCCCCCAAAAAATTAAATAATGATGCAGCTGGCTAGTCTATTTTGCTGAAATTTCATTGTAGCAACTCAGTAGTTTGTATGCCCCCCATATGCATGTATGCATGCCTGACAATGTCAGGACATGCTCCTAATGAGACGACGAATGGTGTCCTGGGGTATTCCCTCCCAGATCTGGACCAGGGCATCACTGAGCTGAACAGACTGAGGTGCAACCTGACAGCGTCAGATGGACCGAAACATCACAAACATGTCCCAGAGTTGTTCTATTTGATTTAGGTTAGGTTAGCATGGGGCCATTCAATGGTATCGATTCCTTCATCCTCCAGGAACTGGCTGCATATTCTCTCCACAAGGCATGGCATTGTCTTGCACCAGGAGGAACCCAAGACCTACTGCACCAGCGTAGGGTCTGACAATGGGTCCAAGGATTTCATCACAAAACCTAATGGCAGTCAGGGTGCCATTGTCTAGCCTGTAGAGGTCTGTGCGTCCCTCCATGGATTTGCCTCCCCAGACCATCACTGACCCACCACCAAACAGGCAGCATAACGTTCTCCATGGCTTCTCCAGACCCTTTCATGTCTTTCACGTGGTCAGGGTGAACCTGCTCTCATGTGTGAAAAATACAGGGACCTGCCAATTCTGGTGTTCAATGGCAAATGTTAATCGAGCTCCATGGTGCCGGGCAGTGAGCACAAGGCCCACTAGAGGACATTAGGCCACCCTCATGAAGTCTGTATCTGATTGTGTGCTCGTCCTCTTTCTCCCTGCACAAAGGAGCAGATACCGGTCCTGCTGATGGGTTTAGGACCAAATGAAAACTGGTGAAAAACACTCAGAAAAGATGAATTGGGGGGGAAAAAAGTCAGTGGCCCCTACCTGTAAATTCCTGTTTTGTAGGTCGTCTCATTGTTGCCTAGTTAATTTCATGAACACCAAAGCAGCTGAAACGGATTAACAAACCCCTCTGCTACTTAACTGACCAGACCAATATCATAAGAGTTTATTTGGCTTAATGTCATACTCTGATTTAAAAAGTGTTACTTACATTTTTTTTTTTTTTTTGAGCCGTGTATCTCAGATGTTTAGATTGAGAAAATGTACTATTTTAAGATAAAAAATAAGGTAATTTTGAAATTGGTGGTTGCAGCACATCTCAAAAAAGTTGGGACAGGGTAACAAAAAGCTGGCAATGTAGGTGGTACTAACAAGGAATAGCATTTTGCAATTAGGTCAATTGGCAACAAGTCGCTAATATGATTGGGCATAAAAAGGGAATCTTTGAGAGTTGAGATTGAAAAAGTAAAGAAATTTGACAAGGGTTGTATCTCTTGCGGTCTCTTCTCAAAACATACCTGGAATTCCACTACAAAAAATGTAAAAATCACAATCAATTTTTTTTTTTTTTTTTTTGTGCCAATTTGGTGTCTTGAGATAAATTTGAAGTGATTGCAAAGGCAACAGATTTTTAATTTATTTTTACCTTTTAATGTATTCTATGCATGGAGATAAAAAAACCTTCTACATGCAGCTCCCTTACAGTAGTGATTTTTGATTGGCCCACAGCAATCACATGGTACCTGGCTATACTTGTACCATGTGATCAGCTGTAGCCAATCACAGATCACAACCATAAGCAAAGCTATTCATGAATGTTAACCCATCTATGACAGCTAAAACTATTGATTATACAGTGATCATGGCTGTATAAGCAATAACAGTGTAGAACAAAATCCCTGATCACCCCCAAAAAACGGTGGAGTTGAGTAAAATGACAGCATTGATCAAGAGTCTAAATGCTTTACAGGGCACTGTATTTAAATAAATTTGAAAGATAATAAAGCCAATAATTTGCCTTAATTTTTTGTTGGATTTATATTTTGTTATGTCATATAGAAAGTTTGTCAGATAATGCCACAGCTTTCAGTAGCAGAGCAAGACAACTCAGAAGACAAATGTGGTGGCGGGAATGTAAGGTGAGCATTCATTTATTTTAAATATATAACAACAAAAGCTTTGCCATTTTACCTAATATGAAGGTACAAAATAATGTTACCCCAGCATTTTATATTCACGATATTTGTCTATTGTACCATGTACTGTTAAAAAGTATCTTGTTCTCTTTGTATTGCTTCCTTTGTGTGACATAACTGATGTTCCTGGCAGTCCCCCTGATTTCAAAATGACCACAATAGCTATGAGAGCGCACCCACCCCAGTGTGGTCAGTTTTCTGGGAGAACAGCCTACCTATCTGTCCTCCAGTGATCAGACTTGTGCACAGTAATTCACTGGAAAGATCAGCATACTGCTGCTTTTCCACCCCATCTTTCTATGCAGCTGTGATCAGAAGTCAGGTGGTCACTTTGAAAAAAATAAAAAAGATATTTATAATGAAAAATAAATAAATATACAGTGTGTGTGTGTATGTAATATAATATATATATATATATATATATATATATATATATATATATATATATATATATATATATATATATATATATTATAATTTATGTTTTTCATTTCTATTTTTGCCCAATCCCATTCCTAACTTCAGATGTCCTCCCATACATTTACTGTGTGTTTGACGTGTACATGTATGCCATATAATCTTTATTCCTTTATCTTGATGTAGAATAAGATTCAAATTTACAAAAAAGACACTCCTGGTGTTCATAGCTCCAATTTTATAGTAATAGAAATGGCAATTAAAGTTCAAGTTTGAAAATATAAAATTAAAAAACATGATGGGTCTGTTCAGGTCTGCTTGTCAGTTTTTCTGGTGGGCCTGATCAAATGGTCAATTTACCCCTATGGACAGGCAGGTGTGAACGGACTTGTGTCTATATACACCCTTCTACCTCCGGGTCCGATCAGGATTCGTCTTCTGTTTAGGCGGATCGGAGGGTGGTCGGGTGTAAATGGACAGGGGAGTTCAATTTACACCTGACCTCACATAGAGCAGAGTGGGCTTTGTTTGTGTCTGCTCTGCAGAATCCAACCTGACACGGACCCATCATCTGCCTGCTCTGCTCTGATAAGCAAGGAATGTGTGAGTGGAGCAAGCCTTGTCTGAAAGGGGCCTAAACCTTTTTTTAAGTTTGCCAAAGTTAGTATAACTGTAGCTGCCTCTTTAGTGCTTTGAGGCCAGTTCTGTACATTAAATTGTATAGATTTGAAAGCTATATGGTATGAAAAACTAATTTTATTAAGTAAAACATGTTTGTGTGCTTTGTTCTTTTAGATGAAAGCCATAGTGGCCTTGGTTTTCATTCTCATCCTGCTAGTGATTATTGGTAAGTACAGAGTATAACGTGTTGTTTTTTTTTTTTTTTTTTTAATTATTCTCTTATTTTACGGTATTTGATGTAACTGAAAGCCGATGGCCCGGCTTGGTCAATCCATAATTTCCACAACAAATAACAAATAGCCCAACGAACACCACACTGTTGTTATTTACATCTTCTATATGGGATGCTGTAAACTGAAAGTGGTTGTAAACCCACTTTTTAGACTTCTACCTATAGGTAAGGCTTACCTATAGGTAGTGGAAATATCTCCTAAACGTGCGTAGTTTAGGGAAGATTTCACTTGTAGTCCGCCAAAAATTCCAACAGTGCATGCGCGGGGAAGAAACTAAATCGCAGCTCCCGTTCGCATGCACGGGGGTGACGTCACGCGGCTCCACTGAATCGCAGAGCCGGAGTCCGCGGCCCGGAAGGAAGAGGGGCCAGAAGATGGACGCTGCCTACACAGGGGACATCGCTGGATTCTTTTGCAGGTAAGTGGCACATAATGGTCTAGTATGTGATGCATACTAGCCCATTATGCTTTTCATTTGCAGCAAGCAAAAGAGGAAGTAAAACCCATTAGGGTTTACTTCCTCTTGAATGACATATTCAAAAAGCTTCATTTAGTAGATTTGAGGTTAGCTAACTTCTTTTACCAGTTCTCTAAAATCATCTGAAAACAACCTGCTGTTCTGTTAGAAAAATCCAGAGATTAGATTTACAGCCCACAAGTTTGTTTAGCATATATTAATGGCTACTATGAGGCCTGTTGCACACTGGAGTGAAAAAATGCAATTTTGTTTACTGAACTGAAATGAGATGCATTATTGTCTATGGAACATGGAGTACAGAGCAGTAGAACAAAAATTGAACATTTTTCATTTAAATGCAGTAATTACATTTTAAGTATAGATGAGAATATTACAGTACTGGCAATGAAGAAGAATTTTACTCATCTATATGCTTACACACCTTTACTCGCCTATACTCAACATTACTCAGGTCTTTACACACTGTTTTTGGCCCCTTGCACATGGGCCTCACATCTTCCCGAGTAACATCAGTAAACTATGACGCCCGTGTGCAAGGGGCCTAAGACCCCTTGGACACGGTACTGATGTTTGAGCATCTGCTTTTTTGGACATAGTCTGGCAATGACTATGGATATCTGAGCAGCTTCAACTAAGAAATGTAAGGGGACTACAGTCACGTGGTATTTTTATACATGTGACTATTGTAATCTCCCCTTCACTGGCTAGTTAACCACTTCCCGCCAGGAGGGCGTACATGGACGTCCTCTCGTTTCAGTGGTTATACCGGGATGATGCCTGCACCTACAGGTATCAACCCGGTATCATTCTTTTCAGCCAACGATTCCCCGCACCATAAGAACAATCATAGCAGCAGTTCAACCATTTGATTGTTCTTACAGGCGGCGGGAGGGGACATCCCCCCCCCCCCCCCCCCCCGCAGCATTACGGTGCTTCTACTGGTTCACCTGTGCGATCAGTGAGCCAGAGAAGGAATCCACCTGCATCGGAAGTTGACCAATGAGATTTCCAGGGAACAGATGCTCTCCGGTTATCTCTGACTCATGGAGGCCCGGGCGAAACGCTATGAAGTCACGCCCGGTCTGGCAGTTGTAAATACTGCCATATACTCGGCTGGAAAGTGGAGGTCATCCTGTTTTTTTTTTTTTTTTTGTTTTTTTTTATCTCAGGCTTTCCAGCCTGGAGGAGAGATGTGGGGTCTTATTGACCCCACATCTATCCACGAAAAGGACCTGTCACACACTTATCCTATTACGAGGGATGTTTACATTCCTTGTAATAGGAATAAAAAAGTGATCCAAAAAAATGTTTTTTTAAAGGGAAAGTGTAAAAATCATAAAATTAAACAATAAAAAAAATAACATTTTTAAAGCGCCTCCGTCCCCACGAGCTCGCATGCAGAAGTGAAAGCATGCGTACATTGCACCCACATATGGAAACGGCATTCAATTCACACATGTGGGGTATCGCCCCAAACGTTGGAGCGAGAGAAATAATAACTCTATATACCAAGACCTCCTCTAACTCTAAATGGGTAAGCCAAATTTTTTTTTAAAGCTTTGCCTATGGAGATTTTTGAGTTCCTGAAGTTTGGCTCCATTCCACGACTGTGTGCAATTTTCAAGCATGACATGTTGGGTATCTATTTACTCAGGTGATATCATCTTTCACATTATACAAAAAATTGGGCTAACTTTTAGTGGGTTTTTTTTAAATTCATGTTTTTTTTCCCCCAAAAAAGTGTTTGAAAAATTGCTGTGCAAATACCATGTGATATAAAAGGTAGCAACGGCCGCCATTTATTCCCCTGGGTCTCTGCTAAAGAGTCATATATAATGTTTGGGGTTCTAAGTAATTTTCTACCAAAAAAATTATGATTTTTACATGTAGGAGCGAAGTGCCAGAATTGGCCCGGATGGGAAGTGGTTAAAATTATAGCAATCAACTGTTAAAATTACCATAAACGCAGCATTCCTTATTAGTTGAGGGCTATCAATGTGAGGAACAGGTGGTTGCGAATCATATATCATACTAAACTGGATGGCCCTTTTGCAAATGGCAATAATAATCATTGTTTAATAATTTATTTTTATAAATTTTTATTTTTTTATTAACAAACCAGGGTTTTTATTATTGATGGCTAACAAATGTGTATTTTTTTCCAAAATTCTTACATAAAATTAGTGTGTTTTGTTCCATATTGTTGGAAATGCAGTATTGAATGTCATAAGCATTTGGATTGCAGGTTATGCACAAATAATATTAGTTTTCATTTGTCACAACTAGGGTACGATAGAAGAAATTTCAGTTGCAGTGTTGGTCAGGCAATCCAAGTTTCCATTCTCCTGAAACTGAGATTCTCCTGAAAACATAGCTTCTGCATGGGAGAGTTTGCAGCATGGGCCTTTCCATCAATATCCTGGGAGCTATCTTGTTCAATGTTTTTATTGGGTGAAAGCAGTGGACATGACTCACAACATATTAACATGAAATGTGCAACATGACCCTCAGCACATATAAGAGGTTTATGGGAAGGCGACATTAAATACAATGTATAGGCAAACTGGTGAACAGGTTAGTCAGCAAACTAAGGTATAATACAAATGGCAAACCATTAAGCAGGAGAGGTCAGTGCTTAGAGTATACATTGATAACCCAATGAGGGTGTGACTAGACAAGTAACAGTCGCCATGATGCAGCTGCGGGCTGAGGCGAAAGAGAGAAGCTCTTTGTGATGCCATGACTTAAACATGCTGAAAAGAGGCATTAAGAGAAAGGGAAAAGAGAGAAAGAGAGTAAGGGTGGCTCTACAGACAAACAGAAATGCAGTCACTAAGAGCCAAATAGATAAGTCAGGTAAGTGGTAGGGAGTAATCGAAATGGGCGACGGGGGGGAGAAAAAAAGTGCTGTACCTAATATACCTGTACATAATTTAGCGTGATGTTCATCCCTGTCTTGAAGGATCGCATCAAGTTTGGCATGGATCATAGCCTTAGTAATCCTGTGTTTGGTCTCTACAACATTAAGAGAGTTATGCCGCGTACACATGGTCAGACTTTCCGATGTAAAATGTGCGATCGGAGCTTGTTGTCAGAGATTCCGACCATGTGTAGGCTCTATCGGACAGTTTCCATCAGAATTTCCAGCGCACGAAATTTGAGATCTGTTTTTTCCGACAACAAAATCTGTTTGCGTAAATTACGATCGTATGTACATAATTCCGATGCACAAAATCAAGCAGAAGAGCCGCACTGGCTATTGAACTTCATTTTTCTCGGCTCGTCATAAGTGTTGTACGTCACCGCATTCTTGACGTTCGGAATTTCCGACAAGATTTGTGTGACCGTAACAAGTTTGAGCCAACATCCGTCGGAAAAAATCCATGGATTTTGTTGTCGAAATGTCCGATCGCTTGTACAGGGCATTAGTCTTCCAAATGTTTGCAATGTTTACTTAGCGGCTGTGGTCACTTGGAGGAATAATTGAAATTCAATCTGGGACAGATGGGAGGGTCACGAGTTCAGTCTGGAAAGAAGGAGAGGTAAAAGCTGGGTAGAATGACAGGTTTTTGAGGAAAGACTGTAGCGGGTTATGGGGGCGATTGTAGCGCAAAGGGGATCTTAAGAGGCTCCCAAAGAGAAAGGGAATGTGCTGAGATAAGGTTGGGGAGGCCTTTCTGGTCATAGGAGCCACAAGAGATTGGCGAGTCTAGTAAGTAGTAATGTACAATTTTGAAGGCGGGGCTTTCCCAGATCGTGATAAATCCTACGTTGGAGAATGCAAAAAAAAAATGTGCCGGGACTGAAATCAGTAGTGTGCAGAATAGGCAAAATATTTTGGTAAGATAGTCATTTTTACCGCATTAACCCTGCCAATCCATAAGACTGACAGAGAGGACCAGCCAGAGAAAAGGGAAGATAGGATAACATGGGGGGTAATTAAGCTTATACATACTGTATCGTCCAAGGTTCGTGGAAGTTTAATACCCAAGTATGAAAGACACTGTGGAGCCCTGGTAAATGAAAAGGTTGCGGCAATAATAATCACTTAAAGCGGTAGTAAACCCATCCGGTCATATTTTCGCCATATCAAACATTCAAAACTAGTGAACTGATTGCTCTGTGTACAATGCTTTCTACCTACTACCTTCTACCTTTCTGTGTAATCCGTCCCTTTCTGAGCAATGACGTCATTGCTGCATGCGCACTTAGTCACATTTTTCCAGCAAGCTCTTTGCGCTGTAAGTCCTGTGTTTACATGCTGGGGCTATGTCATTTCCTTTGTCCAGCTCCAAGATCCCGCGAGATTAATGTCCCATTCACAAGCAGAGTCTTAACCCCATGCGACTCTCTACGTCACAGGGGTTGTGGAGGCGGCGAGCACAACACAGGAGTGAGCCCAAGGGAGTAGTATTGAATAGGAGAGCTGCACAAGCATCTGCGTATGCGTGAGATTGCAGACATGGAGAGGGAGAAAGGGCGAAAGCGAGAATCTTTTTGGAAGCGGAAGACAGCAAGGCGATACCTGCATCCAAAATTTAGCTTATAAAAAGAAAATATATATAAAAGTAAGAATCATTGGATATGGGTTCAATATGTGGCGCATTGCTATAAAATAAAATACACTTCATTCTTTGTAATTTCTGATAAAAGTCTCTGAGTTTACTACCGCTTTAAGCTGGGTACACATTAGTAGATTTTCACTACTGTTCACGACAATATTCGCATGAACATTTGTTTGAAATTTTCAGTATATTTGTTGGCTTGACAAATGTAATTTGAAAGTAGCGGTAGTTTAAAATTTGGTTTGCTTTTAACATTTGATTTAGGAGTGAATTGACTTTGCCGAACAAAAACTAAAGTCATTAGAAATGTTTTCATCCTGTTCCTTTAAATTTTCTCATCACTGTGGTCAAAAACAAATGTTGATTTGACCCCACTAATGATTAGAAAATCAAACAAACCTTCCTTAAAACAAAAAAATTCAAAAGGAAATCTTTCCTGCTGGCTCACTAGTGATAAGATCTGAAACAATTCCAAGGACCCCCACAAGATAGTCAGCAGGGGCATAGACTTGTGTGCCATTGCTTTTTTTTGTGTTTGAAACTAATGAGTAAAACGCGTCCCTAGGACTGAAGGCTTTATCACATCCAAAACTCTACAAATTCTCTGCACTCCAGGACACAGAAGGAAATGTATTTCTACATAAGAGGCACAAATCCTGGAGCCCCTTACCATGTGTTGGTGAGAAACCTAGGTGACACATATATACTGTCCACATGCCAGTGTCTCACAATATATATATAAAATATGTTTTTGGTTAATTTTGCATAATTAATACTGAATTTACACACTAATTTTCTTTTGAGTGATCACCTTTTGAAAGGTTCAAGACGTTTTATGTGACAATCTGTTCCTCATTTATTTTTCGCTAACTTACAGTACCCATCATCCTGAAGTATCGGTCCTAACCAGCTGGATCCAAGCCATGGTTCAGAGGGATACCTGGAACTTCTGATCTTGGGATCACCTGTACAGAACTGAATTATTTTATTTCCTTTAAACGCTTACCTGTACATCCCTCTTCTCCAAACAAAAGGACCAGTTATCATTCCTATCGGACATTCTTAGCAGATCTAATTTGTTGTAAATGACAAACAGTTGGAGACCTTATAAACCTCTAACTTATTTATTGTATTTTTAGTTAATTCATGTTTACATTGAATTAGGATATGTTTTATTAGAATGCACATTTGCCTGGGTGCACCAGTATTCCTCTTTCTAATGTACAGTATGTAAAGTGTAAAACCATGATAGCGCCACACGAGAAGCTTTATTTTCACTTTTAATTTATGGGAAATTTTTCAGCTATGTTGAAATTCACAGAGATAACATATCCTTGCAGTTCACTTTGTCTCACTATGCTGCTAGAAAATGGAGTTCCTATGACCTACCTTTTTATATACCGCCAATTTTCTGTTGCATATTCTGTAACGTTGCAGTTATTTGACACTTTAAAGCGGTGTTCTGCTTAAAAAAATAAAAATTTAAAGTCAGCAGCTACAAATACTGCAGCTGCTGACTTTTAATAATCAGACACTTACCTGTCCCAGGTTTCAGCGAAGCGGGGGATCGAAGCCCCGCCCGTCTCCCCCCTCCGCTCGTCGGCGCAGGCATTGTAACTGTGGGCACCCGGCTGTGGCTTCACAGCCGGGCACCCACTGCACATTGGCCCCGCAATCATCTGGGACCTGTCACAAGTCCCAGATGATTGACAAGAGGGAGGGGGCAGAGCCCAGGCGCCGAAGGAGGCAGACTACGAGGGACCCCCTAGCAACAGGCATTTAGGTGAGTAAAAAAAAAATTTTCTCCAAATGTTTTTTTTTTTTTTTATATATATATATGCACATAAATTACTTTATTTTTATTTTTTTTAGGGTGGAACTCCACTTTAAACTGTGATTGGCCTTTAGCTGTTAATTTCTTGTGTAAGTTGTTTATTAACTTTGTCAGACAGTAATTCAAAATTAAAAAAAAAAAATAGAAAATATTGCAGACAACCAGAATTGTCCATTTGGTAAATATTATATACTAGATTCTTTTCAAGTCACTCACTGGTTTTTACATCTTGGAGAAATGCCAGCATCACAGTGTTCTGGCCTTTCACCCTGGCTGCAGTAAGGTGTTGCTCACTCTTTTCCAACAGGAGGTATTTTGGTCCTGTTGCAAGTTCAGTGATACATGAAAAATTTACCAGTAAGGAACATTTGCCACAGTAGGTGTGCAGAGCTGGGAACTGGTGAGGAATATCTTGTTGTGGAGGCTTTCTTCTCTTAAGGAGCTGTGTGACTATAACTTGTAAAATTAAATTGCCAGGCTGAAGTTGAATGACAATATAAAAAAAAAAAAAAAAAAGATCTAGAAGAATAAAAAGGGAAGTAAATACAATTCTACAGTGTAGTGGCCCTGCTGAATATTTTTTTGTCATGGTCGCAGAATGCAAGTAGTCTGTTATTAATAAATACTAATTCTTTTTCCTCAAACTTTTCATTGAAGATTTAACATTTATGCCTCTGGGAAATGTACATATATTGCCACAAGGGAAATCATAACCCCGAACTGGATTTTATAGCATCCAATAGAGACATAAACATAGCAATTACTAACTTTTTAATATAGTCGGAATGCTTTTAAGGAGTTAATGAAATTACTATGCGAGGTCAGTCTATTCCAGAGGACATAACAAATGCCAGTAGTTTTCGAAGGATTTGCTAAATTATACAGACTTTTTATTATATACGGTTATTGCTTTAGCCAGTGAAGGCTTCATGGGGTGCATAGAAAAGGCTTTGTACAAACATAACCATATATAACTCTCAGGCAGACATACATAGCCTGGTATTGGCAATTGATGCTGCTGTTTTGCTATTTTCAAGCATTGTTTAAGACATTGTTTAAGAAATTTCCCATTCCCACAGAGACCTACCTTTTTTATTAGAGAGGTGTTTCAACAAGTCTCAGCGTTTTCTATTCTCGCTTACCACCAGAGATGACTTTCTGTTATTTTAAAAAGGTTTAGTGAATGATAGCATGTCTATACTATAGTTCCTCTATCCATGTGGATGGAGCAATATGTTAGCCAGTTGGCTGAACGAAAAAAAAATATAGCCGTCTTTGGCCAGCTGTTACCAAGCCATTGGGCTATTGTGGTACATAAGGTTATTATTGAGCATGCACCTCTAAAAATGTTTTGCCAAATGTCAGTAAATTTGCAGACAGCTTGTAAAAAAACACCCATCCATAAATATCTGTACGGGAGAAATCTGTCCTTAAAAATACAGAGGGCGGCTGAAACAAATAACTATTAGTCCTGTCCGGACTCCCGAGACCTAGTTCCATGATGCCTGCCGCCGCTTCACACGATCTTCTGCCATATTACTGGTTGCTAAGACCACCTGGTGTCTAGCAACCAGTGAAGTACATGCAGAGGCCCCAGAACGAGACAGAGTGGAGGAGTAACTTCCTCTTCCAGACCTGACCTGGACCACGGCTGGGACCTGGGAGGTGGTGTGTGGCTGGCCATGGCTTCTCTCCACGTTCTCTCTCGACACTCGGAGCTCTCCTCCTCCCTCCATTGTTTCTGCTGTGTTTGCAGACAGCAGCTTATTTTGCCTATTTTTACCCTCTGCACTGTAGGAAAGAAAATTGCATAATGTATGGCCAGCCTTAGTCACACTCTTATTTTTGTGAAGCTGACTTTTTAATTGTAAAGCCAGGCAGATTACTTGTGTTGGGTATTGTTAATGTTTACCTATTGTTTAAATGTTGATTGTGTTAAATTTTAATAGTTTCTGCCGAATTTTAGGTTTTTCAGTAAAAAAAAAATGCGGTACATTTTCTAGGTTTTGTCAGTAAAAAAAAAAAAAAAAAAGTTGTGAGGGATTGGCAATACTGCCTCTAACCACTATAAATGGTCACCTTTATTCTAGCTGGAAACAGCTAGCCCAACCCATACAATTCAAAGCGCAAACATTCTGACCTGGTATCATTTAAACTACAGGTTCCTTCACATCGAGCGCAAATGCATGTGGCATTGCGTGTGCATTTGTAAAGGTCTCTGTAAAGCAGATGTTAATGTTAAACTGATGCTTAATACACTTAAACTTTGCAAAATGCACTCAGGTGTTATTAGCATAAAGGAATTTTCATTGTACTCGTACACATCTGATGTGAATGAGTCCTAACTGAAAAAAAGGTATAGTGCAGAATAATAGTTCACTTTTGTGTTATTTTATAAAAGTGGCTCAATTTTTCTTCAGTCACCTCCAAAAGTTAAGAGTGGTATGGCCAAAGCTTTTATGCCATACAGTGAGGGGAAAAAGTATTTGATCCCCTGCTGATTTTGTACATTTTCCCACTGACAAAGAAATGATCAGTCTATAATTTTAAATTGTAGCTTTATTTTAACAGTGAGACACAATATAACGACAAGAAAAATCCAGAAAAACGCATTTCAAAAAAGTTATAAATTGATTTGCATTTTAATGAGTGAAAAAAGTATTTGACACCTTTGGAAAAAATGACTTGGTACTTTGTGGCAAAACCCTTATTGGCAATCACAGAGGTCAGACGTTTCTTGTAGTTGACGAGCAGGTTGGCCCACATTTCAGGAGGCATTTTGTCTCACTCCTCTTTGCAGATCCTCTCAAAGTCATTAAGGTTTTCGAGGCTGATGTTTGGTAGCTTGAACTTTCAGCTCCCTCCCCATATTTTCTATGGGATTAAGGTCTAGGCTAGGCCACTCCAGGACCTTAATGTGCTTCTTGAGCCACTCCTTTGTTGCCTTGGCCGTGTGTTTTGGGTCATTGTCATGCTGGAATACCCATCCACGACCCATTTTCAGTGCCCCGGCTGAGGGAAGGAGGGTCTCACCCAAGATTTGATGGTACATGACCCTGTCCATTGTCCCTTTTTGATGCAGTGAACTTGTCCTGTCCTCAGCAGAAAAACACCTCCAAAGCATAATGTTTTCACCTCCATGTTTGATGATGGGGATGGTGTTTTTGGGGTCATAGGCAGCATTCCTCCTCCTCCTCCAAACACGGCAAGTTGAGTTGATGGCAAAGAGCTCGATTTTGGTCTCATCTGACCACAACACTTTTACCCAGTTCTCCTCTGAATCATTCAGATGTTCATTAGCAAACTTCAGACGGGCCTGTACATGTGCTTTCTTTAGCAGGGGGACACCTGTGGGCGCTGCAGGATTTCATTTCATGCCGTATTGTGTTACCAGTTGGTGACTATGGTCCCAGCTGCCTTGAGATCATTAACAAGATTCTCCCGTGTAGTTCTGGGCTGATTCCTCACCGTTCCCATAATCAGTGAAACTCCACGAGTTGAGATCTTGCATGGAGCCCCAGACCAAGGTAGATTGACAGTTCTTTTGTGTTACTTCCATTTGCGAATAATCAAACCAACTGTTGTCACCCTCTCATCAAGCTGCTTGGCGATGGTCTTGTAGCCCATTCCAGCCTTGTGTAGGTCTACAATCTTGTCCCTGACATCCTTGGACAGCTCTTTGGTCTTGGCCATGGTGGAGAGATTGGAATCTGATTTGCTTCTGTGGACAGTTGTCTTTTATGCAAGTAACGAGGTGAGATTAGAAGCACTCCCTTTTGAGAGTGCTCCTTATCTCAGCTCGTTACCTGTAAAGAAGACACCTGGGAGCCAGAAATCTTGCTGATAGGGGAGGAAATAGTTATTTCACTCATTAAAATTCAATTTATAACTTTTTTGAAATGCGTTTTTCTGGATATTTTTATTGTTTTATTGTTTAAAATAAACCTACCATTAAAATTATAGACTGATAATTTCGTTGTCAGTGGGCAAACGTACAAAATTAGCAGGGGATCAAATACTTTTTTCCCTCACTGTACTTCTCTTCTCGGCCACATGAGTGCACCTTACTTTTGCTCTTCTGTGACAATTAACCACTAGCCCGGCACTCCAGTGAGCGCTGGAGGGGCCGAGCAGAAAGCAGTGACTGTCAGTCACTATCCTCCACTCCGAGAGGACTAAGAAGTCAGCGGTCATGCGATTACTCAGTTCTCGGGCTTAGAGCCAGCGAGTGATGCAGCATGAAGGTGTGTGTATGTTTTTTCTATAACTCCATACATCTCACTTAATATTTTATCCTTTTTTTCTAGACAATTTTATTAATAAACTTCTGTAAAGATGTGTTTTACGAATTTGACAGGCTAGTTTGGCATTTGATTTTCTTCCTGACTTGCTTAACACTTACTATGGGTGGGATAGAGACTATCACTTTAAAGGGTAATTCCACTTTCATGGGAAAAAAATGGCAAATTAAAAAAAATAATATAGCATATACAATTGCGACACAACTATTATTTTAATTGAATGTTATTAAAAATTATCTTTCCTTTTAAATCTTCAGCTGCTGTAATTTTCTGTAAAATGCAATATGGCTACCTGGAGGAGTTCTGTACACAGATTGTGTACAGAACGCCCCCCAGAAACATAATTTCCTGCTTGTGTGATTGGCTCACTGATTTTCCTAGAAGTCTACACTAAGATACAAGTCCGATTTTTGGCATCCCCTGCAATAAAAATTTCATTTTTGGTAACGTACTCTGAATAGGAAATCATGTCTAAAGGGATGCAGACCCGGAAGTTTTCCTCAGTGCCCTACAGCTGCAGCAGCTGGTTGATAATTATGAAGCTACTTAGATTTGCTTTCCCACATGGACACAGACAAACACACAGGGATTTCTTCAGAATAACAAAAGGTAGGAATGTGCAACAAGTTTGTTAAAAACCCTACAATGTACATATATCACCCAGAGGGGAATGTTTTTTTATCAACAAAAGTGGAGTTGCGCTTTAAAGTTGTCAGACTGAGTCACATTATTTTATAGAAGTGTAATGTGAAAGTATAGACTGGTAACTTCTTAGAGGGTTTGTAAACCCTTTTGTTTTTTCACCGTAATGCATTAAGGTAAAAAACTTCTGACAGTGACCAGCTCCCTAACCCCCCCCCCCCCCCCCCCCCCCCGTTTTGCTCACCTGAGCCCTTTGATCCCTCAGCGGAGACGCGCTCTAGCTCTCTTCCCGGGGTTCTCGGCTCTTGATTGGATAGATTGATAGCAGCTATTGGCTCCCGCTGCTGTCAATCAAATCCAATGACGTGGGCGCCGGGGGGCAGGGCCGAGTCCGGCATTCTATGGATGCAAATGCTGAACTTGGGAGCGCGCCCGCAAGGTAACCCCCAGGGAGACCGCTTCTCCCTAGGGGTTAACCAATGCAAGGAGGAGCCGTGAGAGCCGCCGGGGGACCCCAGAAGATGATGATTGGGGCCACTCTGCAAAACAAACTGCACAGTGGAAGTAAGAATGATATGTTTGTTATTTAAAAACAAAAGCAAAAAAACAAGGGTTTTCAAAAACATTTAAAGCCAGGTATCTGGCTATCATCTTCAATCAATAGTCACTGACTTTTAATCGGTATGTGAATTAAGCTTTCTGACTTCAGTCTGACTTTCCTGATCTGCGTACTTGTCCCAGCCCAATGAATTGGTAATTGTTGACGTCGGAGACAACTAGAAAACTGGCACTGGCAGGAGGATGTTAGCAAGGATATTCTCTGTAAATTCCAAATACAGGTTTACTTTTGAAATGAGACATTCCACCTGTTAATGCGGATAGAACTGCATCCTTTATATATGAATCACCCCTGTGCAGTTTTTGGCAGGGATAAAGGTTGGGATACAAATGTGAATCTATTGAATTCCGTTATTTTGCTCAGTGCACTGTAGATGTGTGACACTTTGTTTATTCAGCAAGTTATGCACATGAGGCCTTATATGTGAAATTATAGACTAGGTTGGAGTTGTTGCAAATGGTAGCCAGTTATAGCTTTGCTTTCTTGCTTTAACATGAACTTAAAATCTTCATTTGGAATACTAACTGCACTGTTCTATCTCACACTGTGTATACATATGCGATAGATAATCCTGTTCTGAGAGTTATGCCAGTACCACAGTTGTATATTCTTTTGACAGCCATTGACAATTACTGTAGATTGTGTAAGATATAGTGACAGTTCTATTTTGTGCAGAAGGTGATGAATGGTCGTGGGGAGTCATGTAATTACACACTAGTACACACTCAGAAATATGCATTGCTGTACATTCCTATATGTAGCATCATAAACTCACTAAAATGCATCTCGAATAGTAATTTTGGACCAACATAGCTTAAACTACACATCTATGCTGCCAAGTGCCAAGACGTCAGAAAAAGACAAATCTACTAAGTTAAGCCATTTGTGAAAGACTTCTGCTTTCCCTTCTTGGGTTTCTACCATTTTATGTGTTTTTCAAAATGTTATTTGTATATATGGGTTTCCTATGTTAATAATGCAGTACGTTGTCTATTTATATAATTTATCTCTTTAATTATAGCATTCACATTTCTGCAATATGTGTTTGTGTGGTTCTTATTTAATCAATATATAATTCTGAACTGTGTTATCTGATTAGTGAGAGCAATAATTACAGGGCCAATATTCACAGTTAAAGTGTTATTAAACCCACAACAGTAAAAATCAGTCTGTATATGCAGTAAAGCATGCTTGTTATACTCACTGTGGAACCTAAGGGGTTAATCCTCCACATTGTGTAAAAAGGCTGTTTGATCCTGCCTTCTCTGATCCTCCCCTTATTCCACTGACTCTTAATAATTACCTGATAACACAGAGTCTAGGAAGTCAGGCTGCACATGCTCAGTTTGGTGTGTATTGCTAGAGAGTTTTTTTTTCTAGGGAGGATGCATGTGATCAGCACAGGGCCAATCGGTACTGTCCAGACGGAGGGTCAGGGGTCTTGCAGTCTCCTAAGACAGTCAGAAAACTCCTCCTACAAGCTTTAACCAGTGCTTTGTTGGACACGGATAGAAGTCACAAGACTGCTCTAACTAAAAAAAAGGTATTTAGCAGTTTTATATTTACTAAAATATTTGACTTTCCATGTTCTGTGTACTGTGGGGGACTAGATATTGTGCATGCAGGGTCCTAGGTTTAGTAACACTTAAACTCTAAGCTGATGACCTGTAAGAGCTTTTAAAGCATAACAAAGCCTATGGACCATCTTGGGTAGAGTCTTTGCACCAATACAGTTTCTTTTTTACTGGCAAATACCTATTTTTTTGGTCTCATAATATACCAAAACCCACAAGAAATGTGATCCTGGGAGTGCAGACAGGTTGCAGTGCCCAAACCCTAAATATGGGAAGATGCATCCAAAAATCCTGCATAACAAAAAACACAAATGATAAAGCATCTACCAAGGCTACGCATACCTTTTTTTTTTTTTTTTTTTTTTTAAATGAGACACATAAAACATGCCGGTGATATCCCCAAAACCCATAGGTCACCTCCTGCCCCTTCTTCGTTCCCACCTGCCCCCATTCTCCACCAAAAACCCAACAACTACCCAACTGCTAGCCCTCTAACCCCACCCCCTCCCTTAAACCCTGAGCCCCTCTCCCCCTCTAAGAGGTAATGCCTGGAGTCCTATCAGAGTCCCTCTGGGTAAAAGCCGTGCAAAATCCCTAGCTGTGCTGCACAAGTCCATCTATATCGGTGTGTAACTCCTGTCGCTTGAGCCAGGTGCTCACAGGGCTGGAGGAGATGTATAGGCGGTATTTCCCCAAGCTCAATTCCACCCTATACCTATATGTGTGCACTTTAAGCTGGTTTACAGGGGTCCCGGCACTTCCTACATCTCCTCCAGCTCTGTGAGCACCGCAAGCAGCAGTTTTTTTTTTTTATCATCGGCGGGACAAAGACACATGCAGATTTGGATTTGATGAGAATATGTACTTTAATGTAAGGTGGTCTAACATTTCTTAATAAACTGTTTGCCCATTGCTGCCCTTCCCTGTTTTTCTATACTGGGTTCACACAGGAGCGGTGGGGGAAACCGCATGCCAGTTGGACAGGAATCACACTGCATTCCAGTTCAAATCACATGCAGTGCTGTGCGATTTGAGCCCATTCATTTTATATGGACTAAAATCACACCGCAAATGTATCGGTTTTGGATTATCGGGAGCATTTGTACGAGTACTCATGCAAATACTCAGTATCGGTGCAACCCTAATCTTAGGTACCCACGTCATCTTTTATATTTTACCAAAAAATGTAGGCAATTTGCATTTGTGTACACTGAAATTAACCTTAGCCCTGGTTCACATTGGTGCGATTTAGCATGCGATTTTAAATGTACAATCACAGATTTCCTAAAGTAGCTTCTGTACTACTTTTGGCGGTTTCGGGGTGTGATTTCCATTGACGTCTGTGCAGAAACCTGCACAGATATCTCTGAAATAGTCCCCGAAATAGGGACTAACATGCGGGAATGAAATCGTCCGAGTTCAGCTGAACTCGCACAATTTCATTCCCGCACTCAGTGTGAACTTAAGCTTAGTGTATTTTTTTACTGAAATATGGGTTTAATAAACGTGAGCTAATGGAAGGTTATACTACAATCATTTAATCTCAAGGGACTCTGCTTTCAGAAAATGTATATTTATATATATTTTATATATATTTATATATATATATATATATATATAAAAATCTATCTATATCTCAGCACCTCCCTATCAATATTCTACCTATATTAAATATTTATAGTGCATATGATGAAATGCAAGCGCTAGCACACTATATA
The DNA here is from genome assembly GCA_028564925.1 of Lithobates sylvaticus. Taxonomy (NCBI): domain Eukaryota; kingdom Metazoa; phylum Chordata; class Amphibia; order Anura; family Ranidae; genus Lithobates; species Lithobates sylvaticus. The sequence goes on from CM053032.1 coordinate 197,237,126, forward strand.
TGTGTCTATATAAACATAAAGTGCAAGTGCGATTATACTATGTGTGTCACTGTATATATGTGTCACCAAAATATGCGGTACAAAGATTTTTTTACAAAGGAATCTAATACCTGCTAATCAGTGCTGACAAAAAAGTGCATGTGAACATATTTTCAAAACTATAAAAAATGTCCCCCACAAAAGTCCAAGAAAAAAAACTGAAAAAAACTAAATATCTCCAAATGCGTGTGTGCCACCGAACAAAATCCAAATTTCAGTCTTAAACTAAATAAACCATGATCCAAATATTCATGTGTTTAAATATCTGATGTGCTCCTTCATCATTAAAGTCCTAAAATGACTCACCAGAGACTGTGGCTGGTCAGATTAAAAACCAGCAATAACATAGTGTCTGTATAAGTAGGAAGATGCACTTTCCATTCTACACCGATTCAGTTTCCGTCAGTTTCTCTCCCGTGTTGAACAGAGCAGATAATTATGGGGAAGAAAAAAGAGAAATCTCCATAGCGTAATCTCGTTTTTTTACGAAGGTTTTATTGTGTAAAACTCAGTTAAAGTACACTCACATTTCTTGAGTGTCAGCCTGACACTAGGGAACAATCGCGTGTTACAATATATCTCCCTGCTCCTGGCTATAATCCTAAGCTACAAGCCTTATTACAAGAGCTTTATAGTGTCAGCGTCCTTGGCCCCGCTCTACTAGTTTTATTGTGTAACGTGCTCATGGAGAAGCAGGTGTTTTCCTTTTGTGAACACTTTAACATGTGTATACAAAAAATTAAAAAAAAATGGCTCTGTCATTAAAGTGGAGCTCTACACTCTCCATTCTACGCTCTCCTCGCTCTCTCTCCAGCGCTGCCATCTTTACCCATTTTTCATTTCACTTTGGCCTTTTGCAATTCCTTATGGTAGAAGAGTCATAGTATATGCAATATATGGGGCCAAATACGCCCCTAGCCTGGCGAATCTATTCATGGCCCACTGGGAGGAGGACGCCGTCTATAGCCAGGGCAGACCTGAGGTCGCCCTTTGGGCGACATATATAGACGACGTCCTCCTCCTATGGCATGGTAGCCTGCCACACTTGGAGATATTTATGGACTCTTTAAATTCAAATGATAGGGGCATTCACTTCACATATGAGGCAAGCCAGAAAGAGATCCATTTCTTGATTTGAAAATTTCTGTGTGTGGAGACAAATTTGTCACTTCCACTTATTTTAAAACCACTGATCGGAATTCATACATCCCAGTAGAGAGTTGTCATCATGCCTCCTGGCTCCGATCAGTACCTAAGAGCCAATATGTAAAGCTAAAAAGAAATTGCACAGATCCCAAACAATTTGCAGAGCAAGCAGAATTGCTAACTGTCAAATTTCTAGAGAAAGGCTACTCAGAACACACTTTGAAAAAAAAAAAAAAATACTCTGCATCAAGTCTCCTTAATAGACAGATCAGACCTCTTAAAAGAGAAGATTCCTCAGGCTAATGGAGATAAGGGTTTCGGGGTCCCATTTGTCACTAATTATTCAAATCAACACCAGAGGGTCAAACACATTATGGCCAAACATTGGCATATTGTGAAGAACGACCGTGTCTTAAAGGATATTGTTCCCAATAAACTTCAGGTTGTGTTCAGAGGAGTTCCCTCTTTAAAAGACAGGCTTGCCCCCAATGTCCTGGACGCCCTGACCAACACACTCTTTTTTTGGAGAGCTAAAGGGATTTTACCAATGTGGGAAGTGCCAGGTTTGCAGTCTGAATAGGTGTAGAACCAAACGAACAGAATATTTTACATCTACAGCCACTTCTAAACAACATAAAATTAAGAATTTTATCACATGCTCCACGGAGGGGGTGGTTTACTTGCTGGAGTGCCCTTGTGGCCTCCAGTATGTGGGCAGGACCAAACGCCCCCTCCGTGTGAGATTGAATGAACATATCAATAATATTAGGAGAGGCTATACTAAACATTCTGTCTCTAAACATTATTTGTTAAAACATAAGAGACCCTTCAAATACGCTCTTCGTTGGAATAGACAAATACAGTCCACATTGGAGAGGTAGCTGTCTGGTGAGATCCATCTCGAGATGTGAAATGGCATGGGTGCACCGGCTAAAAACTTACACTCCTTTTGGTTTAAACATCGAAGTAGATGTGAACGCATTTATTGACAATGCATAAATGTGAATATCACTGTAATAATGATGCTTTGATTGTGAACTCATTTTGGTCACCGTGGAGCCCGTTACCATATAGGTTTTTTCGGGTAAATGTCTTTTGAGCTTCCCATATATATGCATAGACAACTGATTATGGGGTGCCTCTATAGATGATCCCATCTCAGGGATAATTACCAGCTGGGTGGGACATCAGTTATATGCTTATATGATTACAAGGAATTTCACTTTTTTTTTTTTAACAGTAAGTTTTTTATTTCGAAAATAACAAGTAAATACAAGGCATTGACAGATCGTATACATTGGTCAAGAAAGAACAAAACAGATTATCAACGTTGCGAGTATTGCAGATAGAACCTACAGAGGATATACCGTGTATCACATCATTAGGTGTCGCATTGTTCATTAGAAGCAGGTGGATAGCATGCGTAATCATGTTAGGTCCCTAACACCCTAGGGGGGGGGGGAAGACGGAGGGGGAGAGGAGGTAGGAAAGAGGAGAGGAAGGGAGGGGGAAGGGAGGGGGGGGGGGGAGAGCAGGGAAAGGGGTCAAGGAGAAGGGAGAGGTGCACATCCCAGTTCAGGCAGCCTTACTTCCTGATAGCAATAGGTGACCGCTAAGGGCTGGGGGGGCCCTCCCCGCCTCCATCCATCCATGCAGACCACACTTTAGTGAATTTAGCAGGGCAATTTCTGCTTTCATATGTAATTTTGTAAAGAGGCAGCACTCTATTCACGGTGGATTCCCAAGTGGCCCCAGTGGGCACCTCCGGACCCCTCCAACGCAAAAGGATCTCTCGTCTGGCATAGAACAGTAGGAAAGTTATGCACAGTTTGGTGTATCTATCCCCCTCCACGTCTCCAAGGTGGCTAAGCAGGAAGAACAGGGGGTCCAGCATAAGATCTAGACCAGCTATCTTCCCCACAGTGTCGGCCACCGCCCTCCAATAAGGCTGGATCCTCGGGCAGGTCCATACCATGTGAAGAAAGGAGCCACTGGCTTGGTTGCATCGCGTACACATTGGGTCCAGGGAGGGATAAATCTTGGCAAGTCTCTGCGGGGTATAATATGCCCTATGCAGGAACTTTAGTTGGATAAAGCGGTCCCTGGATGCAATCATGGATGGGATGTAAGTGGAGACCAGGTCCTCCCAGGTTTCTTCCGTAAGGTCGGGAATGTCAGCCTTCCACTTATGGAAGAGTGTCGTCGTGTTAGTGTCGTGAGCCGCCGTAAGGTAGAAGTACAGAGAGGAGAGGGGTTTCCCCATAACCGCGGAGCTAAGCAGTCTTTCTATGGAATCAGGTTCAAGGGTAATCCTTTCCGGGAACTGCGAGGTGATGGCATGCTTCAGTTGCCAGTATCTAAAGAGAAAGGATTAGGAATTTCACTTTTAATTTTAATATATAGAATTATTGCCATCTTGTTTTTTCTTTCTATTGGGACCCCTATGTGAGTCCTAAGTTGACATATAGGCGCCCCTTTTTACATTTTTTATTTTTCATTCTTTCGAACTGATGTGAGTTAGATAGTTTCCATTTATTTTCCATACATATCATTTCAAAAGTGGTGAGTCATTGAACAATGCACACATGTTGGTTTCACATTTAGAGGGTTAATCATGCGCCTCGGGTGCAAGAAACCAAAGTGTGGTCACAGTCCTCCTTAAACTATACCTACTAATTGTGACACCTCATTTACATATTTACTGTTATTAGTTATTGCTAGTTTATCGTATCTGTAACATTAAATTATGCATACAGACGATACAATATTTTATTATATGTAAGAACATACATCATTAAACTCTGGCACAGCTATCCGCCCATAACACTGGACCATTACCGTTCGGGGGGGGGGGGGGGGGGGACGGTTAGTCTGTATATACAGACATTTTTTCGGCATAGATTCAAATGAGGGGATAGTCTCTTTGCGTATTTTTTATTGCTGAACATGCTAAGGTAGATGTTTTTTGTCTTTTTTCTTTCTCCTTGTTATTATCATTAGTGGATATCCGCATGACCTGTGGGCATGCTTTCTGTTTTTCGCCCATATCAAAGATGGCGTTTTTAGATTCAGGGCTCTCCTGTGTCCGGAATGAGGCTTGTGTACTTGTTAGCGTCAGCACGTCGCTCGCATCCCCATGATTATGTCCACATCGTGACGAAACGTTGGAGGAGCGACGTGCTGACGTCACCACGAGTGGAGCGCTTCCGTACTTGGTGTGGACGCTCAGTGCTGCAGCCGGCCGGCCTCAATTTATCTTTTTTATCCAAATCGTTTGTTGCTTATGCACTGTTATAGTGCTTTTTATTTAATAAATCACCCAAGCGGGTTTTACCCATGATCCCCCTGTTGGCATTTCTTTTATTTTGCATGCCCGATTTCGCATCTTGCTCACTGAGTGACACCGGAAGCAGGCGCCGGGAGTGAATAGTTCACATTGGAATTTCTGGCACAGCAGCAGATGCCTTTTAACAGCCGCAGAAGAACCGAGAGGAAAAGGCCCTGGCTGGGCAATAGCCATACGTTTTTACCAATCCAGGAGCTGGTAGGCGAGCATTTCTAGCGGTGGTGGAGTCACTTTTGAACAACACAGTCACTTTATTCATCTGTTGTCACCCACTTACAAGGACTGCACCTATTTATATATCGGATTTCCGTTGGACAATTTAAATATTATTTTTGAATGTTTAGTTCCTTTTTTTACAGTTTTTTTTTTGTGATAGCATAAACTACATTTCACATTGCACTTTTTCACTTATGGGCGATGTGTTGATATATAACTTTTGTTGGTATATTTTGTGTACTCACGGTACACCTTTTATATTTTGACACGCAGTATTATTTATTTATTTTCTCCACTGAGTATTGCTTATTATCAAAATAGTAAGATTGATTTATGTATTTTTAAGCGCAACTTTTCCACATTTCTACTATATGCAATAGAAGTCTGGCAATTCACCAATTTTCAGTTTCTATATAAAGTTCAATTTTAATAAACATTATTGAAACGGAATGGAGACCTAAAAGTCTGCTAGAGGTATAATTCCCTTTTTAACTACCAGTGTATAATCTACCTACCTATGTTCATAGTATAGTACTAGACACTTATGGATGGATGGATGGGAAACAGACTTGCTTAAAACTCTACGTAAATGGTTACAAAATACAAACCGTCTGTAATATGTATCAAATGCCATTTGAAGTTTTAAAGATGTCAACGAATGACCTAGAGCACATCGTTCTGATTCTTATCTGTTTTTCGCTTCATTTATATTTGCATGCACTTAAGTCATTTGTTGATGTTTCGGCACAAGACTGCTGAAAATCTTCTAGTCTTACTGATTAATTTTAAAGGTGGAAAATAGTTCAATTAGAGGGAGAGAAAATCTTATTTCGAAATTCTCAAGAACAAAATATCTTTTTTTTCCTTTTATTCCAAATCATGTGCTTGGCAACTTTCCATAAAATACAAAAGACTGAATTGGAAGTTTGATAAAAATCTGCCCCAAAAGACAATTTGTTTAAACAGATAAAAATAATAGTGATATCATTCATAACAACCAGTCAGGTTTACTGGACTAATATGTATACTATATTGCCAAAGGTTTGGACACTTGACCATTACGCCTTTAATTGGAGATATTGGACATCTCATTCCAAAATCATGGAAAGTTGCCCCTCCAACCCCCTTTGTCATTACAACAGCCTCCACTATTCTAGGAAGACCTGTGAGGTCAGGTGATGTCATCCATAGAAACCAGTCAGGTTTACTCGACTAAAATGTATACTATATAGCCCAAGGTTTGGAGACTTGACCATTACTCCTATTAATGGAGATGTTGGACATCTCATTCCAGAATCGTGGAAAGTTATATGGAGTTGCCCCTCCAACTCCATTTGTCACTATAACAGCCTCCACTCTTTTTGGGAAGGCTTTCCAGAAGAATGTGGAGTCAAGTGTATCTTGGGATTTGTCCCCATTAAGCCAAAAAAACATTTGTGAGGTCAGGTGCTGGTGTTGCATAAGAAGACCTTGTAATAGGGTTGTGGTCAGGGCTCTGTGGAGGCCACTAGAGTTCACCCAGGCCAAACTCATCAAACCTTTTAATAATAATAATAATAATAATTTGGAAGTGTTTCCATATACTTTTGCCCATTTAGGATTTTCAATTAGATTTTTTAAGGTGAATTGTCTCTCAGAAAATTTCAACAGACAATAAGTCTTGCTTTACCCTAAACAGCAGGTTGATCATGTTAAAAACATGAAAAAAGTGATTAAAACACCAATGGTATGAAATCGCAAATGAGCAGAACCCCTTAAAGTGGTAGTAAAGTCCCATTGAATACTTCTACCTACAGGTAAGCCTATAATAAAGCTTACCTGTAGGTACAAGGAATATCTCCTAAATGTGCACTGTTTGGGAGCTATTCATTGTTTGCATACCCGTGCCATTCCTTCAGAATAAACAGTGACTCCCGCAGGCATGTGCGGGAGTGAGTTCATGGTTGGTCCATTCAAAGGACCGGAGCCTGCGAAACCCAGAAGGAAGACGACCTGGTGGACATAAAGAGGAGAAAAGAAGACTGAGATTCAACAAAATCAAACACTATACTACAGACAAAAATACAGAAAATACAAAATACCTACACTTTAGGCCAACCAAGTGGCCATAGGTAAAAATAGCCGAAGAGGAAGGGGGTAGGAGGACAAAAAGAGTGGATCCCCATAAAGATCAGTAGGTTCAATCCAACTCAAGGAAAGCATTAAAGATCCTCAATTAGCCTCAAAGGTCATAAAAAATATATTTTTAATAAAAAAAGTATTTTATTGGTTTCAAGTATTTCGATCCAGCGGGTCTCCAACTGGGGAAGTTGCTTATCCACATCACAACCCTAACATTAAGAAGTACTGTAGGATTACTCTCGCATTGTTCAAGGGAATCCTTTTAGAAGTCCATATACAAGAAGTATATATGGGGGGGAACCAAATGCGCAAACCAATACAGGGATAAAAATCAATAAACTAACAAATAAAATTCACAACTGCCGCAGCCACCATCAGGGTGTTCACACACCAAAGTACAGTAGAAGGAATATATATAAAAATGGGGCGCAGACACTAAAACTAGAAAAATACAAAAATAATCACGTGGTCATAAATGGCACTAAGAGAGGTAAATATTAATATAGTAATTAAAAAATGTGGCGCTTGCTGCTGGGAAGGATAGCAATCCTGTGGGAGGGCTCCAAAGGACGGCTTTCAACAAAGCGTCTCAAGATTGATAGCTTCAATGACGATGTATAGCAGCAAGTAATAAACTGTGCTATACCAATAAATAACTACTCAAGAAAATGATATAAACATCCAATGGTGAGAAAGTGTCCTGTGCAAAGTAAAGTGCGTTTTTTTTAAAAATTGTGCAATGATCACTTTTAGATCAAATAGTGAACAAAAAATTCATGAAGTAAACGTATATATTCATGCCAAAAAAGTGAAAAAATATGAAAGTGCAAAAAATATATAAAAATGTATAAATAATAGTCCAAGCAATAAATATAAAAGTATTAAAAAATGGCAATAAATGCTGCATGTGCAAAAATAATGTGCAAAAATGCAAAAAAAGAATATTGTGCAACACAGAATATTGCTAAAGGTGCAGTGATAAAGAAATAGTAGTGTTTTTTTTTTTAAAGTCCACTGTAATTTCTATAGGTGCAGATTTCAATATCTGTTGAATCCTCCTGGTAGCCGTGTATTTTTCAACAGTGGTTTCCTCCATGCGTGATCTAAGTGCCCGATAGAAATGCTTCCCCCAGCCCCTTACCTTAACCACTTCAATACAGGGTTTTTAAACACCCTTCCTTACCAGAGCACTTTTTGCGATTCGGCACTGCGTCGCTTTAACTAACAATTGCGCGGTCGTGCGACGTTACACCCAAACAAAATTGACGTCCTTTTTTTTCCCACAAATAGAGCTTTCTTTTGGTGGTATTTGATCGCCCCTGCGGTTTTTATTTTTTGCGCTATAAACAAAAGAAGAGCGACAATTTTAAAAAAAATTTTTTGCACAATATTTTTTACTTTTTGCTATAATAAATATACCATTTTTTTTTTAAAAAAAACAATTTTTTTCCTCAGTTTAGGCCGATACGTATTCTTATACATATTTTTGGTAAAAAAAAATCGCAATAAGCGTATATTGATCGGTTTGCGCAAAAGTTATAGCGTCAACAAAATAGGGGATAGATTTATTGAATTTATTTTTTTTTTTTTTTTACTAGTAATGGCGGCGATCTGCGATTATTTTTTTTTCGTGACTGCGACATTGCGGCGGACACTTTGGACACTTTTGACACATTTTTGGAACCATTCACATTTACACAGCGATCGTTGCTATAAAATTGCAGTGATTACTGTGTAAATGTGACTGGCAGGGAAGGGGTTAACACTAGAGGGCGCTGGAGGGGTTAATGTGTTCCCTGATAGGAGTGATTATAACTGTAGGGGGAGGGGACTCAAGGGGAGGAGACCGATCATGTGATCCTCCGTACTGGGATCACATGATCGGTCTCCTCCCCGCTGACAGGACGTGGAGCTGTGTGTTTACACACACAGCTCCACGGTCCCATTGCCCAGCGTCCCGTTGTCTTTCGCGTGCGCCGCCGAAAAAGACCGAAGCACGACCGAAAAAGCCGAGCCGCGGTCCCGCCCGGGCGGCCGAACATCGCGGCCGCCGGGCACTCGCACCGGGTCCCGAGCGATGCCGCGGGCGCGCGCGCACCCCCAGGCGGCCGGGAATCCGAGGACGTCATATGACGCCCACCCAGGATGGTAGATCCACCTTGTGGGCGTCATATGACTATACGCGGGTATTGAAGTGGTTAAAGTAAGGGTAAAAACGCCTTACTTAAATCCAGCTGGACAGAAGTCGTATCAGTTTCCACAGGACTGGTCACCGCCCATATTTTTTCCTCCACTGGGAACAGCACTCCACACTTGTACTTATGAAACAACACCATGAATAAAATAAACCAGACTGCAACACCATCTTGTTTTTGGCAGTTGTGTCTGGCTGGATAACGGGTGCCGTTTCTGGAGCAGCGGCCGTGCATGCCACACACCTGCACCTTTTTTTTCCCTCCTGGGTGTGAAAGAGGACAGCTGGGGGGGGGGGGGGGGGGTGGTGGAGTGGCATCAGCAGGCAAAGGATCTTCACGATATACAGGTCAATTGTTTTGTTTGCTGTTTATTTGGGGAGCACCGCATGCCATCTTAATACTTTATTCTCTATTCTTTTTTTTTTACATCATTTAATCGATTTCAGGATTTGAATGACATCTGTGGGTCTATGCTTTTTGAAGGTTGTGTCTCCCCACATAGTCCCTTTGCCATTTGGGTATGTTTTGTGATTTTGACTACCATATATGGCCCTGATATTAGTTTACTTTTTATGAGGTTGGACATCTGTTGTCTCTATATATTGCGTGCATACATAGCATACATCTTTTTGTGGGTGCACTATAGTTTTATCTGTGACTTCTATTTTTGAGAGCTTGTCCCATTTTGGCTGATCTTGTTATATGTGTGTGTGTGTGTGTGTGTATATTATTTAATTGTTTTGCTTTTTTTAAAGAATTTGCTATGGCGCCTGTGTCTACCACAATCCCCCCCCCCCATGTGCCAAGGATATGGTGCCTTCCGTGTGACTGATTTGGATTAATTATCTTGGGGTATTTCATTGGTAAATACGTTGACTTTGATAGCAACTCTCTGTATGGAGTACATTACATTTACACGGCCAATTATGCCAGACCATATTATGTTTGCACTTCTGCGAAACGCATTGAGTTATTGGAACTCTTCTACAGCTTTTATTCTCTACTTTGTTGTAATATATTACAGTGGAACCTTGGTTTACTAGTAACGTGGTTAACGAGCGTTTTGAAAGACGAGCAACTTTTTTTTAAAATCCTGACTCGGTTTGCAAGTGTTGTCTCACAAAACAAGCAGGATTCAAGCCAATGGGGTTTGCAGTACCACATTTGGCCAGAGGTGCGGGGGCGCGGGTGACACTCGGAACGGTTTGGAGCCATTCGGAAATACTCTGAATCACTCGGAAAAACTCTGTTCCAGAGTGTTTTCGAGCCTTTCCGAGGGTTTCCAAGTTCAGCCGAGCTGTCCCTGAGTATTTTGGATGCTCTCCAGCGAAACCCCCACCCCTGGCCACATGCAATACAATAGAAGTCAATGCACTAAATCTTCGTTTTTATTAACTTCTACGGGGAAACTCGCTTTGCTATGCGATAGCTTTGGATTACAAGCATTCTCCTGGAACGGATTATGCTCGTAAGCTAAGGTTGCACTATATGTACTATACTGTATATGCTAACTTTATATCTTGGTGGCCCAGCTTATGGCCTTTCCACAGGTAGACAAATGTGATCTATATTTATGTGTATGCTGTGGTTGAGTTAGCAACTTAAGGGGTTCTGCTCATTTGTAATTTCATACAATTGATGTTTTTATCACTTACTTCCAAACCCTTCGCAGGCCTCATTATTGTCTCATGACAGAGTCACTTTAAAAATATTACATTTACAGTATGTATACATTTATGTATATTGCGAATAAAAGCACTTTCATAAAAGGGCGTTAAAGCATGACTCAACCTTCCTGAGATACACTTGTCATATACTGTATACTCCAGATGCAGACATACCCTGACATGACAGCCATGCTTTATATACATTCTTTTATCACATTTACTGACCGTTCCTGTGCAGTAACCTGCCCTAGAGTTGAGTGGGACCAGGATGCAGTCCTGGCCAGATTATTGGTGCATATGGGTCTAATCTATTTGACATGCTCAGGAAACCTTCAAAGGTCGCTAATGCCCCTTATACAGAAGTACACTTATTGTTTAGCTGGTTTGTGACCACATTAATGTTCATCAGCATGATTTTTGATAATTTGTTGTCATATAATAAATCGAGCAGGGTGATTATTAAAACATTGACAAAAAAACACAAACTAAAAGCATATGTTCTTAAAACCTGTAAAAAAAAAAGAAGAAAATGTAGAAACATCTCGAGGATGATCAGTGGAAGCAGGATGCTCATGAGCACAATTTTGAGTGTTAAGGCGAAGACTGTGAATGCTTATGTACATGTGATTTTATTTGTTTGTTTTTTATTTTTAACAAATTTGCAAAGATTTCAAACAAAGTTCTTTCACATTGGCATTATTGGGTATTGTTTGTAGAATTTTGAGGAAAATAATGAATTTAATCAATTTTGGAATAAGGCTGTAGCATAACAAAATGTGAAAAAAGTGAAGCGCTGTGAATACTTTCCGGATGCCCTTTATGTAAGGGTTTACAACTACTTGAAGTTAACCAAGGCATACTGACACTGCTAAATTTGCTCTGGCCATTCATCATTTAAATACCTCTAGTCATGGAAGGGTTGTCATGAAGAAAATACCGAGGCTGGGCTGTCACTGCTAAGGATGGGCCCGGTGCTCGATGCGAACCCACGTTCGCATCGAGCACCGGGCGTTCGCTCGCTCTGCGAGCCCAGAACTATTTTGGCCGCTCGCATCACGTTCGTGTGAGGCGCGCGGCCCCGCAATGCATTGCGGCCGGCGCGGCCGACGCAGTGCATTGCTGGCTGATGATTGGCCAAGCATGCACTGTGACCCCGCATGCTTGGCCAATCACAGCCCCGGAAAATCGAAGAGCCATAATTGGCTACAGGCAGGACGCCTGTAGCCAATTACAGCTCAGGGGCTGTAGTACACGCCCCCCCCTATAAAACGCCGCCACGCCGTCTGCGCCGGTCACATGCTGTTCCGGCGCAGATTGAGCAGGCAGATTCTGTGACACTCTGCTGCATTGAGATAGTTAGATAGATTCACTTACAGAGATTGAGTTAGATAGATTCAGTTACAAAGATTGATTGACAAAGAGGGGCTTGTAGTGTGCTCGTGGCAGGCAGGCAGAGCTCCTATATTTTGTTACCAGAAGCACCTATAGGACTTGTAGTGTGTTCGTGGCAGGCAGGCAGAGCTCCTATATTTTGTTACCAGAAGCACCTATAGGACTTGTAGTGTGTTAGTGGCAGGCAGGCAGAGCTCCTATATTTTGTTACCAGAAGCACCTATAGGACTTGTAGTGTGTTCGTGGCAGGCAGGCAGAGCTCCTATATTTTGTTACCAGAAGCACCTATAGGACTTGTAGTGTGTTAGTGGCAGGCAGGCAGAGCTCCTATATTTTGTTACCAGAAGCACCTATAGGACTTGTAGTGTGTTCGTGGCAGGCAGGCAGAGCTCCTATATTTTGTTACCAGAAGCACCTATAGGACTTGTAGTGTGTTAGTGGCAGGCAGGCAGAGCTCCTATATTTTGTTACCAGAAGCACCTATAGGACTTGTAGTGTGTTAGTGGCAGGCAGGCAGAGCTCCTATATTTTGTTACCAGAAGCACCTATAGGACTTGTAGTGTGTTAGTGGCAGGCAGGCAGAGCTCCTATATTTTGTTACCAGAAGCACCTATAGGACTTGTAGTGTGTTCGTGGCAGGCAGGCAGAGCTCCTATATTTTGTTCCCAGAAGCACCTATAGGACTTGAAGTGTGTTAGTCCCATTACACACACAGAGCTATATTTTCTTCCCAGAAGCACCTATAGGACTTGAAGTGTGTTAGTCCCATTACACACAAAGAGCTATACTTTGTTCCCAGAAGCACCTATAGGACTTGAAGTGTGTTAGTCCCATTACACACACAGAGCTATATTTTGTTCCCAGAAGCACCTATAGGACTTGAAGTGTGTTAGTCCCATTACACACAAAGAGCTATACTTTGTTCCCAGAAGCACCTATAGGACTTGAAGTGTGTTAGTCCCATTACACACACAGAGCTATATTTTGTTCCCAGAAGCACCTATAGGACTTGAAGTGTGTTAGTCCCATTACACACAAAGAGCTATACTTTGTTCCCAGAAGCACCTATAGGACTTGAAGTGTGTTAGTCCCATTACACACACAGAGCTATATTTTGTTCCCAGAAGCACCTATAGGACTTGAAGTGTGTTAGTCCCATTACACACAAAGAGCTATATTTTGTTCCAGAAGCACCTATAGGACTTGAAGTGTGTTAGTCCCATTACACACACAGAGCTATATTTTGTTCCCAGAAGCACCTATAGGACTTGAAGTGTGTTAGTCCCATTACACACAAAGAGCTATACTTTGTTCCCAGAAGCACCTATAGGACTTGAAGTGTGTTAGTCCCATTACACACACAGAGCTATATTTTGTTCCAGAAGCACCTATAGGACTTGAAGTGTGTTAGTCCCATTACACACAAAGAGCTATACTTTGTTCCCAGAAGCACCTATAGGACTTGAAGTGTGTTAGTCCCATTACACACACAGAGCTATATTTTGTTCCCAGAAGCACCTATAGGACTTGAAGTGTGTTAGTCCCATTACACACAAAGAGCTATATTTTGTTCCCAGAAGCACCTATAGGACTTGAAGTGTGTTAGTCCCATTACACACACAGAGCTATATTTTGTTCCCAGAAGCACCTATAGGACTTGAAGTGTGTTAGTCCCATTACACACACAGAGCTATATTTTGTTCCCAGAAGCACCTATAGGACTTGAAGTGTGTTAGTCCCATTACACACACAGAGCTATATTTTGTTCCCAGAAGCACCTATAGGACTTGAAGTGTGTTAGTCCCATTACACACACAGAGCTATATTTTGTTCCCAGAAGCACCTATAGGACTTGAAGTGTGTTAGTCCCATTACACACAAAGAGCTATACTTTGTTCCCAGAAGCACCTATAGGACTTGAAGTGTGTTAGTCCCATTACACACACAGAGCTATATTTTGTTCCCAGAAGCACCTATAGGACTTGAAGTGTGTTAGTCCCATTACACACAAAGAGCTATACTTTGTTCCCAGAAGCACCTATAGGACTTGAAGTGTGTTAGTCCCATTACACACACAGAGCTATATTTTGTTCCCAGAAGCACCTATAGGACTTGAAGTGTGTTAGTCCCATTACACACAAAGAGCTATATTTTGTTCCCAGAAGCACCTATAGGACTTGAAGTGTGTTAGTCCCATTACACACACAGAGCTATATTTTGTTCCCAGAAGCACCTATAGGACTTGAAGTGTGTTAGTCCCATTACACACACAGAGCTATATTTTGTTCCCAGAAGCACCTGTAGGACTTGAAGTGTGTTAGTCCCATTACACACACAGAGCTATATTTTGTTCCCAGAAGCACCTATAGGACTTGAAGTGTGTTAGTCCCATTACACACACAGAGCTATATTTTGTTCCCAGAAGCACCTATAGGACTTGAAGTGTGTTAGTCCCATTACACACAAAGAGCTATACTTTGTTCCCAGAAGCACCTATAGGACTTGAAGTGTGTTAGTCCCATTACACACACAGAGCTATATTTTGTTCCCAGAAGCACCTATAGGACTTGAAGTGTGTTAGTCCCATTACACACAAAGAGCTATACTTTGTTCCAGAAGCACCTATAGGACTTGAAGTGTGTTAGTCCCATTACACACACAGAGCTATATTTTGTTCCCAGAAGCACCTATAGGACTTGAAGTGTGTTAGTCCCATTACACACAAAGAGCTATATTTTGTTCCCAGAAGCACCTATAGGACTTGAAGTGTGTTAGTCCCATTACACACACAGAGCTATATTTTGTTCCAGAAGCACCTATAGGACTTGAAGTGTGTTAGTCCCATTACACACAAAGAGCTATACTTTGTTCCCAGAAGCACCTATAGGACTTGAAGTGTGTTAGTCCCATTACACACAAAGAGCTATACTTTGTTCCCAGAAGCACCTATAGGACTTGAAGTGTGTTAGTCCCATTACACACAAAGAGCTATATTTTGTTCCCAGAAGCACCTATAGGACTTGAAGTGTGTTAGTCCCATTACACACACAGAGCTATATTTTGTTCCCAGAAGCACCTATAGGACTTGAAGTGTGTTAGTCCCATCACACAGAGCTCCTCTATTTTCTTTGCATAAGCACCCACAGGACTTCTAGTGTGTTAGTGGCACCACACAGAGCTCCTCTATTTTCTTTGCAGAAGCACCCACAGGACTTCTAGTGTGTTAGTGGCATCACACAGAGCTCCTCTATTTTCTTTGCAGAGGCACCCATAGGACTTCTAGTGTGTTAGTGGCATCACACAGAGCTCCTATATATTCTTCTCAGCAGCACGCACAGGACTTCTAGTGTGTTAGTGGCATCACACAGAGCTCCTCTATTTTCTTTGCAGAAGCACCCATAGGACTTCTAGTGTGTTAGTGGCATCACACAGAGCTCCTATATATTCTTTGCATAAGCACCCACAGGACTTCTAGTGTGTTAGTGGCACCACACAGAGCTCCTCTATTTTCTTTGCAGAAGCACCCACAGGACTTCTAGTGTGTTAGTGGCATCACACAGAGCTCCTATATATTCTTCTCAGCAGCACCCACAGGACTTCTAGTGTGTTAGTGGCATCACACAGAGCTCCTCTATTTTCTTTGCAGAAGCACCCATAGGACTTCTAGTGTGTTAGTGGCATCACACAGAGCTCCTCTATTTTCTTTGCAGAAGCACCCACAGGACTTCTAGTGTGTTAGTGGCATCACACAGAGCTCCTCTATTTTCTTTGCAGAAGCACCCATAGGACTTCTAGTGTGTTAGTGGCATCACACAGAGCTCCTCTATTTTCTTTGCAGAAGCACCCACAGGACTTCTAGTGTGTTAGTGGCATCACACAGAGCTCCTCTATTTTCTTTGCATAAGCACCCACAGGACTTCTAGTGTGTTAGTGGCATCACACAGATCTCCTCTATTTTCTTTGCATAAGCACCCACAGGACTTCTAGTGTGTTAGTGGCATCACACAGAGCTCCTCTATTTTCTTTGCAGAAGCACCCACAGGACTTCTAGTGTGTTAGTGGCATCACACAGAGCTCCTCTATTTTCTTTGCAGAAGCACCCACAGGACTTCTAGTGTGTTAGTGGCATCACACAGAGCTCCTCTATTTTCTTTGCAGAGGCACCCATAGGAATTCTAGTGTGTTAGTGGCATCACACAGAGCTCCTATATATTCTTCTCAGCAGCACCCACAGGACTTCTAGTGTGTTAGTGGCATCACACAGAGCTCCTCTATTTTCTTTGCAGAAGCACCCATAGGACTTCTAGTGTGTTAGTGGCATCACACAGAGCTCCTCTATTTTCTTTGCAGAAGCACCCACAGGACTTCTAGTGTGTTAGTGGCATCACACAGAGCTCCTCTATTTTCTTTGCATAAGCACCCACAGGACTTCTAGTGTGTTAGTGGCATCACACAGAGCTCCTCTATTTTCTTTGCATAAGCACCCACAGGACTTCTAGTGTGTTAGTGGCATCACACAGAGCTCCTCTATTTTCTTTGCAGAAGCACCCACAGGACTTCTAGTGTGTTAGTGGCATCACACAGAGCTCCTCTATTTTCTTTGCAGAGGCACCCATAGGAATTCTAGTGTGTTAGTGGCATCACACAGAGCTCCTATATATTCTTCTCAGCAGCACCCACAGGACTTCTAGTGTGTTAGTGGCATCACACAGAGCTCCTCTATTTTCTTTGCAGAAGCACCCATAGGACTTCTAGTGTGTTAGTGGCATCACACAGAGCTCCTATATTTTCTTCTCAGCAGCACCCACAGGACTACCGACTACAATGGCTGGAAGACCGCCAAGGGGAGGCAGAGCGTGCAGAGCCAAGAACACAGGGCAGGCAGGCTCTGTTTCTAGTGGACGTGGCCGTGGACGTGGACGTGGTCGTGCATCGTCATCAGCACGTGGCCATGGGACACGCGCGTCTTTGTTTTCGGCAGCTGGACATGTGGAGCCGCATCATGCTGAAGGCTTGGTAGAATGGATGACCAAGCCCTCCTCATCCTCCTCATCCTCTCTCACCCAGGCTCAGGGTACTGACAGAGCATCATCAGCCACCCCTTCCCTAGACCCACCATGTCCTCCTGAGGAGTCCCCCGAACTCTTTGAGCACAGTGTTGGGTACATGCTCCAGGAGGATGCCCAACGATTCGAAGGCTCGGATGACGATACCCAGCTTGAGGAATCTGGCAGTACAGTTCCACCAGCTGCAGCTTACTGCCAGGTTTGCTCTAGTGGTGAAGAGGGAGGGGATGATGAGGTCACTGACTCCACGTGGGTGCCTCAAGGGAGAGAGGATGAGGAGGAGGACGAGGAGGAGGAGGATGCGGCGTCACATGTCCAACGAGGCAGGATGCCCCCTGGAGGCCAGGTAGAGGCCAGCACAGCAACTGTACAACACCGCAGAGCTCCGCCTGTGCAGGGCGCTGCCTCTGCACGTTATCAGAAAAGTTCTTTGGTGTGGGCCTTTTTTGAGACGAGTGCAGCAGATCGCACCACTGCTATTTGCAATATTTGTCTCAAGCGTATCTCGCGTGGCCAAAACATCAGCCGCTTGGGCACCACAAGCATGACCAGACATATGGCGACCTGCCATGCAGCTCGTTGGCAGGCACACATAAAAGACCCACACCAAAGAACTAAGCGGACCTCTCCTTGCTCCTCCTCAGCTGGGATCTCCATCCCCACTACACCTTCAGTCCTCTCTGAAAGCTGCTCTGAGAGGACTGAAGGTGTAGAATTCGGTGTGTCACAACCAAGTACTTGCAGTACACCGACGTCCGAATGCAGCAGGCAAATTTCCCTGCCCCAGCTGCTGGACCGTAGAAAGAAGTACACTCCCAGCCATCCACATGCCCAGCGGTTGAATGCTAGCCTTGCTAAATTGCTAGCACTTCAACTGCTGCCTTTTCAGTTGGTAGACTCGGCCCCCTTCCGTGAGTTTGTTCAATGTGCGGTTCCTCAGTGGCAGGTTCCCAAACGCCACTTTTTCTCGCGGAAGGCGATTCCGTCTCTCTACCGGCATGTGGAGGGCAATGTCCATGCCTCGCTGGACAGGGCGGTCAGCGGTAAGGTGCATATTACCGCTGACTCATGGTCCAGCAGGCATGGACAGGGACGGTACCTTTCTTTCACGGCCCATTGGGTCACTCTATTGGCAGCTGGGAGGGATGCAGGACAAGGTGCAGTAGTGTTGGAGGTTGTTCCGCCACCACGCCTCCAAAACGCGACTACTGCTACTGGTTGTGACACACCTCTCTCCTCCACCCCCTCCTCTTCTTCTTCCTCCAGTGCTCTGTCCTTGGAACCAGCGGTGCTCCGTAGGCGTACAAGGGGCTACGCAAGTACGCAGGCAAAAAGATGCCATGCCGTGCTTGCGCTGGTGTGTTTGGGGGACAGGAGCCACACTGGGCCAGAGGTTCTGGCAGCTCTGCAGGGGCAGGCCGAGAGGTGGTTGACGCCACGTCAGCTTAAGCCAGGAATGGTCGTTTCTGACAATGGCACCAACCTCCTCTCCGCCCTGCGACAGGGGCAGCTCACCCATGTGCCCTGCATGGCTCACGTCCTCAACCTGGTGGTGCAGCGGTTCTTGGGCAGGTTCCCAGGCTTACAGGATGTCCTGAGGCAGGCCAGGAAAGTCTGTGTGCATTTCCGCCGATCTTATAATGCCAGTGCTTGGCTGACTGAGCTGCAAAAGGAGCTGAACCTGCCCAAGAACCGCCTAATATCTGACATGCCCACCAGGTGGAACTCAACGTTGGCCATGCTGCAGCGACTGCACACGCAGCAGAGGGCCATCAATGAGTACCTTTGCGACTACGGCACCAGGACAGGGTCAGGGGAGCTTGGTTTTTTTTCCCCACGTCAGTGGAGCATGATCAGGGATGCATGCACTGTCCTCTCACCATTTGAGGAGGCCACGAGGATGGTGAGCAGTGACAGTGCATGCATCAGTGACACTGTCCCTCTTGTCCACCTGTTGGAGCATACGCTGCGTGGGATCATGGACAGGGCACTTGAGGCAGAACAGAGGCAGGAAGAGGAGGACTTCCTTGCCTCTCAAGGCCCCCTTTATCCGGACAGTGTTCCTTCTGTCCCACCCATCACACAGGAAGAGGATGAGGAGGAGGAGGAGGAGGAGGAGGAGGAGGATTGTGTGAGCATGGAGGTGGAGCCTGGCACTCAGCATCAGCAGCAGCAGTCTTTTAGGGATGATGTACAGTCCCAACAAGCCAGTGGACTTGTACGTGGCTGGGAGGAGGTGGCTGGCGATCATGTCATCCTCAGTGACCCAGAAGACTCCGGACCGAATGCCTCAGCTAACCTACGCTGCATGGCCTCCCTGATCCTGCAAAGCCTGCGGAAGGATCCTCGTGTTCTTCGGATCAAGGAGAGGGACCATTACTGGCTGGCCACTCTCCTTGATCCGCGGTACAAGGGTAAGGTTGCGGACCTTATCTTGCCGTCGCAGAGGGAGCAGAGGATGAGACATCTCAGGGAGGCCTTGCAGAAAGGTCTGTGCAACGCGTTCCCAGAAACTGGGAGGCTACAAACTCCTGGTCCTGGGCGACGAGTTGCTGAGGCTTCGGTCAGTGGCAGAAGGAGCGGTGGGGAAGGTGGACGTCTGACCGATGCGTTCAGACAATTTTTTAGTCCGCAGCCCCAAGGTATGATCGGTTCCAGCAACCATCGCCAGCGTCTGATATACATGGTGCAGGAATACCTTGGGGCAAGGTCAGACTTGGACACCTTTCCCACCGAAAATCCTCTGGCTTACTGGGTCCTGAGGATGGATCACTGGCCAGAGCTTGCACAGTATGCAATTGAGCTACTGGCCTGTCCTGCCTCCAGCGTTCTTTCCGAACGCACATTCAGTGCTGCTGGAGGATTTGTGACTGATCATAGGGTGCGCCTGTCCACCGCCTCGGTTGATCGACTGACCTTCATCAAAATGAATCAGTCTTGGATCACCACCAGCTACCAGGCACCTGAGGCGGATATAACCGAATAATTTTTAATGTCACATCCCTTCAAGACTGCCTATGCTGATGCTGAGTGACTGTCCTCTTATGTTCACTGACTATCCTCTTCCTCCTCCTCAATGATCCATGCCACCACACCAGTGCCTAAGGCACAATTTTTCAGCCCCTGTTTAACAGGGGCGTGTACTTACAATTTTTAAAAAAAATGCTTCGCAACACGTGTGACTGCTGTGCTCCAAGTACAGTCTCTGTGAGGGCCGTGTTGCAGTGTTGTGGCACCAGCACCAGTGCCTAAGGCACAATTTTTCAGCCCCTGTTTAACAGGGGCGTGTACTTACAATTTTTTAAAAAAATGCTTCGCAACACGTGTGACTGCTGTGCTCCAAGTACAGTCTCTGTGAGGGCCGTGTTGCAGTGTTGTGGCACCAGCACCAGTGCCTAAGGCACAATTTTTCAGCCCCTGTTTAACAGGGGCGTGTACTTACAATTTTTTAAAAAAATGCTTCGCAACACGTGTGACTGCTGTGCTCCAAGTACAGTCTCTGTGAGGGCCGTGTTGCAGTGTTGTGGCACCAGTGCCTAAGGCACAATTTTTCAGCCCCTGTTTAACAGGGGCGTGTACTTACAATTTTTTAAAAAAATGCTTCGCAACACGTGTGACTGCTGTGCTCCAAGTACAGTCTCTGTGAGGGCCGTGTTGCAGTGTTGTGGCACCAGTGCCTAAGGCACAATTTTTCAGCCCCTGTTTAACAGGGGCGTGTACTTACAATTTTTTAAAAAAATGCTTCGCAACACGTGTGACTGCTGTGCTCCAAGTACAGTATCTGTGAGGGCCGGGTTGCAGTGTTGTGGCACCAGCACCAGTGCCTAAGGCACAATTTTTCAGCCCCTGTTTAACAGGGGCGTGTACTTACAATTTTTTAAAAAAATGCTTCGCAACACGTGTGACTGCTGTGCTCCAAGTACAGTATCTGTGAGGGCCGGGTTGCAGTGTTGTGGCACCAGCACCAGTGCCTAAGGCACAATTTTTCAGCCCCTGTTTAACAGGGGCGTGTACTTACAATTTTTTAAAAAAATGCTTCGCAACACGTGTGACTGCTGTGCTCCAAGTACAGTCTCTGTGAGGGGTTGCAGTGTTGTGGCACCAGCACCAGTGCCTAAGGCACAATTTTCAGCCCCTGTTTAACAGGGGCGTGTACTTACAATTTTTTAAAAAAATGCTTCGCAACACGTGTGACTGCTGTGCTCCAAGTACAGTCTCTGTGAGGGCCGTGTTGCAGTGTTGTGGCACCAGTGCCTAAGGCACAATTTTTCAGCCCCTGTTTAACAGGGGCGTGTACTTACAATTTTTTAAAAAAATGCTTCGCAACACGTGTGACTGCTGTGCTCCAAGTACAGTCTCTGTGAGGGCCGTGTTGCAGTGTTGTGGCACCAGTGCCTAAGGCACAATTTTTCAGCCCCTGTTTAACAGGGGCGTGTACTTACAATTTTTAAAAAAATGCTTCGCAACACGTGTGACTGCTGTGCTCCAAGTACAGTATCTGTGAGGGCCGGGTTGCAGTGTTGTGGCACCAGCACCAGTGCCTAAGGCACAATTTTTCAGCCCCTGTTTAACAGGGGCGTGTACTTACAATTTTTTAAAAAAAATGCTTCGCAACACGTGTGACTGCTGTGCTCCAAGTACAGTATCTGTGAGGGCCGGGTTGCAGTGTTGTGGCACCAGCACCAGTGCCTAAGGCACAATTTTTCAGCCCCTGTTTAACAGGGGCGTGTACTTACAATTTTTTAAAAAAATGCTTCGCAACACGTGTGACTGCTGTGCTCCAAGTACAGTCTCTGTGAGGGGTTGCAGTGTTGTGGCACCAGCACCAGTGCCTAAGGCACAATTTTTCAGCCCCTGTTTAACAGGGGCGGGTAATTACAAATCTTGATCTAATAGTTCACAGCAGGGCCCATTCCTGCGCCCACCAAGAGTAACTATGAGGGCCTGCAGTCTTGTGGCAACACCGTCCACCACCACCGCCAAAGGCCCAATTTTTCTGCCCTGTTCATCAGGTGCTTGCAATTACAAATCTTGATCTAATAACTCACAGCAGGGCCCATTCCTGCGCCCACCAAGAGTAACTATGAGGGCCTACAGTCTTGTGGCAACACCGTCCACCACCACCGCCAAAGGCCCAATTTTTCTGCCCTGTTCAACAGGTGCATGCAATTACAAATCTTGATCTATTAACTCACAGCAGGGCCCATTCCTGTGCCCACCAGTCTTGTGGCTACACCAACATCTAATAGGGCAAATTTCTGCAGAGTATATACGCCAGGCCCCTACTTTCAAACATCCAACTTACAAACGACTCTTACTTGAAAATGGAAAGAGAAAACAGGAAGTGAGAGGAAATCTACCCCTAGGAAGGGAAATTCTATCCTGTTAGATTTAATTTGGGAAAAAGGTATCTCCTCTCTACTGATACTTTATCACCAATCCTTGTTTCAATTAAAACCCCACTTTTTCCAAAAACATTTGTCATTGGGACGGAAAGTGAGGTGACATGTTCTGAACAGATGTGCAAAGACAGCAAATGTTACAGGGGTGATAACCCCTCCCTATGTTCTCCAAAAAGCTTAAAAATAGATTTTTTTGGGATGGAGCTACACTTCATAATGTACCTGTTCAGATTCTACTTAAGATCAAACCTAAAGCCGCAAGTGGTTTTAAATGGCTTCTTTTTTTCCTTTACAAATGTCATTTTGTGCAAGGACAGTTCTAAACACGGGAAACACATGCCACTTCACAGGCATACTTTGGACACCCCCCAGGTACCATATTTAAAGGAAAATGTCACTTTTTTTTTTTCACTTTATGCATCATTAAAATGACTGCTCCCGAAAAAACGTTAGTTTTTAAAAGTTCTTTTTGCATTGATATATGTCCCCTGGGGCAGGACCCGGGTCCCCAAACCTGTTTTATGACATTAACATGCATATTGGCCGTTGTAATTAGCACTTTTGATTTCGAACGTTCGCGTCCATTATAACGTATAGGGTTCGAAAATTCGCGCGAACTTTCGGTCCGTTCGAAGGTTCTGGTTCGAACCGAACCCGGGGGTGTTCGGCTCATCCCTAGTCACTGCTAATATCCTGTCTGTTAAGTGGTCTCAGTTCTCTAGAACAGTGGTTCTCAAGTACCTCCAACAGGCCATGTTTGCAGGTTTCCCTTTATCTTGCACAGGTGCTTTAAATCAGAGTCAGTGGTTTGGTATTTTGGACAGCAATTTTATCAAAGAGAAATTCCCAAAACATGGCCTGTTGGGGGTACTTGAGAACAGGGTTGAGAACCACTCCTCTAGGAGTTACTGGCCTGGAACAAGCATGCAGATCAAGAAAATCATATAAATTTCAATTTCTAATCTGCACACTTGTTCTATTAAGGTCATTGACTCCAAACTCATGAAGAAAGAGGGCGGCATGACAGCCAGACAATTAGGATTTTCAGAAATAGAGTTTCAGCAATGGCAGCCTCTATTTTCTGTCATGATAATTAGGGATGCACCAATACCATTTTGTTTTACGTGTACGAGCGCCAATACATTTTTTTTTTTTAGTACTTGCCAATACCTACCACAACTGTTTTGTTTTCACTTCAGCTGTCAGCAATGGTACAAAGCATTGAAAAGTTATTTACAAATGAAATTAATAGATTACTTTTTTTAATTTTGCGCTTTTTACAATGTGAAATGTGTAAATATATGTTAATATATATGTGTGAAACTATTCACTAACAAAGCAAACAAAAAAAGGTTTTAATTGTTTGTTTATCGTTTATAAAAATAGACGTGAACAAAAAAAAAAGCAGGAAAATAATTAAATGGAGGAGAATATGGAGTTAATTAAGGCTGATTAGAGTACATTAAGGGTTTATCAGGGGTTAAACAGAGGAACATTTGATCTGCAGATGAAGAAATGGAAAGATTGAAAAAGAAACTGTTTCTTTTTATTTTAGTGTTTCAGCGGCTGAGCAATGTTGTTAAAGCGGTTCTGCACTCTTTTATTTATTTTTTTTTTTTTTTGGGCTATATGCCAAGGGCATATAGCTCAATTGGGGGACTTACCTGTTCCATCTTCCATCTCGATCGCCGCCGGTTTTCATCTTCATCTTCTTCTTGTCTTCTTCTTGTCTGCTGGGGTCCATCTTGCCTGTGGGCATGTGAAACCCCACAGGCACTGTTGATGGCCCAGCATGCACCGCCATTACTCGCGCGTGCGCAGTAACGGCACATCTGCCGACATCTCACGAGATTTCGGCAGATGTGGCCGAAATCTCGTGAGATTTCGGAAGATGCCCGCACTGACTCCTGGGATCAATGAGACCAGATCCCAGGAGACAGTGCGGCGTGACGACGATCGACGCAGAGACCCCGCCCGCCGCCGCAGAGAGAGAAGACCGGAAGTCATCAATTACAAGGTAAGTAAAAAAAAAAAAAAAAAACATTTCATTTAGTACTCTTTGCCTGATTTGGAAGGCAAAGAGATTTACTAAATGAAATGGGTGCAGAACCGCTTTAATAAACATTGCCGGTGTTCTGCCAAAAACTGTCCCCCCATCGGATAGTGTCCGCCCCGTACTGCGCAGGCGCATTGCTTGCGCAGTACGGAGGACAAGGAAACTCAGGCGCCGTTCATCTACGGAGACCTTCGGCGCAAGCGCAGTACAGGGCGGACACTATCCGACGGGGACAGTATTCAACACAACACCGGCTGCTTTTTTTTGACAGCTCCAATTACCGGACTTCTTTAACACTTCAGCTGTCAACAGGGGAGACCCACTGACAGCTCAAAGCACGAGCCTGAAAGTATCGGTTTCAGGTATTGGTGCATTTGCACGAGTACCGATACTTCTGCAAATACTCGGTATCGGCACCGATACAAATATTAGTATCAGTGCAACCCTAATGATGATCTACCTTTAAGAAAATAGCGATGGAAAGAAAAGTAAGACAATGCATTCTCTGTACTGCAGTAGCCTAGTTCAGTTATTTTATCAGGGGAAATCTCTGTTCTGTTCATGTGCCATGTAGAATTTGTATCATCAGCTGGAATCTCTTGGTTACGTCATACCTTAATTACTTTAATATATGTGTGCTTTTCTGGAGCCACACTAAGGCTTCTTCCAAGACAAAAACATGTTTGTCTGCTCAAACATTCTGAGGATTAATTGAAAGCAGCACTGGCTGTCTCAGAGGGAAATCCGCAAAAAACAGAAAGTTTAAAGTGTACCCATCAGGATGGCTGTTTTATGTCACAGCTGAGTTTTCCTTCCAGTGCAGAAGGATGCCATTGCTTGAAAAAAGGGATGCAAGACCCAGGAGAGGCATGTCACTGTGCATGAGGCTACACAGGTGTGTGCTCTGTCCTAGAACTAGCAGTGCTTCTGAGTTAGGAACATATGTCCATAAACTCTGGAGTAGAACATCAGCCCTAGCATATAAAAGCCATTCCAACCATATTTTTTAAATTCTGCCACTATCCCTAAGGACCTTGAGCCCCCCGATTCACACTAGTGCGATGCAGTAACCAGTGCGATTGCGATTCTCACTTTCAGGCAGTTTACACTGCTCTCTGTAAACCAGTGTGGGTGTCAATGTTAAGTTAATGTCACCCCCAAATTGGTTCGCAAGATTGCAGTGCGCATTGTAAAATAGGACAGGAATCGGATCGCAATCCAATTCCAATGCGGACCAAAAAAAGGATCCTGCAACATTTTGGTGTGAATGCAATTTCAGCCATACAGTTTTTTATGGCTGAATTCGTATCGCACAGACATCGCATGTGATGACATGCTGGTAGGTTAATTGGCTTCTGTCCAAAATTGGCCCTAGTATGTGAATGGGGACCTTGGATTGTGGGCTCCTTGAGGTTAGGGACCAATGTGAGTGTATAATGTACAGGGATAGGGACAATTGTAGACACGCACCCACACTCACTCAGGTTGGACTGGATGGACTGGTGTCTTTATTCAACCTTACTAACTATGTAACTATGTGTACAGCAATGCAGTGAGAATCACATGCATTGTCTGGCATTGCACAAGTGTGAACCCAGCCTTATAACCTGTTGTAATCTTTATTCCTGTTGATTTCAGTAAAAATATGTTGAAATCACAGCCCTGCACTTAAAGGGGTTGTAAACCCTCATGGTTTTTCACCTTAATGCATTAAGGTGAAAAACATTCTGTGGTGCTACAGCCAAGCCCCCATTTTACTTACCTGACCCCGGTCTTTCTCCAGCCAGGAACGAGCACACCAGCTCTAGCTGGTGTCTCGTGTCCTGATTGGATAGATTGATTGCAGCGCAGCCATTGTCTCCCGCTGCTGTCAATCAAATCCAATGACGCAGCGCTGGGAGGCAGGGCCGAGTCCTGTATTCTGTGTGAATGGACTCAGGAGCACACCCACACGGGTGTCCACCAAGGAGAGTGCTTCTCCAACATGGACACTCGATGTGGGGAGGAGCCAGGAGCGCCGCTGAGGGACCCCAGAAGAGGAGGAATGGGGCCACTCTGTACAAAGATAAAAAAGGGCCCATCAGCCTTGTGCATTATCCTTTGGATATGTTTTTATTAAAAGTGTATAAAAAGAAAACTACTCACAAACAACTGTAGAATTCTTGCAATATGAATAATTGCCAAATAGCAGCAATCAGTCTAAGACGAACAATACACTCCAGAGGTCAGGGAGGAAATCAGAGGCCACAGCCAGCTGACGCGTTTCGAAGGGAAAAACCTTCTTTCTCAGAGCTCAGCAGTGTCAAAAACTCTGTACAAAACCAACTGCACAGAGGAGGTAAGTAATGACATCTTTGTTTAAAAAAAAAAAAAAACGCTTTAAGGACTGTAAGTAGAGTTTGCACTACCTTTTGGACGATGTGCCTTTTTTATGTTCAAATATTACTATACACAGTTTTTTAAAATCTATTGATAAACAGCACGGTGCAAAAGTTTGTCCATACATTTACACCTATGTGCTTTTTGGTGCATTTTTCATCTTACAAAGACTCACTACAGTCCATTTAACATAGTTTCCTATGGCTGTAGTTCACATCTATGCGTTTTCGGCACTGTTGTTTTTTTGGAAGGGGTTGGGGACTTTTTTTTTTCCCACTGCAGATTGCATTTTGCGTGTAATAGACTTCAGTGGAGCTGTACCAGAAATGCAAGTGTTTTTGATGCATATTTTTACGCGTTTTGCGTTTTATCACCTGTGTATGATAATCCACACCTCCCCCTATTCTCATTAATCCCCAAAATGCTTTAAAAACGCATCCAAAAATGCAGGATCAAAACCACAAAATGCACCACAAAACTGCCTGGAAAAGCGCCTCAAGCGCAGCCACATAGATGTGAACCTAGACTAATGCCCCTTACACATGATTCAAAAATCGGACGACAGATTGTCCGACTTTTTTCGCTTGCTAGTCGCAAGTAGAAATTAAATAGGTTACTAAAGTTACGAAAATTCTTCTATGACAGAAGAAAGAATTGGAAGTGATGTAATGTGTTGTAGAGTATTTGTATTGTATTTTCGGACGACAACTGTACTGATTAAACGAAAACTGTACGACCTGGTATTTTTCAAGAAACATATTCATGCTTGTCCGATCGGATAATATCAGATGAACTGTCATGATAGGCTATCGAAGCTGTGTACTAACAATCAGATTATCATTGCTTCGATTTTTGGATCGTGTATGGGCCATTAGGCTCCATTCACACCAACGCATTTTTCATGCTTTTTGCAGAAACGCAGGACATTATTTTTAACATGGGTTCGAAAAATGGCAGCAGGTGATCTGGGTTGATGAGTCAAAGTTTTAAATATTTGACTGCAGCAGGATGCAGTTTGTTCACCACAGGGCAGGAGAGTGGTACAATACGGCAACAGTGAAGCATGGTGGTGGATGTTCCTTACAAGTTTGGGGATACATTTCTGCAAATGGAGTTGGAGATTTTGTCAGGATCAATGGTGTCCTCAATGCTGAGAAATACAGACAGATATTTATCCATCATGCCATACCATCAGGGAGGCATGTGATTGGCCCCAAATTTATTCTGCAGCAGGACAAGGACCCCCAAACAAATAGCCAATGTCATTAGGAACTATCTTCAGCTTAAAGAAGAAGGAGAATTTAGCGTAAATCATAGGAAAAGGAGGCATGAGGGTAGCACAAGAACACTACATTTCAAACGAGCAAGCTTTTCTGAACTGTACTCAATACTTCCATCAATTGGGACCAAATCCTAGAAACATTGAACATGGAAGAAAAATGGGAATGCTTTAGGAACATATTAAACAAGGGTATCACACAGTGCATTCCAATGGGCAATAAATATAGAAGAGTGAAGGTTAAACCTAGGTGGCTAAACTGTAATGTAAAAAGTCTTATTAAAGAGAAAAATTGGCCAAAAAAAATGAAGTGGTCATTGTCAGCATTCCAACACTACGAAGAATGCAATAAGAGGTGTAAGAACGAAAAATGAGCGGCTAAAAATGACTACGAGAGACACATAGTAGAGGAGATTAAACAAAATCCCAACAAATTTTTTAGATATATTAACCGTAAAAAAGCAAGATCAGAGCACATTGCCCCCATAAAAATAGATGGTACAGAGATAAATTCTTTCTTTTCCTTAGTTTTTACACAGGAAAAACAGGGGTATACCCACCATACAAGTATTGTTAGTAGCACATCATAGGACGTACCCTCATGACTAACAGAGGCCAGAGTCAAGAAAAGTCTAGATAAGCCTAACACAAATAACTCACTAGGACCAGATGGCTTACATTTGAGAGTCCTCAAGAAATTAATTGAGCCAGACCGCTATTCCTAATCTTTGTGGACAGCATACTGATGGGAATTGTACCACATGATTGGAGAAAAGCCAATGTTGTACCAATATTTTGCAGAATAAAACAGTACAACTAGTAGTAATCAGCATGGGTTTACGTAGGGTCGTTCCTGCCAGACCAATCTGCTAACATTCTACGAGGAAGTGAGCTGCCATCTGGATAGAGGGAGATTTGTGAATGTGGTGTATCTGGATTTTGCAAAGGCATTCGATAGAGTTCCCCATAAACGTTTAATCTACAAGCTAAAGTCTGCAGGCATGGACCACAAGGTTTGTTCTTGGATAGAAAACTAGTTACAGGGGAGTGTCCAAAGGGTGGTGGTAAATAACGTGTACTCAGACTAGAGTGGTAAGTGGGATACCCCAAAGCTCTGTCCTGGGACCAATTCTGTTTAATTTATTCATAAATGATAGGAAGGATGTGATAAATAGCTATAGCTCAATCTCAGTTTTTGGGGATGACACAAAAATATGCAGGGCAATAACTTCACATCAGGATATAGAACGTTTGCAGAAACACCAGAACAAAATAATGGAGTGGGCAACTACATGGCAAATGAGGTTAAGGGTGGAGAAATGTAAAATAATGCATTTGGGGGGCTGAAATCTACTCACTAGGGGGAGAACCTCTGTGGTAATCAAAGATCTGGAGGTCCTAGTAGATGACAGACTGTGCAATAGCATGCAATATCAAGCGGCAGCTACCAAAGCTGGCAGAATGTTAGCTTGCATAAAAAAGGGGATATACTTCAGAGATAAAACTTTAATCCTGCCATTTTATAAAACTCTGGTCCGGCCACATCTGGAGTATTCTGTCCAGGTTTGGTCACCAGTTCTCAGAAGGGATGTGCTGGAGCTGGAGAGAGTCCAAGGGCAACACAATTAAGGGGACTGGAACCTCAGTTACGAGGAACGACTAAAAGCACTAAATGTATTCTCAGTGGTGAAGAGACGCTTGAGAGGGGACATGATAGCAATTTACAAAAACCGCTGCACAGAGGGTCCTTCACTGTCAGGGCAATAAGGATGTGGAACTCTCTTCCACAATTGGTGGTATCAGCAGGGAGTATTGATATGTTTAAGAGACTCTTGGATGTGCATCTTAAAGAATACAACATTCAGGGATATGGGAAATGATTATAGACACTGACACTCGTAAAAAATCACAGGTTGAACTGGATGTACTATTGTCTTTATTCAGCCTTACCAACTATGTAACTATATAACTATGAGCCCTGGATGCGATGGTTTGGCCCTCACAGAGCCCTGATCTCAACATCATCAAGCCTGTCTGGCATTACATAAAGAGACAGAAGGATATGAGGCCGCCTACATTCATAGAAGATCTGTGGTTAGTTCTCCAAGATGTTTGGAAGAACCTACCTGCCAAGTTCCTTTTAAAAAAAAAAAAAACTGTGTGCAAGTGTAACTTGAAGAATTTTGAAAGCAAACGTTGGTCACACCAAATTTTGATTTGATTTGTATTTCTCTTCTATTCATTTACTTTCCATTTTGTTGATTAATAAAAATTATACTATTAACACTTCCATTTCAAGTCATTCTTAATTCAAAGCATTTTTTCACACCTGCCTAAAACTTTTTGCACAATAGTGTACACTGTATCTCTACTGCTTGGCATTAAATAGATGTATCTATGATACATATTGATTTATGTATCGCTAAATCGTAGGCCTAAAAAGGATATATTGTACATAAATGCAACATCTGAAGTCACTTGTCCTTTCACCTACAGTATGTATGACCACTAAATCATTGCTAACAGGGAGTCAAGGAGGGCCCCTCAGTGATTTTCCAGCAGGGATCTAATGCCTTTTGCTATGCTAGTAAATTTTAGGCAATTCCATGCTAAATAAATTTATAGCTCTTTAAACTAACAGGCGTCCTTTCTTGTCAAAGAACATGCATACAGAGCACAAACTAGCATTCAGTTTGTTAAAAAAAATGGCACATAGGCAAGAGACAAAGAACAAGGCATTAACCTAATAACATAGTACAGAGGCCAATCATTTGCATGTACATACAGTAAGATTTTAATTTTTTTTTACCTAATCTATACATAAATAAATGTTATGGGTGGCGAGTTCTCCTCATTGCGATCCTTATCCAGGGGACTTAAGTGATGGTAGTGAATGATCAATCAGTGGTGGCAGAGATTTTCCAAAAAGTTGGAAAATCTCTGTGGATAATAAGAATATATAAAGCTTCTGAGTGCTCATCATTACTGTACATTTAATCTGTTAACCAGCAAAACATGACTTAGAACTTGGTGGAGAAACCCTTGTTGGAAAGCACAAAGGTAAGACGTTTCTTGTAGTTAGTGACCAGGTTTGCACACATTTCAGGAGCTACTTTTGTCTACTATTCCTTACAAATCCTCTCTAAATCCTTAAGCTTTCCTGGCTGTCAAAGGGCAAGTCGAAGTTTCACCTCCCTCCATACATTTTCTATTGGATTAAGGTCTGGAGACTGGCTAGGCCACTCCAAGACCTTAATGTGCTTCTTCTTGAGCCATTCCTTTGTTGCCTTAGCAGTATGTTTTGGGTTATTGTCATGCTGAAAGACCCATCCATGACCCATCTTCAGTGTTCTGTCTGAGAGAAGAAGGTTCTCATCCAAAATTTTACAATACATGGCCCCATCCATTGGCCCCTCAATTCAGCAAAGTCGGTCTGTACCTTTAGCAGAGAAAAAGCCCCAAAGCATAATGTTTCCACCTCTTTACTTGACTGTAGGAATAGTGTTCTTAGGGTCATAGTAAGCATTTTTCTTCCTCCAAACACAGTGAGCCCCCTCCTCAAGAAGGCACATGTACAGTCATGCCAATGAACATCTAAACGATTCAGAGAAGGATTGGGAGAAAGTGCTGTAGTCAGATGAGACCAAATTGAGCTCTTTGGCATTAACTCGACTCGTTGTGTTTGAATGAAGAAAAATGCCCTAAGAACATCATCCCTACAGTCAAGCACAGAGGAAGAAACATGATGCTTTGGGGCTGTTTCTCTGCTAAAGGTAGAGGCCGACTTTGCTGCATTGAGGGACCAATGGACAGGGCCATGTATTGTAAAATTTTGAATGAGAACCTTTATCCCTCAGCCAGAACACCAAAGATGGGTCATGGATGGGTCTTCCAGCATGACAATAACCCAAAATATAACGCCAAGGCAACAAAGGAGTGGCTCAAGAAGAAGCACATTAAGGTCATGGAGTGGCCTAGTCAGTCTCCAGACCTTAATCCTATAGAAAATTTATGGAAGGAGCTGAAACTTCAAGTTGCCAAGAGACAGCCAAGAAACCTTAAGGATTTAGAGAATCGAATCTCTGTGCTTGCCAACAAGGGTTTCTCCACCAAGTACTAAGTCATGTTTTGCTTGTGGATCAAATACTTATTTCACTCACTGAACTGCAACTCAATTTATACTATTTGTTTTATGTGTTTTTTTTTTATGGATTTTTGGTTGATATTCTGTCTCTATCATTTAAAATACACATATGATAAAAAATTATAGATCCTTCATTTTTTGTGGGCAAACATACAAAATCTGCAGGGGATCAAACAAATATTTTCCCCACTGTATGTGGCTGAATGCAAATACTGTATGTGGCAGCACAGAATAAAGCTCACTGCTGTGCTGTCATTTATAGGCCTTTGACCAGCATTTACTGTTTAAACTTCCTTTTTCCTATTTCGACAACTTTGTAAATACAATGAACTGATATCTTATGTCAACAATTTTACTAACCCAGAAACTTCCTCCAGTGGTTAATTTACAAAGCACTATATTTATTAAAATAGCAGAAATGTAGTAGTGCAAGCATAAAAAAGACAAAAAAATACTTTAATACGTTAATGCAACAGTGACATTTAAATATGTTCTCACTGATACATATTACAGTTGTATATGATGAAGGTACACAATTAAATTTGGCCTACAAGTCTAATTTTCTAATTTTGTTAAATTTAAAAAGTAAAATACATCCTTTAAATCCATGTTGGGAATAATAAAATAATCTGAATCTGAAAAGCAATTGCAGAAGTATAAAGGCAACTTGAATTTCTATATCTCCAATGATAGCACTCCTCTCTCTGATCTCGAGCCTAATCAAATCAATTTAAAAAGATGCCTTTTTAGACACTTCCTCACAGCAGCCAGGATGGTCATAGATCATTGGTGGAAATTTATGAACATCCATTCTGGAATAGGCAAATGAGTTGGACCTGAAATGTTTTTTTTTGGCAGAAAAGTGATGAGAGAGCAGTTTCAGAAAACCTGGGCATCTTGGTCTATGTCTCTACTGTCTTCAGCATTTTAAGGTTTCTTTTTGAGCAATAACCTCTCCACAGCCATGATGGAGTAATCTTCTGCCCCTCCCCCCATTTTAGCTCCACCTTTCTAATCTCTATCACTATCCCCCTTTCTTTCTTTCTTTTTCCCTTCATACCCCATTCCCTTAATACCCCATTTTCTACCCAAGTGCCCACACTCTGCTTCTCCAATACTTGCATACGCCCAACATGGTCATGTCCCAATTAAAGCGGAAGTAAACCCCGATTTAACAGTTTAAAAAAAAAGGCATGCCGGGAATGCTAACTGCACATTGGCTGTCAAACCATCCAATGGCTGGTGTCATAATGGATCACATGTACAGCACCGTGGCAGTTGAAGATTAAACAGAGGCAAGATGGCAGCTTCCTTGGCTGAAAACGATAGGGGGGTTTACTTCCACTTTAACCTAATTTCACAGTATTAAACTTCCTCTTGGATGTTACCTTCTTCCAAGTGGGTGGCTTGGTTCTGTAGGATGTTAATTTTGGTCTACGTGATCTCTACTCAACATCTTTAATTTATTATATTTCGTTTCATTGTCCTTTTTTCTTTATTCATAACAAAAATATAAAAAAATATATAAAAAATAAATAAATTCATGCACAATGTCCATATCCATCCTAGTCTTTGTATCCACTGTTAATACCTATCGTCTAAGAAAGAAGACTGAACTAAAACGCAATTGCAAATGTAATTAAGTTAAGGTGTCTTAGATAAAAGAGAATTCTGTTTGTCCAGAATTCAATTAGAAATTCTAAATATCACTAAATGTGCCTTAATCTGCTTTAGAGCAGGAACATCTAAATGCAGGAAAAAAGTGACCTGGGAAGCTTAAAATTTGATATACTTCCCAGATGACTTCTCCTGTGTTTGGAATAACCAATCACATGGGTGCCAGAGTGAATGAGGCCAAAAGGGTCTTCAATTAAGTTCATATAATCCAGACATTCGGGTTGAGTTTTTACAGGAGTATTGGCTGTTTACTTAGCAAACTGGATTTGTTCTTTGCAAAATAAATTTTCATTTAGCTTTTAGCTTTTCTTGTATTTGCTTTGCATATGATGGACTAAATGCTGGATGTTTTACCCTACTGTATTGTATGCATTGTAGTAAAAATACCCAGTACCTTTCTATGCCCTTTTATGCTCAAACACTTACCTGCTGTCCCTTGTCACTCCCACCAGGTCCAGGACAATTGGCGATGCTTCCCAGATCTTCTGGTTTGTAGAGGAGGGTACTGTGGGCAATAAAACAAGGGGCTCCTGCTGCTAT
This sequence comes from Lithobates sylvaticus, assembly GCA_028564925.1. Lineage (NCBI taxonomy): Eukaryota > Metazoa > Chordata > Amphibia > Anura > Ranidae > Lithobates > Lithobates sylvaticus. Next base: position 197,271,791 of record CM053032.1, read on the forward strand.
CAAACTCATTTGCTGTAAGGGTGGAATGGGGTGTGGCTTGCCAGGTGCTGTGTGTGTTTATGGATGCACACAGCAGCATTCTGGAGTGCTCACACACAGGTGTCTCCTACCTAAAGCAGACACTTGCATACAGGTTTGGGGTAAGCGGCTTGAGGACAAACCGAAGGAGAGGAACAGACTATTTCGAAGTCGACTTCCTCTTCTATAAAAAAAAAAAGATAACGGTTTGTGTAAAAATTCACATACAAAAAAAGGAATCTTCCTGAGCTTCACATAAACTCATATAGCAGGACTCTAATTACAGCTTTTTATTCCAGGTGTATCTCTTGCTAATATTTAATATAACTGGAAACCCTGTGTGAAAGTTTGAATGTATTATGGTTCTGCTGACAAATCCTTTAACACTGACAGGGGTTCTTACAATGGTCAGAATTTATTTATATATGTAAAACTATTATTAAAAGTAAATAGCGTCCACCTGTGTGTAATGTAATCTCAGTATAAATACAGCTGTTCTGTGAAGCTCTCAGAGATTTGTTAGAGAACCTTAGTGAACAAACGGCATCATGAAGGCCAAGGAACACACCAGACAGGTCAGAGATAAAGTTGTGGAGAAGTTTAAAGCAGGGTTAGGTTATAAAAAGAAAATATCCCAACCTTTGAACATCTCATGGAGCACTATTCAATCCATTATACGAAAATGGAAAGAGTATGGCACAACTGTAAACCTACCAAATCATCCACCTAAACTGACAGGCCGGACAAGGAGAGCATTAATCAGAGAAGCAGCCTGGAGACCCATGGTAACTCTGGGGGAACTGCAGAGATCCACAGCTCAGGTGGGAAAATCTGTCCACGGGACATCTATAAGACCCCATACACACTATACAACTTTTTTTGTCTGATTTACTTTAGATTTACAAAAACCATGTAGTGAAACGGCCTGCCTGATTGCATACGAATTTAAACTCTTAAGGTTTGACCTCATATTATATGGTTTTGGTAAATCGGAAGGAAAAAATCTACAGAAAATTGTATAGTGTGTATGCAGCTATATGTGAGTGTATGTGCACTCAACAAATCTGGCCTTTATGGAAGAATGGCAAGAAGAAAGCCATTCTTGAAAGAAAGCCATAAGAAGTCCCGTTTGCAATTTGTGAAAAGCCATGTGGGGGACACAGCAAACCTGTGGAAGAAGATGCTCTGGTCAGATTTTGAACATGAACTTTTTGGCCTAAAAGCAAAACGCTATGTGTGGCAGAAAACTAACACTGCACATCACCCTGAACACACCATCCCCACTGTAAAACATGGTGGTGGCAGCATCATGTTGTGGGGATGCTTTTCTTCAGCAGGGACAGGGAAGCTGGTCAGAGTTGATAGGAAGATGGATGAAGCCAAATACAGGGTAATCTTAGAAGAAAACCTGTTATGCCTCATACATCTAAAAAAACTTGGATGGTTTTTCCGATGGAATTCCGGTCAAGCTTGGCTTGCATACACACTGTCACACAAGTTCTCTGAACTTTTGACCCTCGAGAACGCGGTGACGTACAACACTACGACGAGCCTAGAAAATTAAGTTCAATGCTTCCTAGCATGCGTAGGAATTTTGCGTGTCGGAATTTGTACAGACGATCGGAATTTCCGATGGGAACTTTTTCCTACTGAATAATAGAAAACCTGCTCTCAATCTTTTGCTGGCTGGAATTCTGCTAGCAAAAGTCCGATGGAGCATACACACGGTCGGAATTTCTGACCAAAAGCTCACATCCGACTTTTGCTGGCGGAATTTCCGATCGTGTATAGGGGGCTTAAGAGTCTGCAAAAGACTCGAGACTGGGGCGGAGGTTCACCTTCCAGCAGGACAATGACCCTAAACATACAGCCAGAGCTACAATGGAATGGATTAGATCAAAGTATAATTATGTGTTAGAATGGCCTAGTCAAAGTCCAGATCTAAATCCAATTGAGAATCTGTGGCAAAGAAGAATGGGCAAAAATTTCACTCTCTAGATGTGCAAAGCTGGTAGAGACATACCCCAAAAGACTTGCAGCTGTAATTGCAGTGAAAGGTGGTTCTCCAAAGTATTGACTCAGGGGGGCTGAATACAAATGCTCACCACACTTTTCAGATATATATATATTTTTTTATTTGAAAACCATCTATCATTTTCCTTACACTTAACAATTATGTGCCACTTTGTGTTGGTCTATCGTGTAAAATCCCAATAAAATACATTTACGTTTTTGGTTGTAACATGACAAAATGTGAAAAATTTGAAGGGAATGAATACTTTTTCAAGGCACTGTATCTAACACTACCCTCTCCCCAGAATGACAATGCTACTGTCCAAAGGTGTCACTGTTGCTCCTCCATCCAGAGTTGATACACCCAAAGACAGGAGGTGTGTTACTGGCCAGATCACCAGATGTAAATATAGAACAAAAGGCTAAAAAAAAAAAGAAAACGAATGCAGACACCACATTCAAATTGGTAAGGTGCAGTATATTTTACATTTTTGTTTTTGGGTTTAATACCACTTTAACCAATCCATAACTAGCATGTCTAAGTGAAATCATTAAAGCACTGATTCTGTTGATGCAGAAATCAAGGACTGGGTGTTGACACTTTCTTTTTATGAAACGCCATTGAAATGGCAATAGGTGAAGGAACAGAATATGTCACTTGACTTGTCTTCAGGAACCAGCCAAATAAATAGCTTGTTTGTTTAATTCCAGTGCTAAGAAAATGTCCAGCGTCACCTGAAGTTATTCTTTAATTAATCTTCCATGCTTAGTTTCCATTTTGCATTGACAGTAAAAATTCATACTGTGTTGTGGAAACTATTACCATGGGGTCATCTATTGACGGTTAAAACATTTTAATGGTGATGTTACAAATCTGCCAAGCAAAAGCTGGGAATCAGCTGGAATGACTTGTCTTGTAACTTTACTATTCATGTGTTGGAAAAAGGATCCAAAGGGAGGCAGCATGATTTCCACTTTATATTCCGTTCTTTTGTAGGTCCCAGAAGAAAACTAAAAAACATTTCATGAAAATTATTTGTCAAACATCTGCTAAAACCCTTATCTTCTGATGCGATATTAAAAACAGCTTTATTTTGTATGATGCAGGCAGTGGAAAACGAGGTAAACTTTTTTACTGTGACAATGTAATCTTCTGATTTTACTAAAGCAAGCATATGATGTTTTATTTAAAAATAATATCTAGCTTATAGTCTGGAGTTCTATGAGCTTTTATAGTGTTTACTTATACTGTTTTACTATAGTGTTTTTCAATGAGGTATGCCTTTTTTATACCTTTATACCAATGTTATTTTTGTGATCTTTACTGGTTGCTTTGAATTTCTGAGACGCATGTGGCCGGAAAAAAAAATATTTTGAACTGTAGTTTTGGGGGTGGCACTCAGGGTGATCAGCACGGCAGGGGGAACAATTACTGGAACTGATCCCCTATATGGCTCTCTCTGCAGCAGCTGAAAGTTGGCTTCTACTCAGGATAGGATGCTGAAGCAGATTGGCACCAGAGTAGGGGATGGAGGCAGTGCTGGGAAGCAGGTGGTAGTCAGTGAAAGCCAAGCATCGAGGGACCGTATCGGCAGGCAGAGCAGATTCAAGAAGCAGGCCAAGGTCGATAACAGCTGGGCAAAGCAGTACAGAATCAGCAGGCAGAGACAAGTCCAGTAAACATGCCGAGGTCCGGGTAACCAGAAAGGTTGAGACGGACCAGAGGTGAAGTCCGGGGTGATAGGGAAATTGCATATGGAAACTGCATATTACATACTTAGTTATTAATATTGTGGCTCACTAATGAATTTTAAGCCTCCAAATCTTGGTTAAGGAGGGCATATAAGAACATAAGCATGGCTTTACCTTAGCTGACTGCATACCAAATGAATGTTATTTTAACTGATCAGGATGTGGCTTAGCCCACTTTCTTCTTTACTATTGGCAATTTCCTTACATTCAAGTTCTATATTACCACAGCCCAAACATGTAAGACCTCAGTCTTGACTTCAGAGCTTGCAATCATGCATGCGTCTGTGATCACCTGTGTACCACACTTTGCGTAAGCAGATGGGACTCCGTGGTGGAAACAGCATCTTTAATTAATTATTATTGTTATATTTTATAATATTATCTGTATCTGTCATTACTTTTAATAAATGTTAGAAGTATTTGTGTGATCTCTCTTTGCATTTATTGAATACAACCTCAAAAACGTAAACTATCACGTGACTGTGATATAAGACAGGGAGAAGCTGGGTCATGCACAGGTAGGCAAATACAACGAATCAAGTCTCAGAACACACAGAACAAGTTAAAAGCCATTCAGCAACTTCTTCCAGATATACATCATCTTAAATAGGTTGCTGGGCACCAATAGTGCATGCTAATTGCGTGTCATGATAGCACATCTGGTGTTGCCCTTTCACCCAGAAGTACAAGCAGTAATGTAGAACATAAGTCTGCACTGGTTTCCTGAGAAAATGGTTTACCTTGGACATTGTGTCCCATAATAAGTTCCCTGAACAAATAGGCAACTCTGGTACCTTTTTAGTGTTTTTTCAGCACTAGGCCTTTATATGAAGCAGTAGGTTTTATCAGCACAGACAGTGAGAGAGAGAGAGAGAGAGAGATCACCTGCCAGATCAGATATTAAAAGGCCTGTGGATGGCTGAAACTAATTAGTGAGGACTGGCTAGCTGGTAAGACTTGGACCTGGGATTGGAGAATTTTTCCACCAAAAGTTCTACAAAGCTTTGGGGCTCCAGGATCCAGACCAGACTATGTACTTCTAGTTATGAAGTCATTAAAGGGGTTGTAAAGCCCTGCCGTTTTTCACCTTAAAGAGGAAGTAAAGCCTCTTAAAAAAAAAAAAAAAAAAAGACACCCTGCAAGGCAAAGGCATAATGAGCTAGTATGCATAGCATACTAGCTCATTATAAATGACTTACCTGAAAACGAAGCCCCCGAAGCGGTCCTCATCCACGATCTTCTGCGTCGCCATCAAACTCGGAGTGACTTCTGGGTCTCGCCGCTCCATCGCTGTCATTCGCTGGGGCGGCGATGATGTCACTCCCGCGCATGTGCAGGAAAGCGGCATAACGCCGTGAACCCGGCATGCGCAGTGCGCCTGCGCACCGCTGTCTACGGCGAATTCGCCATAGACAGCGGTGCCTTTTGTTTTCTAAATATCTCCTAAACCATGTAGGTTTAGGAGATATTTATTGGACCTACAGGTAAGCCTTAATCTAGGCTTACCTGTAGGTCAAAGTGGTTTGTAAGGGTTTACAACCACTTTAATGCATTCTATGCATTAAGGTAAAAAAACATTTTTTAATGCAGCAGCGCCCCGAGCCCCCCTTATACTTACCTGAGCCCCGAAATTTCTGCGATGGGAACGAGCACACAAGCTCCGGCTGGTGTCTCGTGTCCTGATTGGATAGATTGATAGCAGCGCAGCCATTGGCTCCCACTGCTGTCAATCAAATCCAATGACCTGGGGGCGGGGTGCTGAGTCATACATTCAGCGGCTATGGACGTCGAATGATGGACTGGGGAGCACACCCGCAAGGTAACCCCCCGGGAGAACGCTTCTCCTAGGGGGTTATCTGATGTGGGGAGGAGCCGCGAGAGCCACCGGGGGACCTCAGAAGACAAGGTTTTTCCTAAATCCTAGCACTTCACATTTTTATTAATATCTTCTACTATAGTTATTATTACTAACAATTACTTGCCAATAATAAGTTCTAATACTGCACACACTTTACTCATTTCTTCTTTTACTACTACTACAACTACTACTACTAAGCCCCAGCACTATTTATGATTTACTCCAGAGCCATACCTATCATGTGCAAACAAGGCTAAGTGACTCAACTATGCAGAAAAACCTATGAACAGGGATGCATAAAAATGGCAGCAGGTGCTCTGGACTGATAATGTCAACAAACTGGAGTGATTGTTTCCCATGACACAATACCGCTTACACTGCAGAGGAATAACATGCATGCGTATAGTCCACAAAGGAAGCCCCTCCTAAAGCCCATGCACAAAAAAGTACACCTACAATTTTCCAGGGCCCATGCTGAAAAATAAGAAGACTACTAGGACTACTACTGGAGATGAGACCAGGATAAATGTTTTTGGAACTGATGGCTTCAAAACTGTATAGAGTACAAAGAAAAATGCATGGTTCCTAGAGTGAAAATTTATAGTGGCAGTGTGCTTCTGTGGGGCTGCATGAGTGTTGCTGGTGTCGGGGAGTTGCATTTCATTGATGGTATTATGAATTCCCAGATATACTGCTCTATATTGAAAGAGAAGATGCTACCATCACGCTGTGCCTTTGGTCATCGTGCACTTTTGCAACTTGTCAATGATCCAAAACACACATCTAATGCCCCCTACACACAGTCGGAATTTCCAACGGAAAATGTCCTATTGGACCATGTTGTCAGAAAATCCGACCGTGTGTGGGCTCCATCTGACTTTTTCCGTCGGAATTTCCGACAGAAAAAGTTTGAGATCCTGCTCTCAATTTTTCCGACAACAAAGTCCTATCGGACTTTTTTCGATCGTGTGTAACGAATTCCGACGGACAAAGTGCCACGCATGCTCAGATCACATTACAAGACCAAAGCTATTGGCTACTAGCCGCTACGTAGTCTCGTCGTACGCAACGAACGTCACCATGTTCAGAATGATCGGATTTTCCGACAACTTTGTCCGACCGTGTGTATGCAACACCAGTGTCGGACAAAATCGGTCGGAAAAAATCAGACGGATTTTGTGGTCGGAATTTCCGACCGTGTGTACGGGGCATAAGACCACTGTTACATATCTGAAGAAGAACAGGGTGAAAGTGATTCAGTGGCCAAGTATGTCTCCTGATCTGAACCCAATCGAAAACCTATGGGGAATTCTGAAGAAACAAGTTGAGCGTCACTCTCCATCCAGCATCCAGGCTCTAAAAGAGGTCATTCTTGAAGAATGGAAAAAGATAGATGTTGCAATATGCCGCCAACTTGTTTATTCCATGCCTAGAAGACAAAGTGCTGTCCTTACAAATCATGGAGATCATATAAAATACTAGATGTAGTAGTTTTTTGTTGTGGGGTGTATTCATTTTTGTATGAACTAATTTGAGTAAAATTGAAAAATTGGTAATCTACGTTATTTTACTTTTTTACAAATAAATATCTGAAAAGTGTGGTGTACATTTGCATTCAGCCCCCTTTACTCTGATACCCCTAACTAAAAAATCTAGTGGAACCAATTGCCTTCAGAAGTCACCTAATTAGTAAATAGAGTCCACCTGTGTGTAATTTAATCTCAGTATAAATACAGCTGTTCTGTGAAGCCCTCAGAGGTTTGTTAGTGAACAAACAGCATCATGAAGGCCAAGGTACACACCAGAAAGGTCAGGAATAAAGTTGTGGAGAAGTTTAAAGCAGGGTTAGGTTATAAAAATATATCCCAAGCTTTGAACATCTCATGGAGCACTGTTCAATCCATCATCCGAAAATGGAAAGAGTATGGCACAACTGCAAACCTACCAAGACATGGCTGTCCACCTAAACTGACAGGGTGGGCAAGGAGAGCATTAATCAGAGAAGCAGCCAAGAGGCCCATGGTAACTCTGGAGGAGCTGTAGAGATCCACAGCTCAGGTGGGAGAATCTGTCCACACCTATGGTACACTCCACAAATCTGGCCTTTATGGAAGAGTGGTAAGAAGAAAGCCATTGCTGAAAGAAAGCCATAAGAGGTCCTGTTTGCAGTTTGCGAGAAGCCATGTGGGGGACACAGAAAACATGTGGAAGATGGTGCTCTGGTCAGATGAGACTAAAATGTAACTTTTTGGTCTAAAAGCAAAACACTATGTGTGGCAGAAAACTAACACTGCACATCACCCTGAACACACCATCCCCACCATTAAACGTGGTGGTGGCAGTATCATGTTGTGGCAAAGCTTTTTTTCAGCAGGGACAGGGAAGTTAGTCAGATTTGATGGGAAGATGGATAGAAGAAAATCTGTTATGCCCCGTACACACGCTCTGACTTTCCGGCGGGATTGTCCGCCAGACCTAGTCCAGCGGACAAACCGCTGGACTTTCCAGCGGAGCTCCGCCGGACTTTCCGAGCGTGTGGACTTGCTCACACACGCCCGGACTTTCCGGCGGACAATCCGCGGGAGTTTTGGAAATGAACGGACTTGCCCACACAAGGAGAAAAGTCCGTTCATTTAGAACATAACTGCAGGTAGACGGGACTAGCGAAGGCAGTGAATGCCACCGCGCTAGCCCCGTCACCTGGCATGCTGAAAAAACGGCGTGGGGGTCCCCCCAAATCCATCTCAGACCCTTATCCGAGCACGCAGCCCGGCCGGCCAGGAAAGGGGTGGGGACGAGCGAGCGCCCCCTCCTGAGCCATACCAGGCCGCGTACCCTCAACATGGGGGGTGCCCTGGGGAAAGGGGGGCCGTGCGGCCCCCCCACCCCAAAGCACCTTGTTCCCATGTTGATGAGGACAAGGGCCTCTTCCCGACAACCCTGGCCGTTGGTTGTCGGGGTCTGCGGGCGGGGGGCTTATCGGAATCCAGAAGCCCCCTTTAATAAGGGGGCCCCCAGATCCCAGCCCCCAGATCCAAGCGGAGGAGTCCGGCGAGAAGACCCCCCAAGACGGAAGAAGACCCCCGGAGCAGTGCAATAAAATATTTAAAAAAAATTGTGTGTTTTTTTTATTTACATTTTTACACCTTAGGTGAAATGGGTAGGGGTACATCGTACCCCATACTCATTCACATAGGGTAGGGGGCCGGGATCTGGGGGGCCCCTTATTAAAGGGGGCTCCTGGATTCCGATAAGCCCCCCGCCCGCAGACCCCGACAACCAATGGCCAGGGTTGTCGGGAAGAGGCCCTTGTCCTCATCAACATGGGGACAAGGTGCTTTGGGGTGGGGGGGGCGCACATCCCCACCCCTTTCCTGGCCGGCCGGGCTGCGGGCTCGGATAAGGGTCTGAGATGGATTTGGGGGGGATTCCCTTTAAATCCATGCCAGGTGACGGGGCTAGCGCGGCGGCATTCACTGCCTTCGCTAGCCCCGTCTACCTGAAGTCACGTTCTAAATGAACGGACTTTCCGATGATCGGCAAGTCGGTTCATTTCCAAAAGTCCCGCGGACTAGCATACAAACCGCGGGTCCAGCGGACAATTTTAAGTCTGAACTTAAAACTTAGTCAGCCGGACTTTTGGTGGGAAAAAGTCCGCCGGCGCCCACACACGGGCGGATTGTCCGGCGGACTCCAGTCCGCTCGTGTGTACGCGGCATTAGAGTCTTAAAAAGACTTGAGACTGGGACAGAGGTTTGCCTTCCAGCAGGACAACGACCCTAGACATACAGCCAGAACTACAATGGAATGGTTTACATCAAAGCATATTCATGTGTTAGAATGGCCCAGTCAAAGCCCAGATCTACATCCAATTGAGAATCTGTGGCAAGACTTGAAAATTTCTGTTCACAGTCGCTCTCCATCTAATCTGACAGAGCTTGAGCTATTCTGCAAAGAAGAATGAGAAAAAAAAGGTTAATTCCCTACATGTGCAAAGCTGGTAGAGACATCCCCAAAAAAGACTTTCAGGTGTAATTGCAGTGAAAGGTGGTTCTACAAAATATATTGGCTGAATAAAAATGCACACTACACTTTTTATATATTTATTTGTAAAAAATGTTGAAAACCATTTATCATTTTCCTTCCACTTCACAATTATGTGCTACTTTGTGTTGGTCTATCATATATAATCCCAATAAAATACAGTTACGTTTTTGATTGTAACATGACAAAATGGGGTATGAACACTTTTTCAAGGCACTGTGTGTGTGTGTGTGTATGTGTGTATATATATATATATATATATATATATATATATATATATATATATATTCATTTTTTTTCTTTTCTGGGTTTGCAATGACTTCATAAGAGACTTTAATTACACAGAATGTAGCTTGTGCAAAACAGCTCTAGTGGAACTAATTCATGATTAAACTACAGAAGTTGTTTAAAGCATTACAAAAAATGAACATACCAGGGAGCAAAATAAACCCTGTATGTGGTCTGTTGCATCACTTCAAGGCTTTTGATGATTAAAACCTAGGCTGAATTACAGCATGTGGTTATGCAGTGATGTGTGCATTCCTCTAACTCAATAAATACAAACGAAATTCTCACACAAGCCATTCCCTGACAAGTTTGTCATATTTTTTCTCTGCTGAACTGCTAATACAGAAATAGTGCTAACACAATGCCACTGTAAGTAGGTATGTATGCAGAGACTATCACCCTATTATGTTATAAGACCACTGATATTTATAATATATTGAATATTATCACTACATTTAAAGTGGGCCTTATACTCTAAAACCTAGTACGACTGAATGTCGGATGGCATTGGCCGGTTCAATAGAAACTGTGTATACTAGAGTAGGTCTGACAGCAGCTGGCATGACTGAAAAAGTTCTGCAGATTGGCTCCCAATCAGCGCTCTCAGCCAATGGCTGAAAGTGCTGACCAGAGTGTTCTGGCGGGGAGAATGTTATTTAGGTGCAAGTTTCACTTGAGAGAGGTCCCTACAATAAATTTGTAGTCATCCTGCCTTACCGCTTCCTGACCAGCACACGGCAATGTGCGTCGGCACAATGAGCAAAAGCGTGTACCCGTATGTCCCTCCGTCATAGCCACAAAGCGGGCGCACGCGTACCCACTGCAGGACCGTGCCCGTGGGTCATGTGGACTCAATGTCGGCCGGTGGCCCGCAATTGCGACGAGGAGAGGAAGAACAGGGAACTGCCTATGTAAACAAGGCATTTCCCTGTTCTGCCTAGTGACATGACAGAGATCTACTGCTTCCTGTCATCAGGAGCAGTGATCTCTGTCATGTCCTAGGTAGCCCATCCCCCCTACAGTTAGAACACACTGAGGGAACACAGTTAACCCCTTGATCGCCCCCTAGTGTTTAACCCCTTCCCTGCCAGTGACATTTATACTGTAATCAGTGGCTATTTTTAACTCTGATCGCTCTATAAAAGTCACCGGTCCCAAAAAAGTATCAAAAGTGTCCGATCTGTTCGCTGCAATATCACAGTCTCAATAGAAATTGCAGATCACCGCCAGTAGTAGTTAAAAAAATAATTAATAATAAAAATGCCATAAATCTATCCCCTATTTTGTAGACACTATAACTTTTGCGCAACCCAATCAATATACGCTTATTGCGATTTTTTTTTACCACACTTATGTAGTAGAATATATATTGGCCTAAAGTGAGGAAGACATTTTTTTTAATATATATATTTTTTGGGGATATTTATTATAGCAAAAAATGAAAAATATTGCTTTTTTTCTAAAATTGTTGGTCTTTTTTTGTTTATAGTGCAAAAAATTAAAACCGCAGAGGTGATCAAATACCACCAAAAGAAAGCTCTATTTGTGGGAAAAAGGGGACATCAATTTTGTTTAGGTACAACATCACACGACCGCGCAATTGTCAGTTAAAGCGAGGCAGTGCCGTATCGCAAAAATGCTCTGGTCATTAAGGGGGTAAAATCTTCCGGGGCTGATTAAGCAAGAGTCTCTAAATTTAGTTATATATGGTCAATGGCAATTTATAGTCTGTGGAGTTGATGCACTAAAATTGGACAGTGCAAAATCTGGTGCAACAGTGCATGGTAGCCAATTAGCTTCTAACTTCAACTTGTTCAATTAATGTACTCTACAGTTTTAGCTACTAAACCCATGTCCAACCTGGCTGTCAGTTCTCACTTCTGTCAATAGGGGGCACTGTCACCTGTGGTATTGGTATACAAGCCTGGATTTTGAATATGTCTATCATTTTCCAGTCCACCACTAGAAGCTCCTGTACCAACAGTGCATTAAGGGAAAAAGGAAAAATATTCAAGGCTGGCAGAAGCAAGGCTGGCAAGCTATCTTCCCCCCAAGCTCTGGCCTGGGGAGTGTGTATGTCCTGGAGCTGCTTCTTTAGGTCTGCCTGCCTGGAGGGGCTTGGATGTGCTTAGGTCTGGAGCTAAGGCCTGTGACTGTTCCTTCTTGGATACAGGATCGAGTCCCAGAGGAGGATCCTACTGGAGGTGTCTGCAGGAGATGGTTGACTCTCTTGGTGAAGAAGGATGCTGTTGCTACCAGTGATGTCTGTTAAAGAGATCTAACACAGGAGTGTTGGTCTTTCCATTGCAGTGATGCATGAAATACTGTGGTTCTGCTTTAATCTGAGCATCTGCAACCCTAATGCCGCGTACACACGAGTGGACTTTTCGACGGACTAGGTCCGGCGGTCTTCCCGACGGACTTTCGGCGGAGTTCCAATGGACTTTCCTAATGAACGGACTTGACCACACACAAGCACACCAAAGTCCAACGGATTCGAACGTGATGACGTATGACCGGACTAGAAAAAGGAAGTTCATAGCCAGGAGCCAATAGCTGCCCTAGCATCGGTTTTCATCCGTCGGACTAGCACACAAACTAACTGATTTTTTCGACCGGTCTTGAGTCCGTCGGAAAGATTTGAAACGTTTTAAATCTAAAGGGAATTTGACCTGGAGTTTAGTAAATGTGGAGATGTTTTGCTTTGCAAAGAATATCCAATCATGTGCAAGGAAAATAGATGTACCACCCTCCTAGATAGGGTGCTATGTTGTTATGTAAATTATTATAATATTATTATTATTATTATTATACAGGATTTATATAGCGCCAACAGTTTGCGCAGTGCTTAAATTTCGTTTTGGCTCCTCTGTAGTCAGTGAAGCATAGTTGATTGCCTTTGGCTTTTCTGGTTTTGACAGGCTGCAGGTATGATTGCTGTCCCCTGCCTTCTAGAAAACTGTGGGTTGTTTTGGAACATGGGTGTGGAGTAAGGCAAATGGGTAGCATGAATATTTATACTGTTTTAGCCAATCCCAGATCCTATTGCAGAAGAACTGTTCTTTTAAATGGAAGTCAAGTAGTTCTTCACTGGAGGGGTACATTCCACTGGCCTCTACTACTCTCTCACAAGATAATTTTGTTCTGAGTTTTCTCAGAAGACATTTTGTTCCTGAAGTACAGTTATAGTAAATATGTCTTCCTGTTTGTACATAGTTCTGGAGTATCCCATATAATTCCCTATCCCTATCTGAGTTACCCCAAAAATAAAAAAATTTAATATCCCTAAACTGTTCATTGAGCCAATTGGGGTGACTGTTCCGGTGTGCCTGGCTGCCTCTGCACTAATCTGGAAAGAAGAACCTTGGGACCAAATCAGCAGGCCCTTTAGGGGATGACAACTACATAACGAAATTGCATTTTTGCTTGCACATGATTGGATGATGAAAGTAAGCAGAGATTCACCTCATCCACTTAGCTGTGAGGAAAATTCCCTTGTAAAGTGCAACTTCCTTTTCAAAGTGAACAGTCTATTTACCTTTAGTAAATCATCACCTTACTGTTTCTATCCCCAACTTGTGTCTGCACCATCTACTAGAAGAGAATATGCATGGGTTGAATGATGTACCAAAGGATTCAGCAGGTTGAAAACGTGTTTCAATCTGCTATGACAAAAGTCGTGGTGTGCCAAATTGACAGCATCCCTGGCAAGATTATCGAGCAGCTTTTTGTCACTGTGTCGATAAGGATGATGGTGGATAAGCATAACAATGTTCTAGGAGAGAACCTCGCTCTTCAGTTATATGTGACATTTCCTTCAGCTCTAGAGCAAGGTATACATGCATAGTTTCTTTTGTTCAATCAGTGGGCTGAACGAGAAAAAAACTGGCAGGTCCACAGATCAGCACTGCAGCCATTGAATGCAAGTGCCAATTAAATGCTGGTTTGCCAGCATGACCATTCAACAGAAGCCAGTCTAATGACCGGCTTCTGTTGAGCAGACAGGGGTACACATGGACTGTAATTCGGTCAGTCCCTGCTTGCTTTAGTAGGTCCCTTTAAGACACACAACCTCTCTAGTAAATTAATCTCTTCACATGCTTAGTAATATTTAAGTGGTAGTAAAGTCAGAAGGTTTTTTATCCTAATGCATTCTGTGCATTAAGATAAAAAACCTTCTGTGTGCAGCAGCCCCCCTAATACTTACCAGAGCCCCATCTCTCTCCAGCGATGTGCGCGACTGCCTCAGCCATCCGGGACTCTCCCTCCTGATTGGCTGAGACACAGCAGTGGTGCCATCAAAATTAGTTAGCCAATCAGGAGAGAGAGGGGCGGGGCTGAACCATGGCTCCGTGTCTGAATGGACACACGGAGCTGCGGCTCGGCTCAGGTGCCCCCCATAGCAGGCTGCTTGTTGTGGGAGCACTCAACAGGAGGGAGGGGCCAGGAGCACTGAAGAGGGACCCGAGAAGAGGAGGATCTGGGCTGCTCTGTGCAAAACCATTTCACAGAGCAGGTAAGCATAACATGTTTGTTATTTTTAAAGAAAACAAAAACAGAGACTTTACAAACACTTTAAGGTTCCCAAGCAGATGACCTTGGATACAGGGTTCCCCTTTCTAAAATACATCATGAAAAAAAAAGTGTAAGCTGTTGAATGATCAGCTGCAGAGTACTTCTGTGCCACCTTCTCTGATTGATGGACTGGTATTGCGGATAGACTACTGTGTTAAAGGCTGTACTCAATAAAGGTCGACAAGATTGGTGGACAATATTTGTTAAGGGTAATGAAGTTCTACAGTCAACCGTGGGTTGTTTAACTGCTTGCTTCCCGCCCAATGTCAAATGACTGCAGGGCTGTGCAGCTCTTGTTCTGGGCTGCCGTCATATGATGGCGGCACGGAACGGCTGCTCCCGTGTGCCCGCAGCGCGTTGCTAGGACACGGTGCGACCCCGATCTGTGTCCAATCACAGCCGGTCACATGGAAACACGGAGATGCCGGTAATCGGCGCTCCTCGCCTCACACTGACAGAGTGTGAGGAGAGCCGATCAGCAGCATCTCCTCACAGGGGACAGCTAGGGAAGTAATCAGGGCACTGATCATCAGTGCCCTGATTACAATATATAAATAAAGTGTAAAAAATTGAGTGTCCACCAATGTCAGCATACAGTGCGCACCAATGCCAGTGATCAGAGCCCACACTGCCCACAAGTGCCACAAATCAGTTCCCATTAGCCATCCCAGTCAGTGCTGGCAATTAGTGCCGCCTATCAGTGCTGCCCATCAATGCCCATCACTGCTGTCCACCAATGCCCATCAGTGTCGCCTATCAGTACCACCTATCAATGCCCATCAGTGCCCATCTGTACCGCCTATCCGTGCCCACCAGTGCCGCCTGTCAGTGCCCGCCACTGCCGCCTATCAGTGCCACCTAACAGTGCCCATCAGTGCCACCTAACAGTGCCCATCAGTGCCAAATATCAGTGCCACCTATCAGTGCCCATAAGTGTGGCATATTAGTGCCTCCTCATCAGTGCCACCTCATCAGTGCCCATAAGTGCCACCTCATCAATGCCCACCAGTTCAGCCTATCAGTGCCGCCTCATCAGCGCACATCAGTGAAGATAAAAAATTACTTAGTTATAAAATTTACTGACAGAAAAAAAGGAAAAAAACGTTTTTTCCCAAAAATTTTTGGTCGTTTTTTTTTTTGTAAAAATTAAAAAACCCAGCAGTGATTAAATACCACCAAAAGAAAGCTTTATTTGTGTGAAGAAAATGATAAAAAATTTGTTTGGGTACAGTGTACAATGACCGCGCAATTGTCATTCAAAATGCGACATCGCTGAAAGCTGAAAAATGGCTTGGGCAGGAAGGGGGTGTTCGTGCCTGGTAGGCAAGTGGTTAAAGTTAATTCTTTGCATAGGAGGCACACTAGAAGACAGACACTATTAAAGTGGATATTAACCTTGAAAACAAGCTTCCCACCTCTCCAACCCTCTTCCCTTCTGCTACACAAATATCTGTCCCTATTGCAGTGGTTTTGGTCCCGTCCCCCATCCTCTCTTCTTGCCTAGGCAAATGATGTGCACTATGCTCCCTGTGCCTCCTAGGATATGCATGTCACATATCCTAGGATGCAGAATAAATTATTTATTTTGGCCAAAGAAATGAATTAACCTCCAAATGCTTGACAGGGGTATACGGGGCTACACGCGTTTACAAGCGTCAGGCGTTTTTTTGTCAAAACCCTGCCGCTAGGAAGAAGGCTTCTAGGAGAGTTTAGAAAAAGGCCAGTGTGCATGAGGCCAAATAAAGCTCATTTAAACTTATTCCAGGTATTTCAGTGTCACTCGGGTCCAGGTAAGGGTTGGTCATCATTGGAGCAGGACAGGAGTACCCAAACAATCTAAGAGCTCCTCTTTCGACTTTGCAGTTGCTAGTGAAAAGGATAAATTGTATGGGAAAACATCATACCAAATACTGTTATCATAACCAGGGCTGTCTTTAATATTGATTGGACCCTGGGCAAAACTTTTCTTGCCCCCCCCCCCCCCCCCCCCATGCAGTTTCGCTCTCCACCTGCTCTGAGACATACAATAAATAGCTGCTACACTCAAAATCAGTTTACTGAATCAGATCAGGCAGCTATTGCGGTTGGTTGCCAGAGGTATTATTACCGCTCACTGACTGGTTACTAGAGGTTACAGAACACATTACAGCTCACTGGTTATTTGCCAGAGGTTACAGCACATAATTTCTGCTTGTTGATTGGTTGCTAGAGATTAATGTGGATATGACCTCAGGGGGGCATGATATACATATGAATGCCGCCGGACGCCGCTATTTACATATTTACATATGAATGCCCCCACTATTTACATATGAATGCCAGTAATTTACATGTAAACACAGGGTCTGGAGGTGAGTCATCTGTACACAACAATAGGGCAGAGCTGGGCAGCATTAGTAGCAGCACTTCACACTGAGATATTGGGACACAGCACAGGACTAAAACCTCAATGGGCAAGGGAATTTAAACCAGGATAGTTGGCAAGTATAAGGCAGCTGCTTTGGGCCCCACAACAATGACAGGGCCCACGCCAGCTGCCCCTTTTGCCCTGCCTTAAAAACGGCCCTGATCATAACTGCTTTGTGGCAGTTACAGGAAATTACAAGCATGCGCAGGCTGAAATGAAAAGGCAATCTTAATGCCATTACATCACCAATGGTATGCTTAACATGTTTTAATTGAATCTGGAATTTTACTTTAAATAAATACTGTAGCTTGAATGAACATACTTTGACAGCTGATCATGCTCACATGGAGCGATTAATGAGGTCAACAATCTGTGTCTCCTAAATACATTTGACTTTACAAGTTCCAAATAATGCCAGCAGTTACCAATTTAAGATGAAAACAAATGAAATAACTAGGAAAGAATGCCTTTATTGTATATATTATACAGATATACTGCAGAAAATACATATTGTATCATTGTCTCAGGCTATGCACTCTCTTTCAAATATGCCAATTATTTTTTTGTTTTTTGTATTTTCAGCATACTGAAAGACACATAACCCCCATGTCCAAAGAAATATTCCATGGTCTAAAGCTGACTAACTTACAATATGAAACTAAGCCAAAGCCTAAGAAATCAGCCTGCCATCATGTTAAAGGTATACCATGCATTATATACAACCAAATAAATGTTGGAGTGAATAACTACATTGGCCACAGTAGGGTGGACATCTCCCCATGGAGTTCCCTACAGTGTGGCATTATGTTTCACTTTTAAGTATATAGTTTTGGTTTAGAAACTGGTAGGAACCAATCAAGGTTCGTCTGTGGGTTAAATGCCACTACTAAATGATTATTCTTTAGATTAAACGAATACTAATCCTTAGTCAAAAAAAATAAAAGTGAAAATATATAGGCCACAATGCATATAATGTTTGGTGTAAGGGGAGACAATATTTTCCATTGTGTAACCACTTGACCTCCGGAATATTTACCTCCCTTCATGATCAGGCCATTTTTTGCTAGACAGCACTGCATTGCTTTAACTGATAATTGCACGGTCCTGCGACACTGCACCCAAATAAACTTGATTTCCTTTTTTCCCCACAAATAGAGCTTTCTTTTGGTGATATTTGATATTTTTTTACTTTCTGCTATAAAACATATCCAATAAAAAAATTTAAAAAGTGTCTTCATAAATTTAGGCCAAAATGTATTCTGCTACATATTTTTGGTAAAAAAGATGGCTAAAAGCGTATATTGATTTGGTTTGCACAAAAGTTATAGCGTCTACAAACTATGGGATATATACTTGAATTTTTATTTATTTAATTATTTTTTTTACTAGTAATGGCGGCGATTAGTGGCTTATAGTGGGACTGCGATATTGTGGTGGACATTCGGACACTAACTGACACTTTTGGCACCTTTTGGGAACCAATGACACTAATACAGTGATCAGTGCTAAAATACACCACTGTACTAATAACACTGGCTGGGAAAAGATTAAACATCTAAGGCAGTAGCCAGTGTTTATGTGTACTTTGTGGGGTGCTTTTTCACTAGGGGAAGTAATAGATTTAATTCCCTGCTTTGCGGGGAAAGAAAATCTATTACTTCCCTGCTGACAGGACAGGGCTTTGCCTTGTTTACATAAGCAGAGCCCTGTTCTGTGTACATTTGTGAGGATCACTGGGTGCCAGCTTTAATCCATTAGTCGGCACCTGGTGATCTAAATCTGCTGTGTTTAATCACAGCACAGCCAGGTCACCAACGGAACACCCCCTACCTGGAAGTGTCAGATCACATACTGAGTACGTGATCTGGCACAGCCGAGCCGCCTCGCTGGCATATATCTAGGTTATTCGGCCGACAAGCGATTAAAGTGGAATTGCATGCAAACAGCTAAACCTGGTTGAAACCCATGTATGTTTACTATTTACCTGCCAAAGGATTTGTAATTTTGGTGAGCCATTTTTGTGACAAAAAAAACACAGGAAATTTGCTTTTTCTGGTTCAGCATCATTCCTTTTCTAAATCAGCATTATGGTTTCTTCAGTCAGCTAGCTACTTACTGGACAGAGGCCAAAGATGAGGTTGAAAGAAGAGAGAAGACATAAGAACCGCCAAACCAGAAAAAAAAATTTCTAAAATAGTAACAGTTTATTCAACTTGTCTGTTGTGCAAATGTGTATAACTGTTGTTGTACAGATTTACAAATCTTTTGGCAGGAAAAACATATATGCATTTCAGGTGTGTATTTGGCTATATGCTTCAGGATTCATTTCAAGGTATAGACCCTAAAACAAAACAACCTCAAATACAGCTATAATAGTTTCTCAACATGTAAAGGATTTTACTGCATAATGGCTTAAAAAATTATTTCAAAGGTTACTATTGTTGGCAGAAGTGGGTATCTTCTTCAAGAAATGTAAGCAATGCTGGGATAAGGTCCTTTAGCACCCAGGGAGAAAAGACCAAATGCACCCCCCCCCCACATGTGCTTTGGACTACTTCAACAACATAGGTTGCAGGTCCCTCCTGTTGAAGCACCTAAGGCAGTAAACTCCTCTGCCTACCCCTTGTCCCAACTCTGTAAGATCATTTTTTCACGTATCACCCAGTGATGTATCCAGTGGAGTAACATTCTGTGATCAATTGTTATGATCTGTTCAGTGTTTCAGTGGCTGCAAGATTGGCTGCTTCCACCTGTTTGGCGCACGTGGCGAGAGCACCAAGATGGTGGCACCTACCTGAACACATCAGCTGTGGTTCTCTGTTACCAATTACCCACCACTCAATATCCACAGAGCAGAGATGGGGAAGTTGTGTGTACCCCTGAGTGGACTGAATGCTTTGCAGCAAGAGGGAAGCTTGATGGGCATCAGGGCTGGTACTGATGCCTTGAGGGCTCACCTGCAACCACATCCAGAGGGACGAGACTGCTATTTCTGCTACTAAACCAGGGTCCATGGATGAAGTTCATCCAAGGGATGCCTTGGAAAGGTCTATCACCTGAGTTTGTCCTGTCGCCCCTGCAGGGAAGGAGCCTGGAGCCACTGTTTCGGCAGGTGAGCCGATCAAGGCTACGGAGGGACAGGGTCTGTCTTTCAGCCACTTAACTTGTAATAGAATCAGAATAGACTCAATAATATAGGGAGACACAAGTTCACAAGTGCTATGTAAAGCTTCATTGCTGGGGACTTAAAGGCACATGTCAGAGTTTCACTCACAAGAAGCTTATCAGAAAGAAGACGGATTCGGTAGGGGTAATCCATAGGAGTTGCATGGGCTTTCACAACTACAGAAGAAAGTACCCATTTAGTATGGGTATGATTACCCCTATGTGCCGTGTCATGTGATGGAAGAGGTGGAGGCACTAAGAGAGCAATGGTGTGATTAAAATGTCTGCAATTTCCTACACGTGCCTAAACTGTGCCGTAGCCCTCATTATACCTCTTTGTGGGAAAGATTCTAGCGTTTTAAAACCGAGTGGAGTGAAAGACGCTTCATTCACCATGATTGCGTGGCCTTTAGGAGAGCAGAGAGGGAGAATCAAGCGTGGTCTGTTTTATGTCTGGGATTCAGATGGAAGTATGTTGCAGATCCCAAATCTGGAATTCTACAGTTGAGCTGACATCGGCTTTTTTAGAAGCTACCTTTCTTTGTTCTGCCTTACAGTGGGTCTTGTATTTCAGAAAGCTGAACTGTTAAGTTACAAAAATGGCCACCACCTTTCATCAAGTCCATTCATGTAAGTTGTGGAAAAAAGAGCATCAGTTCAACCAACGTTCTACAGATGTACAGAGAAAGGATCCCTCTGTAAAATTCTCTACTAAGGACTTTCTTCAAGTTCTATTTAGTGCTAAGCGTTGAACTTACAGTAACTGTTGCCCAACATAGGGGTAGCCATGCTGTTCTAAATAATTTCCCTCAAATCCTTGCAACTGAGAGAAAGGGTACTTTGGCTCATGTCTGGATGTGTTAAGCTGAAGTAAGTTTCGGTGAGTCATTGCAATGGTTTCGGGCAATGGTGTCGGGCAATGGTTTACCACAAGAAGAAGCTTAACCAAGCTCTTTCGTTCTCAAGGTATTACATGCAGGAACTGAACTGTTGCCCAGTATAGGGGGAAACTCTTGCTATTTTCTCCAGGAGAAGTCTTCTGTTATTCAACTACCCGAGCTATTGTCTTTCTGGTGTGTAATGGTTCATTGAAGGAGATTCTCTGTAAGAATTAGCATTTTACCCAGCAAGGGAACTGCTCTACATTCTGTATACAAGATTTGGTGTTCCTGATGCTGCAGAGGTGGTGTCACTGCAAGTGTTAGTTAAGCTGATATCTACTTTGGGTTTATGGACTTTGGCTAGCAGAGCCAAAATCCACACATATTTAAAGGACCCTTCCACTGTTGCTATGTTGTTGTTAAGTATCCCTGTCGAGGGAGTTTTATTTCATAGCAGGTCATGTACATATGTAAATATCTAGATAGGTTAGATTAGATAAGACGTCTATTTATGCTTTGTTTTCCAGGGCTCTGTAGGACTAGTCATGGCAAGATTCAGCTTTATTGGGTATATATGGTGTTTATTTAGAGTGATATTGATATAAATGCTCTTAATGCCTATTAAGGGCCTTGCAATACCTTTAGGCCACTATATAGTATTGTTATAGGTAAGACTAGGATATAGTAAACTGTACATATTTGCACTAGTCTATTTCATAAGATGTAGTATCTAGGACAGTAGGATATTAGCTTTTGTGATTTTCTGGAGGATTATCCCTATGGGCATAGTTCTTGTCGGATGTGTATGTATATGATTCTGGTTGGATGTATATCCCTGCCCCCCTCTGACGCTACGGGGAAGCCATAGGGATGTCCCCATGCGTCAGAGGGGGGTGTGGTCACCCGACTACATCACCGCGTGGCCCTGCCCTCAGTTATAAACGAACTGTCACCTGAGAGGATGGACATTAAGGCGGATCGGTGGCGGCGTGTAGGTTATTTTTTTTCCCAAGCTGTGTCATGTCATTTTTACAATTTTCACCCTTTTTTTGTGAAATGGTACGAACTCGTTACCATTTCACACAGGGGGGAGTCTGGGATCTGGGGGTCCCCTTGTTAAAGATTCCGATAAGCCCCCCACCTGCAGACCCCCACAACCACAGGGCAAGGGTTGTGGGGATGAGGCCCTTGTCCCCATCAACATGGAGACACAGTGCTTTGGGGGGCTACCCCAAAGCACCCTCCCCATGTTGAGGGCATGTGGTCTGGTACAGTTCAGGAGGGGGGCGCTCTCTTGTCCCCCCTCTTTTTCTGCGGCCTGCCAGGTTGCGTGCTCGGATAAGGGTCTGGTATGGATTTTTGGGGGGACCCCCATGCCATTTTTTTTTTATTTGGCGTAGGATTCCCCTTAAAATCCATACCAGACCTGGAGGGTCTGGTATGGATTTTGAGGGGGACCCACACGCCATTTTTTTTTAAATAAACAGTTTTATTCAAGGTTTTATCAGATACATTTTAAATGCAATACTTAGTCATCAACACATGAGTAGTTTGCTGTCTTAACTTACATGGCTAGTCTACTTCTAAAACGTGTAGTCTTTTCCAATAGCCATGTTTCTTCCTTATATAACAAGGTAACTCAACTTTTGCGTAAAGAGTAGCTTTAAACTAAACATTGTAATTTGCATAATAAGTAGTAAACGGAACTTCTAGAGCGACTCCTAGTAAGGAAGGAAGAGAAGAGAGAAAGGAGGAGAGGGGGGGGGGGAGGTAGGTCATCATCATCCTGGGTCAGTGTTCAGATCATGTTGTTCCTCTCGGCGGTGCCAGAGCTCCCAGACCTCATCATGTGTTTCTAAGTGGTCTTGTATTCTTGCTGTCATCTTCTCCATCAACTCAACATCTTTAATCCTGGCATAGAGGGCTTCAGTGGAGGAGGGGTGCTACGCTTCCAATTTAGCGCCACCAGGCAACATGCCGCTGTAAGGATGTGCCTAGTTAATTTATTCTGTGGGGCTTTCAATGAGGAGAGGCCCAGTAGAAAAAATTTAGGGGTGGCAGGTATTATCTTATCAAGTAGGCGGGCAAGCAATTGCTGGACTGAGTTCCAGAAAAGGAACAATCTGTGGGCAATCCCAGTAAATGTGGATGAGTGTCCCTTTAGCCCCCATGCAACGCCAGCAGCGATCTGAACTGGTCGGGAATATTGCATGTAGCACATCTGGAGTCATGAACCAAAAGTACAACATTTTGTATGCATTTTCTTTATAAAGGGTGCAGATTGAGCTCTTGGCCGCCTGGACCCATATGGTCCCCCACTGTTCCATGGGTATCTCCTCTCCCGGGGCCTTTTCCCACTTCAGCATATAATTGTGTTTGCCCATCGTTTCGAAGGATCTTGCGTTCAGTATTTTGTATATATATCAGAGATTTGGCCTTTCTGGGCAGAGCCTGCAAGTACAATGTTTTCAAAGGGGGTTGGAGGCACCATTTTTTTTTTTTAAATTTTGGCGCGGGTTCCCCTTAATATCCATACCAGATCCAAACTTGCATAAAAGCCTTTAAAATTAGCACTTTTGATTTCTCCCATAGACTTTTCAAGGGTGTTCCGCGGCTTTCGAATTTGCCGCAAAACACTCCAAATTGTTCGTTATTCGGCGAACAGGCGAACAGCCGATGTTTGAGTTGAACGTAAGTCAAAGTCGAACATCGGGCTCATCCCTAGTTCAGACCAATGAGAACATGGCCTATTTTTGGCGGGGGGGGGGGGGGTGAATGTAGCACTCTCCTATATAGGTATTAGGATTAGGTAAATCTAATTCTGGTTCACTGTATACAGTGGAGCTGCATTTTGTTGTTAGATTAGTTTTGGCTCACTGTAACTAGTGTAGTAGTGTGGCTGTGTTTGATTGTTATGATCTGTTCGGTGTTTCGGTGACTGCAAGATTGGCTGCTTTCCCCAGTTGGTCCAGCAATGCTCTGAAGGTTAGTGTTTTGGGAGAGTCTAATCAGCAGCTGAATATTCATACATCCCTTGCCAATCCCTGGGGAGAGGTGCCCAGATGGTGACTGGGAGTCTGTATAAAAACTCTGGGATTGAGAGCAGCCTGGTCTTTTTCCCTGAGGAAGAGATCACAGCCTGGGGGGGGGGGGGGGGGGGGGGGTAGGCTGTTCTGCCATGTGCCTGCTAGGTGTCAAGGTCTGCTGCTGAAAGCTGGCTGAGGGACTGTTGTCTGAGGATCTAGTCTGGCACCACGAGGTGAAAGAGTCTGGAGGAGAATGAAAGGAATCACCCAATTTTTCTAAGGGCATTTGTGAGTACAGATGAGTGAGAGAGATCATAGAGATTGTGTGCAGTTGCCATCCCTCTTGTGCTAGAGTCAGCATGTTTAAAGGGGACATGGTGTCCTGAAATGTTCAGTCTATTTAATTCTTAGTGGAAAACTTTGCTAAGACTGTCCAGAGAGGTAGATGAATCTCCTTAATGGCTACTACAAAGCTCAGCCCATCTCTTACTTGTGCAAGTACATGGCTCAAAGTTTTTTCAAGAGAAAATTCTGTGTCCTCAAATCATCACTAAATGTTATTGGAGTATCCTATCATTACCCACTAATTACCCAAGTTCACATTAAACTGTCGTAAAAAGCATACCCCTGGTTGGTCAATGAGCCTGAAGAGTGACTGAAACTGTGTCTTGGCTGCGAAGACATTAGTGGGGAAAAAATTGGGCCATTTACTTACTGTTGTACATATACATTAACATACAGTATCTAACATACTGTATTTATTGGCATATAACACTCACTTTTTCACTATGAAAATTGGGTGCAAATAGCGTGTACGTGTTATACGCCAATACTTCAATTTTAGCTGCCTCGGAAGGGACATGGAGGGAGGCGGGACGAGCGCCATCAGATTACATACAGTGAGAATCTCCTGTTTACTTGGCGGCCTCTGTAATAGGAAGTTCTGTCTCCTGGGCCGCCAGTGGACCACTGTTCTGTCTATCATAAGAGAGCCTCACTGTATGTAATCTGTGGGCGCTCGTCCCGCCCCCCTCCCTGTCCCCTCTAGGCTGCAGATGGGCCTTGATCAGGCTGCACTGATGGCAATGGTGAGGCTGCTGCATTGAAGGCAATGGTGAGGCTGCCTTGATGTGGACTGATGAGGCTGCATTGATGGCATTTGTGAGGATGCAGATGGGCATTGATCAGGCTGCATTGATGGCAATGGTGAGGCTGCAGATGGGCACTGACCCTTATTTTGCTTCAAAGTTCCTTTTTTTAAATTAAATTTTTATTTCTGAAACTTCCCTCTTAAAATAATGTGCGTGTTATAAGCCTGTGCGTGTTATACGCCGATAAATACGGTAATTTGAGACACTTATCCAATTAACTCCATTATCTAATTTTACCTTAACTCATACCTCCCAACTGTCCCTGATTTTGAGGGACTGTCCCTGATTTAAAGAAATGTCCCTCTGTCCCTCATTCCTCCTCATTTGTCCCTCATTTTGGTCTGATCTATATAGATGTATATAAAATGCACTTTTTATCTATCAAAAAGTGTTTTCCAGCACTAAACCTTTCATCTGATTTCTAAATTGCTGCATTTGTAAATTCCAAAAGCCAATATAAAGGAATAGTAGTGATAAAAAAGCAATTGTGGGTTTAACCAATCTTGTTTTTTTTGTACAATTCTCCTTTAACCACTTTCAGACCGGACCAATTTGCAGCCAAAGGACCAGGCCCCTTTTTGCGATTCGGCACTGCGTTGCTTTAACTGACAATTGCGCGGTCGTGCGACGTGGCTCCCAAACAAAATTGACGTCCTTTTTTTCCCACAAATAGAGCTTTCTTTTGGTGGTATTTGATCGCCCCTGCGGTTTTTATTTTTTGCGCTATAAACAAAAATAGAGCGACAATTTTGAAAAAAATGCATTATTTTTTATTTTTTGCTATAATAAATATCCCAAAAAAATATATAAAAAAAAACATTTTTTTTCCTCAGTTTAGGCCGATACGTATTCTTCTACATATTTTTGTTAAAAAAAATCGCAATAAGCGATTATTGATCGGTTTGCGCAGAAGTTATAGCGTTTACAAGATAGGGGATAGTTTTATAGCATTTTTATTAATAATTTTATTTTTTTTATTAGTAATGGCGGAGATTTTTTTTGTGACTGCGACATTATGGCGGACACATCGCACATTTTTGACACATTTTTGGGACCATTGTCATTTTTACAGCAATTAATGCTATTTAAATGAATTGATTTCTGTATAAATGACACTGGCAGTGAAGGGGTTAACCACAAGGGGGCAGTGTAAGGGTTAAGTATGCCTAGGGGTGTGTTTTTTACTGTGGGGGGGCGTGGCTGTCAGCTAGTGAATGCTGATCTCTGCTCCAATCACAGGGAGCAGAGATCGGCGTCACTAGTTGCTAGGCAGAACGGGGAGATGTTGTTTATCTCGGCATCTCCCCGTTCAGCCGCCCCGTGAGACGATCGCGGGGGTCCCCGCGGCGATCGAGTCCGCGGGGACCGCGATCGGACTCACGGGGGGTTCGCGGCGCGCTCCCGATGGCACGGACAGGCAGAAAGGAGGGACTTATATATATGCCCTCCTGCCTGTACGTGCCATTCTGTCGACGTATATCGTCGTGCGCCGGTCAGCAAGTGGTTAAGGGGGTGTGGCAGGGATGTGTCCAATGCCTGCATACTTTTGCTGATAGGTGTCCCTCATTCCGATCTCAGAAAGTTGGGAGGTATGTCTAACTTTCCATCTAACTTTCCTTTTTTAGATGCCAATTAATGAATGGTTGTCTTCTGTTTTAGCAGACACTTTAGCTGGAAGCAAAATAAATCTGTAGCTGGATTGGAAAACCCTTGCACTATGGATATGTCAAGATTTCCAGGCCCCTGCTCTAAACACTTCCTGGTAGTGTTGGAGCTTGCCTGTTCCTGCCTCCCAAACAATTCTTTTGACCTATGACTGTGGTGAATCTACCCCTCTCACCTATAGAAATTTGTAGGAGAAAGGATGAGGCAGGCAAGCTTCAAAATTAAAAGGAAGTTTTGAAGCTTTGTGCTAACAGAACTATCTGCTGTCCAGGCCTTTTGGGTGGGGGTTTTAAGGCAGCGAGTTGCAAGCTGTCTAGGGTAGTGGGTCTAATTATATATGCCAGGGGTGATTAACGTAGTTTCAAATCTTATTAAGAAAGCTGCCCTTTGAGCCCGCACAGCCCTGAAATAGTTGATAAGAGGATTCGGGAGGGCCCAAGAAAATGTTTGCCCTGGGTCCAATCAATATTAAAGACGGCCCTGCTGCCCAGAGAGGGGATCCCTGGCATCTTTTGTGTTCCATGCACAAGTCCCCACATTGTCCAGCGTGTGCCATTGAAGAGCGTGTTAGAGTGAATACTACCCATTGGAGTTCCCAGTCCAGCAGCGGACGATCTCTCCATACAGTGGAAAACAGAGTTGGCGTCACGTGCTGAGAGGAAAAGGCCCTGGCTGGGCAATAGCCACATGTCTTCTAAACCCTGGTAGCTGGTAAGCGAGCATTTCTGGTGGTGGTGGGATTACCTGAACACTACAGTCACTTCAATTTTTCGTTTGTCACCAATTTGTATGGACTGTACCCGTTTATGCACAGGATTTTTCTTGGAAACTTTCAAAATTTTCTCTGGTCGAAAGTTTTTTGTTACAGGTTATTTCTGGACTGCATAAGACATCATCATTTTCTCCATTTTATCTATTTGGGGATATTTTGGCATATTTTTTGCAATTAAAGCATATATTTTTTGTATTTTTTGTATTTACAATTTATTATTAATAGCATTGTTAATGGTAATAGTATCACATAGATGGTATATTCATCTCTGTTTAAGGTTTTCATTTCAGCGCAACTATATATATATATATATATATATATATATATATATATATATATATATATATATATATATACATACACTTTTCTACAAAAATATTATTTGTGAAGTAACACCATATGTCCTGCAGTCTGTTTTATCCATCACATGTGGTCTGTTTTCTGCTGATGTTTCCTGAAACCAATTAGGAAACGTCAATGAAGCCAATGCCCTTTTCATTCCAAAACAGAACCTGTTTTAAAAGCCTGTAAAAAGGGTTCCAGTCTCATAATCTACTTTCAACAACAAACTACAGATGCACTTGAAGACCTCTCCCATTATGTGTTACACGTGCCAGTACATTTTATGTGTTCTCCATAGCACAAACCTTGTGTCATAAAGATACAATTTTTGGAGTAAATAAAGACACCATGCAAGTCCACAGGTGCATGCCAAACATAAGGAAATGGCCTTTTTGAGACAGCATTTTTTAAATACTTTAAAATAAAATTTGAAATACAGTGCATCCAGAAAGTACTCACAGCTCTTTACTTTTTCCACATTTTGTTATGTTACAGCCTTTATCCAAAATGAATTAAATTCTTTATTTTGCTCAAAATTCTACAAACAATAACCCATAATGACAATGTGAAAGAAGATTGTTTGAAATCTTTGCAAATTTATTAAAAATAAGAAATGAAAAAAAAAAATGTACATAAGTATTCACAGCCTTTGCTCAATACTTTGTTGAAGCACCTTTGGCACCAATTACAGCCTCAAGTCTTTTTGAATATGATGCTACAAGCTTGGCACACCTATTTTTAGGCAATTTCTCCCAATTTTCTTTTCTGGTCCTCTCAAGCTTCATCAGGTTGGTTGGGGATTGTCGGTGCACCCCTTGTCTTGGGAAACACACAGTTCCCAGGACACAACGGGGACCAATAAAGACACGCAGCGCGACTCGCGCATGTGCAGTAGGGAACCGGGCAGTGAAGCCGTTGCGTCTTCACTTCCTGATTCCCTGACAGAGGATGGCGGCGGAGGCAGCCGAGAGATGAGCGGTTGCTCGTCATCTTCTGCCGACATCGCTGGAACCTGGAGCAGGTAAGTGTCCATTTATTAAAAGTTAGCAGCTGCAGTATTTGTAGCTGCTGCCTTTTAATATTTTTTGTGCAGGTGGACCACCTCTTTAAGGATGTCTCTGTACATTGCTGCATTCATCTTTCCCTCGATCCTGACTAGTCTCCCAGTTCCTGACGCTAAAAAACATAGTTACATAGTTGGTAAGGATGAATAAAGACAACAGTCCTTCCAGTTCAACCTGTGAGTGTGTAGAAAAATCATTTCCCATATTGCCGTATATTGTTTTCGTTTAGATGCTCGTCCAAGAGTCTTTTAAAATTATCCAAACTACCTGCCGACACCACTGATTGTGGAAGCGAGTTCCACATCCTTACCGCCCTGATAGTGAACAAAACCCTATGTAGCTTAAGGTTAATCACAAGACGACCAGCCGCCACAGTTATACTGTGGCAGGTTGGCTCGCCTGGGCAAATTGCCGTAGGTATAGGTCGGCCAGTTTAAGACCACTAGGGGGCACGATGTTCGCCGGGCACTTGATACAGAACGGAGGTCTGTCAGTGTAAACAGACTCCGTTCTGTCAGAGGTGAGGAGAGCAATCTGTTGTTCAAACTAAGTATGAACAACAATTGGTCTCCTCCTTCAGGCAGTCCCATCCCCCCACAGTTAGAATCACTCCCTAGGATACACATTTAACCCCTTGATTTTTTTGGGGTATATTTATTATAGCAAAAAGTTAAAAAATATTTTTTTTTTTTTTAATTGTTGCTCTTTATTTATAGTGCAAAAAATAAAAATCGTGGAGGTGATCAAATACCACCAAAAGAAAGCTCTATTTGTGGGAAAAAAAGGACATCAATTTTGCTTGGGTACAACTTTGCACCATTGCACAATTGTCAGTTGAAGTTCTGTATCACAAAAAATGGTCTGATCATTAAGGGGCAAATCCTTTCGGGGCTGAAGTGCTTAAACCACTTCTTTTCCAGTCTGATCATGTGGCCCGTGTCCTCTTACACTTCCTGGGACTGAAAAGTTTCATATTTATGCTGGGATAACCATTGAGGTATTTGTAACAGTATATCGCTATCATATCTCCTCTCAATCCTCTCTTCTCCAGGGAGAATAAATTTAGCACTTGCAGTCCTTCCTCATAATTAAGGTCCTCCAGTCCCCATATTAATTTAGTTGCACTTCTCTGGACTCTCTGCAGCTCCAGCACATCCCTTCTGAGGATTGGTGACCAGAACTGGTTGGAATACTCCAGATGCGGCCGAATCAGAGTTTTTTTTAAATGGTAGAATAATTGTTTTATCTCTGGAGTAAATCCCCCCCCTTTTTTTTTATATATAATCTTTATTTAAAGTTTTAGAGTGTACAGAACACATATAAACTGCAGATAACTGCAGATAAAATGCAAAATAAAAAATAAAACCATGAAAAGTAGTCATCATTTACATACAGAAAAATAGTAACAAAGACAGTGAGCCATATCTGTGTTGTATCATCCATTAGGGTTCCCCTATGTCAGTGATGGCGAACCTTGGTACCCCAGATGTTTTGGAACTACATTTCCCATGATGCTCGACTACACTGCAGAGCGCATGAGCATCATGGGTGCCAAGGTTCGCCATCACTGCCCTATGTCCTGGACAATCGGTCCCTCTGGACATAACCACCCCTTCTGGTGGGAGAGAGTAGGGGATCTCCGTTTAGTCAAACACCATCTTTACTGACATTAGTTCTCAAAGGCAGGCAAAATAAAGATTACCAGAAATGTTAGAAATACAGTGCCTTGCAAAAGTATTCACCCCCCTTGGCTTTTTACCTATTTGGTTACATTACAGAAATGTTTTTTTAATCTGAATTATATGTGATGGATCAGAACACAATAGTCTAAGTTGGTGAACTAAAATTAGAAAAATATATACATAAAACAATTTTTCAGAAATAAAAAAATGATAATTGGCATGTGCGTATATGTATTCACCCCCTTTGTTATGAAGCCCATAAAAAGCTCTGGTGCAACCAATTACCTTCAGAAGTCACATAATTAGTGAGATGATGTCCACCTGTGTGCAATCTAAGTGTCACATCATCTGTCATTACATATACACACCTTTTTGAAAGGCCCCAGAGGCTACAACACCTAAGCAAGATTATTAAGACAAATAAAAACAAAACAAAACATAAAGGAAAAACAATTTCGACCAGAAATTAGACATATCAGAGGCAACAATAGGCCTCCTTGGGTTTGAGGTCAGTTTCATGCCTAACCCCGGCGGCCCGCCAATTAGGGGAGGGCCAACATGATCAGACATCCACTGTCCAGTTTGTGTTAGCTGCTTGTAGAATAAAAATCTATAACTTCACGGGGGGAGTGGTAGGCAAAACAAAGGTGAAAAAAAAGGGGGGGGGGGGGGGAGAACAACAACACAATATCTCTGAGCTGAGATATAGTGGGAAGGGAATCCTCAAATCTCTGCTCCAGGGTTTCAAGATGGGTAGTGTCTGCCTGCAGCTGCTCAATATCCTGTTTTAGATCCTTATCCACTCTGCAAGCAAACTTCTCCAGATCTTTCTTAGTGGGGATGGACCATATGTGTTTTTTCAGGTCCTGATCCCCATGTAGCTCTGAGATGTCTGAGCCCTGGTCATGGGAGGTGGAGGAGCCTGGGGACACTGGGGGAGCAGTATTGCTTACCAGCCTCGGCGACGCAATGGGGGAGACTGTAGGCTGCTGTGCTGAGCGAGCCACGGAAGCTGTGTCACAACCACCCTTCCGGCCGGGCACCATCTTGGATGTCCCACCATGCGGCTACCCTCCGTTGCCGAAAAAAGTGTTTATGGAGCCCCGGTTGGGCTTTGTAGTGCCCAGCGGTTGGGAGTGTGCTCACTGGAACATCCTGGTAAGTGCCCGGTATCGGCGGTAAACTCCCCAGGATAGGCTACTTTAATGGCAGTCTGAGAGGAGCTGAGGAGTCGTGCTTCCTCACACAGTCATGTCCAAGCCACGCCCCCTAAGAGACGTAAATTCCCTTTTTCTTGCATGCTAGATAATTCTGCTGGCTTTGGTAGCCACAGCTTGACACTGCATGCTATTGCTCAGTCTTCTACTAGGACCCCTATATCCTTTTCCAGCCTGGAATTCCCCAGGGGTTTTCCCCCTAATGAGTAACTTGCGTTTATATTTTTACCCCCCATTATCTTACATTTTTTCAATGTTAAACATCCTTTGTCATGCAGTAGCCCACTCCAATAATTTATTCAGGTCCTTTTGTAAAGTTTCTATATCCTGCTGTGTTGTTATTACCCTGCATATTTTTGTGTTGTCAGCAAACACTGAAATCTATCTATTTATCCCACCTCTACAATGAGGGAAAAAAGGTATTTGATCCCCTGCTGATTTTGTAAGTTTTCCCACTGACAAAGAAATGAGCAGGCTATAATTTTAATGGTAGGTTTATTTTAACTGTGAGAGACAGAATGACAACAAAAAAATACAGAAAAACGCTTTCCAAAAAATGTATGAATTGATTTGCATTTTAATGAGTGAAATAAGTATTTTACCCCTTTGCAAAACATGACTTAGTACTTGGTGGCAAAACCCTTGTTGGCAATCACAGAGGTCAGACGTTTCTTGTAGTTGGCCACCAGGTTTGCACACATCTCAGGAGGGATTTTGTCCCACTCCTCTTTGTAGATCCTCTCCAAGTCTTTAAGGTTTTGAGGCTGACGTTTGGTAATGCGAACCCTCAGCTCCCTCCACATATTTTCTATGTGATTAAGGTCCGGAGATTGGCTAGGCCACTCCAGGACCTTAATGTGCTGTTTCGTGCGTCGTGTGTTTTGGGTCATTGTCATTCTGGCATACCCATCCATGACTTATTTTCAATGCCCTGGCTGAGGGAAGACGGTTCTCACCCAAGATTTGATGGTACATGGCCCCGCCCCATCCATCATCAATTTGATGCTGTGAAGTTGTCCTGTCTCCTTAGCAGAAAAACACCCCCAAAGCATAATGTTTCCACCTCCATGTTCAATGGTGGGGATGGTGTGGGGTCATAGGCAGCATTCTTCCTCCTCCAAACACGGCGAGTTGAGTTGATGCCAAAGAGCTCAATTTTGGTCTCATCTTACCCCAACACTTTCACCCAGTACTCCTCTGGATCATTCAGATGTTCATTAGCAAACTTGAGATGGCCCTGTACATGTGCTTTCTTGAGCAGGGGGACCTTGCAGGCGCTGCAGGATTTCAGTCCTTCACGGCGTATTGTGTTACCAATTGTTTTCTATGTGACTATGGTCCCAGATCATTGATAATGTTTAAAATACACAAAAATGTTGTGCAATGGGTGCGCTTAAAATCAACCTTAAAATTATAATGTAGATTTGATTAAAATTCCTTGTGCAAATGTGCTACATATGTGGTGTGTAAAAAACCCCTTTAAATCCGTGAACTGTGCATATATAAATACATAAAAACATAAATAATTACTTATTCCTAGTTGTGATACCAGTGGGTTTATAATAATTGTGGGATAGTGCTTGGGTAAAAAACGCGTTTATTTTAGGACCCCTATTAAGTCCATGCATCTAATAAATGCCTCCTGAGGGTTTATTGCGGTCGCATAACAGGTTATTCTCCTTAATTAGTTCTCATTGATAAGATTCTTCCGTATAGTTCTGGGCTGATTCCTAACGGTTCTGATGTTATGGACTCTAGGGATCGGGCCACTGAGACCAATTTCCACCAACATGACCTGTTGAAGAAATTCTAGCTATTCCTACAGGTCTCCAGCAATGAACCCTAATCGCATACTATGTAAGTGATATCTGAAACACCATCTCTTTATACCTGAGGTGACTCCCAAACTGTAGGCAGAAACACCTCCAGCACAGCTCACAGCTTTGAGATACCTGGGTGCGTGTGTGTGAGGGCTCCCCAAAGAAGATGATCTATTTGTACTGTTTCTGCCCAGACACTTACGGTATTACTGTTGAGTAACTTTAGCCTATTGATATTACTGCAGACCTAAATGGAAAACTGCCATATTCGCTCTCTTTCTTCTCCATCATACTGCAGGCATGGATCCTTTATGTTGAACGACGTTATAATTTGGTTATGAAGGATTTGTCCAATCTCACACTACTCTATATAGTATATACAGTATATATAGTATATACTATATAGTAACAACTACCTTATTGATGTCCTTCACTCTTATTCCTGTTATAGTTACGTTGCCTTTACATTGTTGCATCGGATGATCTTTTAATAAAAACACTGAAATAAACAGGAACAATAGGTTAAACTGGCCTGCTACCCTCTAGCACAGATTGATCCCAGATAGGGTGCGCAAAGTGGGGGAGCAGTGCCACACAACCTTTGTATGATAACCAGTGTAGTTTATAATGTTCATTTATGTCTGATTTCCATCCATGTGTTTTACTGCATTTCAGACTTGGTTTAATGTACCCTTTTGTTTTTGTGAAAAACTTCAATAAAAACTATTGGCTACAAAATAATATACAAACAACATCTGTTAATTTCCTGAAAATGAGTTCTAATAATCCAAAAAAATAAAAAAAAATATGTGTGCTTTATTTAAAGTACAATTTCCTGAAAGACCTT
This sequence comes from Lithobates sylvaticus, assembly GCA_028564925.1. Lineage (NCBI taxonomy): Eukaryota > Metazoa > Chordata > Amphibia > Anura > Ranidae > Lithobates > Lithobates sylvaticus. The sequence continues at coordinate 197,306,378 of CM053032.1, forward strand.
AACAGATGACCTAATGATATTTACAGCAAGATCTGAAGCCTTGACATTCTCAGAGTGGAATTCTTCTTCTTCCCTAGAGCAATACCAACATTCTGGGTGGGCCATACACAGTAGTCACTTGAGCAGCCTGTGAAGCTCATAAGGAATCCAAAACAATAAACTATGGAGAGAGTGACTATTTATCATCACGATTTGTATACAGGTTCATTATTCCCTAGCTATGATTATATTATTTGGCCACCTAGGCCAAAATGGATGGTATACCAATTAGCAAATTAACTTCAAATTAGTCTAAAGATTAGCATAGCAGTTTACCAATATTTATAGAAGAGGAGATTAGATTGCCACATATAATGAACTTTCTTGTGTGCCGATTATCACACTCATAAATGTCCCTCTTTTACCCATCATGCACACCTACATACTGAATTGTATACTGAATAAACCAGATCAAGCAGTAAGGATTAAGCAGGCCAAGCTGAGAATTTTGCTTCATGTCAGCCTTTCCAGTCCATTCACACAGGGGCAACTTTGGATCCGACTTCAAGTCGCCCCTAGTCGTCTCAAGTCACCCTACATAAAAAAATCAATGTAAGTGAATGGATCCATGTTAATGCACACTACTGCAGTCGCTCCGACTTCAGAAAAGGTTCCTGTACTACTTCAATCCGACTTCTAGGTGACTTGTACCCATAGAACTCAATGGAAGTCGCCTCCAAGTCGGATCTCCATCTATATTGAAGCGACAATGTTGCCTCTCTCACAGAATAATCAGCTCTCGAGGGGGAACGCCACGCCAAATTTTAAATAAAAAAGCGGCATGGGTTCCCTCTCCAAGAGCATACCAGGCCCTTAGGTCTGGTATGGATTTTAAGGGGAACCCCCTACGCCGAAAAAACTGTGTTATTCATACTCAAGTCGTGTCCAAGTTGCCTCCAAAAGTCAGGCTGGAAGTGGTGTTGCCCCAGTGTGAACCATCTCTTCGAAGAAATCCACTGATATGAGAACATTATCTTGCTTTGTAACCTAGTCCCACATTTGGACTTCTGCTCAGGACCCCCATGTCCTCAGCTGACATTTTTTCATATACCTGTTATCAGTGCTGCTTCCCTGATTGGCTAACTCACATCTGTTCCAAGAGTTTGGTTTATTAATTGGTGCTTCCATGGCTCCCAGCAAAAGTATACTTTTTAGGAGGATGTGCTCTGCTCCATCATGAGTCTCAGCATACACAAGCAGGTTATGACATTGCACACATAGGGTTATACTGTATAGCCAACTGCCAGCAGGTGTTTAAAGTGGAATTTTAGACCGAAGTCATGATAGATCACTTCATGCTTTTGCAGGTATACAGTAGCTATGTAAAACATTTAAAAAATAAGTGCCCATGCTGTTTAAAATCCAGGAATGCACCTTCTCACCCTCCTTTGCATGTGCTCAGTTGCTCTCTATTTGTGACACTGTGTCTAAAATCAGAGCCATTAGAGGCCGATCAGCTGACAGCTTTAGGATTTACTGTTGCTGAAGGGGGAAGAAAGCAACAAGAAAACATTGATGTGTTGGGGGAATGCAGATTAGGAAGGAGAAAAGAAAAGCAGGAGAGGTGACAGGACAAGCTTTGCTGCAACTAGGGCACAAAAGAGTTAAACTTACAAGGATAGTGTTTTATCCTATCTCCCCAATATTCTCTCCTTTCCCTCTCATCAGTAGTCTGTGAACTTCAGCACCGTGAAGCTTCTGTCAGCCTTCCTCTTCATCTAAGCCAAGACATACAATCAGCGCTGGAAATTTACATATTTGAATTCATTTTATTTAACAGTTCATAGCTATGATTTTATTATCATGGAGTTACTGATAGCCAGGGATAACTAATACCATGTCACAGATCACTTGGCACGTTAACAATTTAGCAACGAATGATAACATGGCAACATTCTGCATCAGGACAACTAATGGCACTGTGGGGCCCAGATGACTGTGTATGACCCTGCTCACGTCCCAGTAACCAATAATACTGTATGGCTCCTGTCGCACAGCATCCTTTGTTGCTAGGATGCAGACAGCCCCTGATGTAAAGTGTCCTTTGCTGCTATGACAAGGCAGCCATGCTGCACAGCATCATTGGTTGCTATAGGACAGACAGCATCTTAGTAACCAATGATGGGGGAGGAATCGGCCAGCTTAAGCAGCATCTGCCCCGGCGTGACCCTAGGTATATTGTAGCAGACATTCACACCAAATTAATATTGGAAAGATGGGTTCCTATTGAGAGTTTACTAACCACCAATATGTGTCAAAAGAGCTACTAGGTAGAAATTGTTAATTTAAAGTAGCAAGTCTACTAGTGCCTATAGATCTAAAGCATATGCACTGTGGCTGATAGACCTGTAACGTTTTGGATCATCAGAAACATGTGCAATATAAGGAGGATCAGGTTGCAATGCATTCATGGGCATCCACAGGAGGGGGCAAGGGGAGTTAAGTGCCAGCCCCCGACCAAGGCGCCACAATCTATGGCAGAGGAGGGGAGCTGAAGCTGTCAGTGCTGCCCAGTTCCTATCACAGGATCTGCACACACAGATCCTCTCAGTCTCCGGAAGCTTCAGGCAGCTGGGTGGGGGAGGGGCACTGATGTCATCCCCTTCAGCAGGAGCCCTGGAGGAAGACGATCTACCATGCTGCTAAAATGAGGTCAGTAACCAGGGGGGATTGTGCAGAAACTGACCTTTTGGGGGTATAATGATTGTACTGGGGGCAGGCTGCTTACCCCCCATGTCATATGCAGTGACCACCATGTGATATATTGTGCCCACCATATGCAGTGCCCACCATGTGCAGTGGCCACCATGTGATGTATTGTGCCCACCATGTGCAGTGGCCACCATGTGATGTATTGTGCCCACCATGTGCAGTGACCACCATGTGATGTGACCACCATGTGATGTATTGTGCCCACCATGTGCAGTGCAGGGACTACCATGTAATGCGGAGTGGTGTGCCCTCCGTGTAATGTGCTGTACCCACCATGTAATGCAGAGTGGTGTGCCCTCCGTGTAATGTGCTGTACCCACCATGTAATGCAGAGTGGTGTGCCCTCCATGTAATGTGCTGTGCCCACTATGTCATCTGCTGTGCTGTATAGTGCCCAGTGCTCACCATGTAATGCAGAATAGAGTACCCTCTGTGTAATGCGCTGTGCCCACCATGTAATTCGGAGTAGAGTGCACTCTGTGTAATGTGCTGTGCCCACCATATAATGCGGACTAGTGTGCCCTCTGTGTAATGTACTGTGCCCACCATATCATATGCTGGGCTGTACAGTGCCCACCATGTAATGCGGAGTAGTGTCCCCTCTGTGTAATGTTCTGTGCCCACCATGTCATGTGCTGTGCTGTAAAGTATTGTATCTGTGACAGCCTGTCACAGATACAATGTGCCACTTGCCACCGACAGCGTGTCACCAGATACAGTGTGCCACTTGCTGACAGCCTGTCACCAGATACAGTGTGCCACTTGCCACGACAGCCGGTCACCAGATACAGTGTGCCACTTGCCACCGACAGCCTGTCACCAGATACAGTGTGCCACTTGCCACCTATAGCCTGCCACCAAATACAGCATGCCACTTGCCACCAGAAGCCTGTCACCAGATACAGCGTGCCACTTGCCACCAGAAGCCTGCCACTCCCTCCAGGACTTTTCCTGGATGGGTAGAAGGGACAGGGCCTACATAGTCAAACAAATCCCTGGAGCCCCCACCCCTCCTGAGCTGGGATAGTATGGCTGTGTGTAAAATGAATGCCACTTGCCACCGACATACTTCCACCAGATATAGTGTGTCACTTGCCACCAGCAGCCTGTCACCAGATACAGTGTGCCACTTGCCACCGAGAGCCTGTCACCAGATACAGTGTGCCACTTGCCACCGACAGCCTGTCACCAGATACAGCGTGCCACTTGCCACCGGCAGCCTGTCACCACATACAGTGTGCCACTTGCCACCGACAGCCTGCCACCAGATACAGCGTGCCACTTGCCACGACAGCCTGCCACCAGATACAGCGTGCCACTTGCCACCAGAAGCCTGCCACCAGATACAGCGTGCCACTTGCCATGACAGCCTATCACCAGATACAGTGTGCCACTTGCCACCGATAGCCTGCCACCAGATACAGCGTGCCACTTGCCACCGACTTACTTCCACCAGATATAGTGTGTCACTTGCCACCGACAGCCTGTCACCAGATACAGTGTGCCACTTGCCACCGGCAGCCTGTCACCACATACAGTGTGCCACTTGCCACCGACAGCCTGCCACCAGATACAGCGTGCCACTTGCCACGACAGCCTGCCACCAGATACAGCGTGCCACTTGCCACCAGAAGCCTGCCACCAGATACAGCGTGCCACTTGCCATGACAGCCTATCACCAGATACAGTGTGCCACTTGCCACCGATAGCCTGCCACCAGATACAGCGTGCCACTTGCCACCGACATACTTCCACCAGATATAGTGTGTCACTTGCCACCAGCAGCCTGTCACCAGATACAGTGTGCCACTTGCCACCGACAGCCTGTCACCAGATACAGCATGCCACTTGCCACCGATAGCCTGCCACCAGATACAGGGTGCCACTTGCCACCGACATCCTTCCATCAGATACAGTGTGCCACTTGCCACCGACAGCCTGTCACCAGATACAGTGTGCCACTTGCCACAGACAGCCTGTCACCAGATACAGTGTGCCACTTGCCACTGACAGCCTGTCACCAGATACAATGTGCCACTTGCCACCGACAGCCTGTCACTAGATACAGTGTGCCACTTGCTGACAGCCTGTCACCAGATACAGTGTGCCACTTGCCACCGACAGCCGGTCACCAGATACAGTGTGCCACTTGCCACCGACAGCCTGTCACCAGATACAGCGTGCCACTTGCCACCAGAAGCCTGTCACCAGATACAGCGTGCCACTTGCCACCAGAAGCCTGCCACTCCCTCCAGGACTTTTCCTGGATGGGTAGAAGGAACAGGGCCTACATAGTCAAACAAATCCCTGGAGCCCCCACCCCTCCTGAGCTGGGATAGTATGGCTGTGTGTAAAATGAATGCCAGCAGTATTGATCAGACCAAGTTCTACAGAGGGGGGTGTGTACAAGCCTTTGGGCTCACATTGGTGTGCTGCAGTTTTGGCTGCACTGCTTGTGTATCTACTATTTTAGCTGCAGTTCTATTGATTTATATCAGTTGCAGGTTTTTGCCGCATTTTCTGACAGTGCGCCAAAGATGCAGCATGCAGAAATTTTGGTGTGCTTTCAAAAAAAAACATGCAACCTAATATAAATCAATAGGACTGCGGGTATAACGCAGGAAACCTGCGTATACACCAGCAATGGGCCAAAACTTTGCAAACCCACCTAAAAGCACAAGGAGCCAAGTCTAAACATATTGGCTGCAGTTATAACAGCCATTGTTGAAGGAAAAAGTAAAAAAAAAAGAGGATGAGAGAAGGGAGATAAGAGTCACTGAGCTGACATTTGGATGGTCAGAAGCTCATCACTCACATATGTGTTCAGTTCACCTTCCATCTGTTCTATCACGAAGTGTCCGGCTGTCACTAGGTGTCCGAAGTGTACTGCGCATGCGCAGCGCATGCGCAGTACGGAGCATGAAGATTTTCGGAAATTGTCGGAAGATGAACGGCACCTGCTCGGCTCTTTTATATTCTAACTCTATGTCCACTTGGATGGTGGGGCTTGAAAGTGGACTCACGGCGCAGGCGCCGTTCATCCTCGGCAATTTTCGGAATCAGGGTGTCCTGTGTACTGCGCATGCGCAGTACACAGCGGACACTTCGTGATGGGGGAAGGCTACTGATACAACACTGGCTGCTCTGTTCACAACTTTCCTGCCCACACGGCTCCTTCACTGCACGGACTTCACAGAGAGAGGGAGGAGAGAGAGGGGAGGGGGAAGGCAGAGCCATTTGTGTAAGGGGGGAACTGTGTACTGTGATACTAATAACCACAGTGAGCCAACACAGGTACAGCTAGACACCCCTGCATTTACACACAGCTTCTCCTGTCCCATAGACGTTTATGGACAGGAGAAATCGGGCTTGTGCTGCTGGCTGTGTGGGCCGATTTTAAGGCAGGGGCCTGGAGCTGCAGCTCCATCAGCCCCTATGTTAATCCGGCCCTGGTTGTCACCAGAACAGGAATAGAGGGGACAAATTCCAATGGGAACACTAGCTCTGGTAAAAACCAGGGCTTCCCTCACTTTGGAGGCATTTCCTTTCACTTCCTGTTTTGGCTATAGGACAATAGTGAAGGAAAATATCCCCAATGGGACACAGACTAGGATTATTATAACCCTGCCTTACTCTATCCATAAAAAAATAAAATAAAATAAAAGTTTTGCCTGTAATACTACTTTACATTTATTACAGTTTACAGAAACATAAAATAACAGTTAATAAAACAGATTAGAGCCTTATAAAAATACATTTAAAAAAATGATTGTTTTCATTTTGAATTGTTTCATCATGCTTATTGCACTTCTGTTGTACATTCTATTCTGATCCTGAAACCAAAGGGATGGCAATCTGGCAAAGTACAAATGACAGTACACGGGAGCACTGAGAACAATACAGAACAAGGCAATGCATGCTAGGAAATATGTAAACGAAAAGTGACAGAGAAAGGAACTTTGGTACTTGTTATAGCTAATCCAAGGAATGTTTTGTGTTCTTTAGCCACAGGACTGACGGAGGGAACCAGCAGTGCAAATAAACAATCCCTGCTTTTAATATGCTTGCAAAACATTGTTTGTGAAAATGGGTTATCTGGTCTTTATTGAAATGTAATGGGGGTTTGAAAACCAATAGGCCCCAGAAGCCTTGCAAAGTGGAACAGCCTAAAGATTGATTATCTTATGTGAGGCAATGGTAACTGGTAAATGCCATGAAATCCATGGGTATGGAGTCAACTACTGTGTTGTCTGAAGTTCAGGAAATATCATACAAAGGCTCTATATGTAGGGTCACCACCTTTTCTTCAAGCCAAACCTGAACACTTTAGCAGCGCACGGCAAATATTTTTTTTTTGTAGTTAAAAAAAATTAAATTAATTACCTCTGTACAATGCAATGAACAGCTTTTTTTTTATGTAATATACACTACACATATAGTTTTGTGATTAAATAACATATCTAGAGGGTATGATGGGGCAGTATGTACAGGAAAGGAGTGTGGAGAGTATGATCGGGGCAGTATGTACAGGAGAAGAGTGCGAAGGATATGATAGGGGGCAGTATGTACAGGAGAGGAGTGCAAAGGGTATAATGGGGGCAGTATGTACAGGAGAGGAATGCAAAGGGTATGATGGGGGCAGTATGTACAGGAGAGGAGTGCAAAGGGTATAATGGGGGCAGTATGTACAGGAGAGGAATGCAAAGGGTATGATGGGGGCAGTATGTACAGGAGAGGAGTGTGGAGGGTATGATGGGGGCAGTATGTACAGGAGAGGAGTGCGGAGGATATGATGGGGCAGTATGTATAGGAGAGGTGTGCGGAGGGTATGATGGGGCAGTATGTACAGGAGAAGAGTGCAGAGGGTATGATGGGTGCAGTATGTACAGGAGAGGAGTGCGGAGGGTATGATGGGGGCAGTATGTACAGGAGAGTAGTGTGGAGGGTATGATGGGGGCAGTATGTACAGGAGAGGAGTGAGGAGGGTATGATGGGGTAGTATGTACAGGAGAGGAGTAAGGAGAATATTATGGGGCAGTATGTACAGGAGAAGAGTACGGAAGGCATGATGGGGAGTGATTTCTTGCAGTGTGACCATGGAATGATGTCCCTCAGCTGGGGGGGGGGGGGGTAGGAAGCAGCTCTGTGTGATGTCTGTCATCTGGATGTATGAAGTGGTCTGGGTGTGATGTAAGCTGGGGGGGTTGGGGGCTGAGAAGTGGTCACATAGTGATGTCTATAATACAAAAAAAAGCTATTGTGCTCATCCACTAATATATACAGCAATAAATCATACAACAGTACTACTCAATGAAAACAATCTCCTGTTATAAGATGCCAGCCCCTAGCACTCTGTATGTCCAGATGATCTGAGGGTAAGTGATGATCATTCATGTAACCCTATGTTATCCAAGCTCTGAGTCTGTACAATCAGAGGTGTAAACTCCCCACATAAGCACAGGGTTAAGTGAATGGTCATAAATTAACTTCACAATATCTGGAAAGAGGTTTGGGGGATGTTTGTATAGATCAGGCATGCCCAAAGTCCGGCCCGCGTTCTGTTTTAATGTGGCCCCCCTGGTAATTTGGATATATATATCTTTTGTGGCCCTTATCGGCGCTGCCTCGAAGGGGACAGGGAGGGGGCGGGACAAGCACCGTCAGGCGGCGTCTGTAATAGGAAGTCCCATCTCCTGGGCTGCCATTGGATGACTGTTCCGTCTATTATAGGAGGCGGGACTTTATATTAAATAGGCTGCTGAGTAAACAGGACATTCTCTTGTATGTAACCTGATGTCTCTCGTCCCGCCCCCTCCCTGTCCCCTCCAAGGCTGCAGATGGGCATGGATCAGGCTGCACTGATGGCAATGGTAAGGCTGTATTTATGGCAATGGTGAGGTTGCATTTATGGCAAAGGTGAGGCTGCATTTATGGCAAAGGTGAGGCTGCATTCATGGCAATAGTAAAGCTGCATTCGTGGCAATGGTGAGGCTGCATTCATGGCAATGGTGAAGCTGCATTCATGGCAATGGTGAGGTTGCATTCATGACAATGGTAAGGCTGCATTCATGGCAAAGGTGAGGCTTCATTTATAGCAGAGGTGAGGCTGCATTCATGGCAATGTGAGGCTGCATTCATGGCAATGTGAGGCTGCATTCATGGCAATGTGAGGCTGCATTAATGGCAATAGTGAGGCTGCATTCATGGGAATGGTAAGGCTGCATTCATGGCACTTGTGAGGCTGCATTCATGGCAATGGTAAGGCTGCATTCATGGCACTTGTGAGGCTGCATTCATGGCAGTGGTGAGGCTGCATTCATGGCAATGGTGAGGCTGCATTAATGGCACTTGTGAGGCTGCATGAATGGCACATGTGAGGCTGAATTCATGGCAACAGTGAGGCTGCATTCGTGGCAATGGTAATGCTGCATTCATGGCAATGGTGGGGCTGCATTAATGGCACTTGTGAGGCTGCATTAATGGCACTTGTGAGGCTGAATTTATGGCATGGTTGCATTCATGACAATGGTAAGGCTGCATTCATGGCAAAGGTGAGGCTTCATTTATAGCAGAGGTGAGGCTGCATTCATGGCAATGTGAGGCTGCATTCATGGCAATGTGGGGCTGCATTCATGGCAATGTGAGGCTGCATTCATGGCAATAGTGAGGCTGCATTCATGGCAATGTGAGGCTGCATTCATGGCAATAGTGAGGCTGCATTCATGGCACTTGTGAGGCTGCATTCATGGCAATGGTAAGGCTGCATTCATGGCACTTGTGAGGCTGCATTCATGGCAGTGGTGAGGCTGCATTCATGGCAATGGTGAGGCTGCATTAATGGCACTTGTGAGGCTGCATGAATGGCACATGTGAGGCTGCATTCATGGCAACAGTGAGGCTGCATTCATGGCAATGGTAATGCTGCATTCATGGCAATGGTGGGGCTGCATTAATGGCACTTGTGAGGCTGCATTAATGGCACTTGTGAGGCTGAATTTATGGCACTAGTGAGGCTGCATTCATAGCAATGGTAAGGCTGCGTTCATGGCAATGGTGAGGCTGCATTGATTGCAACGGTGAGCCTGCAGATGGGCACTAATAAGGCTGCATTGATGGGCACTGACCCTTATTTTGCTTCATAGTTCTTTATTTTAAATTAAATTTTTTTCCTGAAACTTCCCTCTTAAAGTGAAGGTGCGTGTTATATGCCTGTGAGTGTTATATGCCGATAAATACGGTATATCCAAATAACACGCCCAAACTCATCCTTAGTGCTTAGCAGTGCTCTGGGATTCGTTGAGGGTAATAAAAGATATATATATATATATATATATATATATATATATATATATATATATATATATATATATATATATATATATATATATATATATATATATATATATATATATATATATATATATATATATATATATATACAAATAACACGCCCAAGCTCATGTCTTCACCACACACAGCCACAAAGGCAAGACAATTCTTGTTAGGCAGTGTATTAGTGCTCGGACGAACACAGTTAGACTGAATTTTAATGGTTCAAATAATGTCAGGCAAAATGGTCACGCATGTTCACTTCATCAAATCTGGCCCTCTTTGAAAAAAGTTTGGACACCCCTGGTATAGATAGATGTGTGCTGTTTGGGAGATACTGTGAGTTGGCTGTGATCAGGCTGCAGACTCCTCCCCTCCCCACATACACTTGCTTGCTGTCTCTTTCAATTCTCCTTATCTTAACCCTTCAATGCAATAGATGCAAAAGAAATCCTCCTGAAACTCCTGAAACTTTCCACCATAGTGGACAGTAACTACAGTGAGCTCCGCCTCCCGGTTCTCTCATAACACGGCGCTAGTGATTGGAGGGGGGGTTCAGAGATAGGTCAGAGATAACAGACTCTGCAGGAGCCTGGAGGGGGGAGACGGAAAAAAGAGCTTCCGATTCCAACACAAACACAAGCACAGTGTATTTATAAAGAAGCAATGACACTGCTCCACAGTGGCAAGTATGCTAATGAGGCTCCCCCTGCCCAAATGGTCTGTCTGGGTTTCAGGCAGTCTGAAAACCGGGCAGATGATTCAGAAATGAAATTGAGGAAAATTCTGGACAGCCGCACTCCAAAAATTGCCTTTTTTTGTTAAGAAAAATCAAAAATACATGCCACAGCAGAACAGACAGAAGAGCTGACGCGTTTCACACTATCAAACAGTGCTTAATCATAGCTGGTGATTCTTATTCTCAGATGATATCGTTTCTCAGATGATTCAGAACCCGGACGGTCCAGGTGAATCCCGTACAGGTGGCAACCCTATTTAAGAGTGAATGTAAAATGTAAACAAGGAAGTGAAACAGGAAAAGAAGCATTGCTGGTGTTCAAAGTGCTAAGCAACTTAGAACTAGCCTTTTTTTTATGTGGTGTTGTTATTAGTTATTCCACTTTTTTCTTAAAAGCCCTGTGACATACTTTTAGGTACACTGTTAACGTTAACAGGCTGCTATATATATATATATATATATATATATACTTATTGTGAGAGCCCCTGTCTCAGTGAAAATTTGTGTAAAATGGACACAGGACTCTCTAAGGGGCAGTTTGAGAAGTTCCAGCAGAAGATTGGTGAGCAGAGAAAACTATGCTTTAAGTCTTCTCTGGATTTTGTAAGTCTGGATTGGGGCTGGAAACATGAAGACTTCAAAGAGCATTGGGAGGGATGGAGTCTTCAGTCTTGTGTCCAGGCTTTCCAGAAGTTCTGTGGGTTGTGTGTGTGTGTGTGTCCAGGTGCACACACTCATTATAAGGCAGATCTGAGCATAGCTTAGGGGAGTTGGTGTTGGAGCAGTTTCTGCAACCAGGAGGGAAGTGTGCTACCATTTAAGAACCCGGGCAATATCCTTGAGACGGCACTCCATGTGGGAGAGGTTTGAAGTCAGTGGACTGAGAGTTGGGCCAGCTGAGAGAGTCTGGGAGACTATAGCTGAGACAACTGGAAGAGAGAGTCCTAGGGACTGTGAGTCTTGGAGGAATGTGAAAGCCTGGAGTGTCAGGAGAACCCCCTTCCTAGAGGCCAGGAGTGGGCCTGCGCAACTTTGTATTGCATCCAAGGCTGAGTGAGCCTTGAGAGCCAGGTGGCTTGGCATTTTTGTTTGTGTTGTAATTTTTGGGAGAAGAACCTCCTGTGTGGGCAACCCGTGCATGTATGAACTTTCATTTTTGTTACTTTCAATAAAAGTGTGCTACCACGCCCTTAAACTGAAGTTTCTGTTGGCTGTGAACTCACTAAAAAAGCATCTACCACTGAGCTAGACATCCCCCAATATCACAATATATATCATTTTAAAATCCACAATTTTAAGTACTAACAAATCAAATTTCTGTCTAGATTTGCCAATATTTGAGCAACATCTTTTTATTTCTTTGTTGTCTCACTAAAATAGGGAATGTTAGGTGCAGGGGCGTATCATGAAATGAGTGGGCCCATGTACAAGATAAAAAGTGGGCCCCAGGCATCGATAAAATAAAATGCGGCACGTGGAACGCGCCACGGTAAACTGCGGGCGTGACTTAAATTGCGTGAAATATTGGGTGTGGCTTAATGGGGTGGGGTTTAATAGAGTCTGAGATTACTTGCATAATGCAGAATGTGGTCATGGTAAATAGGGAATGTACAGTGCAGAGTGTAAGGAAGTGGGTAGTATGTGCAGGAGAGGGGTGTGGAGTGTATACCGGTGGGTAGTATTTGTAGGAGAGGAGTGTGAAGTGTATGGAGGTGGGTAGTATGTGTAGGAGTGCGGAGTGTATGGAGGTGGGTAGTATGTGCAGAAGATGAGTATGGAGTGTATGGAGGTCGGTATCATGTGCAGGAGAGGAGTGAAGAGAGTATGGCGGTGGGTAGTATGTGCAAGAGAGGAGTGCTGAGTGTATGCAGGTTGGTAGTATGTGCAGGACAGGAGTATGGAGTGTATGGAGGTCGGTAGTATGTGCAGGAGAGGCGTATGGAGTGTATGGAGGTGGGTAGTATGTGCAGGAGAGGCATATGGAGTGTATGGAGGTGGGTAGTATGTGCAGGACAGGAGTATGGAGTGTATGGAGGTGGGTAGTATGTGCAGGAGAGAAGTATGGAGTGTATGGAGGTGGGCAGTACGTGCAGGAGAGGAGTATGGAGGGGGGTAGTATGTGCAGGAGAGGGGTGCGGAGTGTATGGAGGGGGGTAGAATGTGCAGGTGAGGAGTGTGGAGTGTATGGCAGTGGGTAGTATGTGCAGGATGGTGTCAGTAGGACAGTGGACAGTGTCAGTAGTTCTTTATCTTTATTTATTTTTATTTTTTTACAATTGCATTTTTGTTTTTTGTTCAAAATTTTTTTGAGGTCCACTGGATGGTTTCAGTAGAACAATGGACAGTGTCAAAATTTGTTTTATTTTTATTATGTTTTAATTATTTTTTACGATTTAATTTTGTATTTTTTTCACAATGATTGGTGACAGCAGTTTTTTGTTTTTATTATTTTCATATTTATTATTTTTTTTTTTTTAGGAGGAGGACAGGGGGCCAGAGAACACGGGGCTGGAGGAGACTTCTCGGGATGGCAACCCATTTTCTCTCCTTTGAGTTACCCACCATAATCCTCGATGACTTTAACATTTCAGTAAACGTTAGCACCTCAGCCACTTCTGAACTGCACAACCAAACACAATAGACACAATCTGTCACTAACTCCAACACCTTATATTCTTCCACCTCTGTAATCCCTGCAACCTCTCTGTCACAGATCCCCATCCTCAACAGGATTATGTCCGTCGTATAAAGCTTCCTTGCCCAGTACCAGCAAGATCCAAGGTCCCTTGGATCACCCAGTCACTAACCGTAACTCAGTGTAGGGTGAAACATCAGACTGTTTATTCAAACGCATGTACAGAGAGGTAACACTCAGGGGACAACCCCCCCTCTCTTTGCATTCAGGGCGGGGTAAGCTTTCAGGTCAGGTGTATTCAAACTTCTCATCAGTAGACCTTTCGGAGGAGCTTCTGGAGAACCCCCCCCCCCTCCTGGACAAGGAGCTTCCAGTGCTCTCCAAGGTAAGTTGGGTTCCACAAGCCCCCCGCCCAAAGTGGCTCCCGTCATACTCGCTAAGAGCCCTTTTCCTCTCTCTGATCGCAAACTTATCAGTTTCACACTCTCTGTGTCTCCAGCCACCTATGCCTCCAAGCAGCAAACAGTTACCTTAAGAAATCTTCACCACCTCAACCCTTCCCATCTTCACTCACTCACTGCCTTTATGAACAAGGTTGCACCCCTGCCCTGCCCATACCTGACCACTTCTGTCTACAACTTACTCCCATCGTCCCTACATACACTTGCTCCTCTCTCTATACACAGAACCAGGCCTCGACTGATACAACCCTGGCAACAGCCGTGCTCTTGAGCGAGTGTGGCATAAAATGAAATCCCTGCAAGACTTCACCCTTTACAAATCTGCCCTTCTGAAATACAACTACTGCATCCACACTGCTAAACAAACCTACTACACCACTCTCATCAATACCCGCTCATCCAACCCTCTTCCACTATTTTCTACCCCTACTTTACCCCCCACTAGCTACACCCACTAACTTACTTACTAACCAGGAGATTGCTAATCATTTCAAAAACAAGTTCAATACGATTTGTGGTGAGATCTCCAGTGTCCTGCTTTCCTCCTTCAACCAACATACCAGGTCCAACACCACACTTAATACTTTCCTCCTTTGACCCTGTTACCACAGAGGAAGTTGCCAAACTCCGTTCTGAGGCCCATCTCAACACCTGTGCCCTAGATTCTGTCCCCTCACAACTACTACAGCTCACGTTCCTGCTCTATCCTACACTCTCTAACCCAGATCTTCAATCTCTCCCTCTCCACTGCCACCTTTTCCTCCCCTCTTAAACATGCACTGGTTACCCCCTTACTTAAAAAAACCTAAACCCCACCTTCTTGAACTACTTAAGAGCCATCTCTCTGCTCCCATTTGCCTCAAGCTTCTTGAATGCCTTGTCCACAACTGTCCACTGATAACAACCTTCTTGACCCCCTACAGTCTGGTTTCCATCCCCAACATTCCACTGAAACTGCCCTACTAAAACTCACTAATGACCTACTAACTGCTAATACCAATTGCCATTACTCCATACTAATACTCTCAGACCTTTCTGCTGCCTTCAATGCAGTCTACCACCCTTCCCTTCCTTTAAGAAACTCCACTCCCTTGGCCTCCACAACTCTGCTCTTTCACGGTTCTCCTCCTACCTATCTCAGCACACCTCCAGTGTCATATACAACTCTATCTTCTCTTCCTCTTTCTGTTGGGGTACCACAAGGCTCTGTCCTTGGGCCCCTCCTATTTTCTCTCTACACCTCTTCCCTGGGCCAGTTTTTAACCTCTCATGGCTTCCAATACAACCTCTACGCTAGCGAAACCCAGATCTATCTCTATGCTCAATCTCTGCATGTATCACAAACTTATTGAGCGACTAATCAGTATGGATGTCACATAATTTCCTCAAACTCAATCTGTCTAAGACTGAGCTTGTAATATTTCCTCCTACCTGATCCCCCCTCATGACTTCGACATTGAGATCAATAGCACAATCATTGGTCCCTGCACTCACGCCAAAGCGCTAGATGTATTCTGGCCTCTCTTTTGGGCAATACAATCATATTGTACAATACAGTCACGGGCTTAATGAAAGGCCTTAACCTCTGCAACCTTTACAGAATTTTCCCCTTCTTAACTAATGACACTACAAAACAACTTATTCACTACATGATTATCTTGTGCCTTGACTACTGTAACTCCCTCCTCACTGGCTTAGCTTACACAGGCTATCCCCCTTCACTCTTTCTTGAATGCTGCTGCTAGACTTATACACCTTACTACCCAATCCATGACTGCTTCCTCTCTCTGCCTATTGCTTTACTGGCTTCCACTAGCCCAACATAAAAAAATCAATATACTAACCACAACATGCAAGGCCATCCACAACACTGTCCTTAGCTGCATCACCAACCTCATCTGCAGATATCAACCAAATCGTCCTCTCTGCTCTTCCCATAACATCTTGCTCTCTAGCTCTCTTGTTACCTCCTCCTATGCTCGCCACCAGGACTTCTCCAGAACCTCTCCCATCCCTTGGAACTCAGTATGCCAGGTTAGCTCCTACCCTGTCGGCCTTTAGGTGATCCTTGAAAACTAATTTATTCAGGGAAGCCTACCCCACCTCCACCTAAAACCGCTACCTTCATCAGATCATTCTCTACAGCTATTACAGTGCCTTGAAAAAGTATTCATACCCATTGAACTTTTCCACATTTTGTAATTTTACAATCAAAAATGTTAATGTATTTTTTAGGCTTTTATGTGATAGACCAACACAAAGTGGCACATAATTGTGAAGTTGAAGGAAAATGATAAATGTTTTTCACATTTTTTTACAAATAAATATGTGAAAAGTGTGGCGTGCATTTGTATTCAGCCCCTCTGAGTCAATCCTTTGTAGAACTACCTTTCGCTGCAATTACAGCTTCAAGTCTTTTTAGGGATGTTTCTACCAGCTTTGCACATCTAGAGACTGACATTTTTACTCATTCTTCTTTGCAAAATAGCTCAAGCTCTGACAGATTGGATGGAGTGTCTATGAACAGCAATTTTCAAGTCTTGCTAGAGATTCTCAATTGAACTTAGGTCTGGACTTTGACTGGGTCATTCTAACACATGAATATACTTTGATCTAAACTATTCCATTGTAGCTCTGGCTGTATGTTTAGGGTCATTGTCCTGTTAGAAGTTGAACCTCCACCCCAGTCTCAAGTCTTTTGCAGACAGGTTTTCTTCTAAGATTGCCCTATATTTGGCTCCATTCATCTTCCCATCAACTATGACCAGCTTCCCTGTCCCTGCTGAAAAAAAGCATCCCCACAACATGATGCTGCCACCACCATGTTTTACGGTGTGTACAGGGTGATGTGCAGTGTTAGTTTTCTGCCACACATAACGTTTTTCTTTTCTGACCAGAGCACCTTCTTCCACATGTTTCCTATGTCCCCCACGTGGCTTCTCGCAAACTGCAAACAGGACTTCTTTTGGCTTTCTTTCAACAATGGCTTTCTTCTTGCCGCTCTTCCATATAGGCCAGATTTTTGAAGTACACAACTAATAGTTGTCCTGTGGATAGATTCTTCCACCTAACCTGTGGATCTCTGCAGCACCTCCAGAGTTACCATGGGCCTCTTGGCTGCTTCTCTGATTAATACTTTCCTTGCCCGGCCTGTCAGTTTAGGTGGACGGCTATGTCTTGGTAAGTTTGCAGTTGTGCCATACTCTTCTATTTTTGGATGATGGATTGAACAGTGTTCCATGAGATGTTCCAAACTTGGGATTTTTTTTTTTTAGAACTTAACCCTGCTTTAAAATTCTCCACAACTTTATCCCTGACCTGTCTGTTGTGTTCCTTGGCCTTCATGATTCTGTTTGTTCACTAAAGTTCTTTAACAAACCTCTGAGGGCTTCACAGAACAGCTGTATTTATACTGAGATTAGGTGGACTCTATTTACTAATTAAGTGACTTCTGAAGACAATTGGTTTCACTAGATTTTAGTTAGGGGTATCAGAGTGAAGGGGGTTGAATGCAAATGTTGAAAACCATTGATCATTTTCCTTCCACTTCACAATGATGTGCCACTTTGTGTTGGTCTATCATATAAAATCCCAATAAAATACATTTACGTTTTTGGTTGTAACAGGAGAAAATGTGGAAAATGTCAAGGGGTATGAATACTTTTTCAAGGCACTGTATCTTTTGTATCACCACCACCCTCCTTTAGATTGTAAGCTCCATTAGCGGTGCTCTCCTATTCCTTCTGTATTGAACTGTATTGTAATATAATTCTTTATATTGTAAAGTGCTGTGCAAATTGTTGGCGCTATATTAATCCAGCATAATAATAATAGTGCAGGTGCTTTAAGTCATTCTTTGTACTCTCCTAATTATTTTTGGTGTGTACTGTAGGTCCTGAATTAAAAGATATATATATATTTTTGTTGGTGTGCTTCTGAATGATGTAATTATGTATTATATAAACCAAATAATTTTTTTTTAAAAAGAACCTTTTAGCTATCTCTCTCCAGAGAAAGGCAGTATCTTGCTTGCTTTGGAAGTTGCAAATGCATCCTGTTAATTTGTTTATGATCTACTAGGAAACCCTGATCCTTCTCTGTCACTATATACTTTTGGCCATATACTTTTCATTTTTTATGTACAGCCAGCAGGCTGATCAAAAAAGAGAAAAACTCAGATTCCAATTGGACACACAATTGGATGAAGAAATCCCTCCGCTGATCAATAAAACTTGATTAAATAATTGACTTCTGATGTGCAAGGAAAACCCATACACTGTTTGAACACTGGACAGGCCAAATTTTGATCAGCGTTTGGCCAGCTTTACTCTTCTAGAGTGTATAATACATGCATATCTTTACCACAAGTGTAGAACTTTTCATTTAAAGTGGAACTATAGGCAAAATGTTTTTCTTCATTTTGGATAGAGCAGAGAGAGGGTAATAACCCCTGTGAGGTTTTTTTTTTTGCTGTCTGTGTCCCATTGTGGAGATTTCCCTTTACTTCCTGTCCCATAGCCAAACAGGAAATGGCCAGAAATCCTTGCAAATTAAGGGAATTCCTTGGGGACCCCCAGGTCACCAAAACTAATGTATCCATTGAACGATTTCCGCTCTATTACTTTTCTGGGGACAACACAAAATTTGGAATTTTTTTTCTTTCACTTTCAATGATAATGATAATCAGTGGCGCTGGTGAAGTTTAAGAATGGGGGCCCCAGACCCCGCCCTTACTTTTTGACCCCTCCCACTTGGTGAAAATTGGCGTGGTTTCAGTGAAATAGTGGACGTGGCTCTAAGGTGGTGTGGTTAACATCTGAGATGAACAAGGGATGGAGGGACAGCAGGCCCAGATCCTACACAACAATAGAAATATGTGTTTTCTAGAAAGTTTAACAATCAGCAGATAAAGATATTCCAAACACATGGTGTTAGCACTTCAATCAGCCCTCAGCGTGTCACTAGCCACGTGGCCTGCCAACAGATGCCATCCGGTGTCCCCAGCGGAGTCCGTCCTTACATTAGGTGCCCCCAGTGGAGTCCCTCCTTACATGCAGCCTGTGTCACACAAAATACAGCCTGTGTCACACAAAATGCAGCCTGTGTCACACAAAATGCAGCCTGTGTCACACAAAATGCAGCCTGTGTCCCACCAAAAACAGCAGCCTGTGTCCCACCAAATGCAGCAGCCTGTGTCCCACCAAATGCAGCAGCCTGTGTCCCACCAAATGCAGCAGCATGTGTCCCACCAAATGCAGCAGCCTGTGTCCCACCAAATGCAGCAGCCTGTGTCCCACCAAATGCAGCAGCCTGTGTCCCACCAAATGCAGCAGCCTGTGTCCCACCAAATGCAGCAGCCTGTGTCTCCACCAAATAAAGCAGCCTGTGTCACTACCAAATAAAGCAGCCTGTGCGACCACCAAATAAAGCAGCCTGCGTCACCACCAAATAAAGCAGCCTGTGTCCCCACCAAATAAAGCAGCCTGCGTCACCACCAAATAAAGCAGCCTGTGTCACCACCAAATAAAGCAGCCTGCCTTTGTCACATCAAACCTCCTCCCCCAGTTACTTACCTTGCTGTGTGTTGTCCTCTCCTGCAGTGTCTCCTTCCACAGCTGCAATGGAGAGGTCCGCTCCTCTCATACTTCCTGTTTCCTCTCTCGTGGGCGCAATGGGAGAGAGAAAACAGGAAGTGACATCAAACTCAGATGTTAATCAAACCACCCGGCCGTAGTAATAGATACTACGCGCTCCGGGCGGACACTACTGGGCGCTTCAGAAAGCGCCGCAAGGCGGGCTTAACGCCCGCAAATGAAGCGCCTCGTCTGCAATCTCGTAATTGCATAGACGTGGCGCTTCCCATAAGTGCACTGTGTCCGGCGTCCGAACACAGTGCACTGTTTCAGCAGCAGTTTTAAATGTAATGGTCCTAAAACTGATTAAAACTATAAAATGTAAAACTGCAGTGCAAGGAGCATGCTGATAGGAGGAAAGAGCAGGGGGACATAGAAATGAGCTTATCAATGTGCTGCGTCTTCTTCATCTGTCCATTCATAGGGTGGAGGTAGGAAAAAGCTCAGTAAGTGAAAGTAAACCTGCAGCAGAGAAAGATTAAGTCCTCTCCCCTGCCAGACAGAACTGCATAAATCTCAGGACTGGATAGACAGAAGTACAGCAGGTAAAACAGTTCTTATGTATTGATTTCATCTGTTTATTCAGCTGTTTAGACTTCAACTTTAGGGGGATATGCCTTACTATATTAGAAACCTGATTTCGTCTTTTTTTTTGCCACTGTATTTCAATAAAAAAAATTTTCTTAACAATAAATTGTATTTATTTTGAGTGGAACAAGTAAAAAAACAAGTACAGTGGTACATTTTCTTAAGTTCACATATACAGTACAAGTAGAAGCATAGGCAACCTGATATTACAGTCTAGAGCAGTATTACCATTTCTTACCATCTGGTTCAGATCTGGTTTAAGACATATATATTTTATCCTTAAAGGGTAGGGGGGGGGCTACTTCTTCCAGTTCAATCTTCCAGCATATTTTGGTTATTCATTGCCTGACTCCAAACCTATTTCAAAGCCAAACTTCTCTCCCCAACCCACGCCGCCCATATTTTCTCAGATTTTTTGGGGCAGTTGCGTCCGGCATAGGTTAATTTATATAGTGGTAAAGCTGCATCTACCCGGGATCGCCATTGTTGCACCGATGGGGGGGCTGGGTCCTTCCATTTCATGAGTATCGCTTTTCTGGCATAAAAGGCTGCGTAGAACACAAATAGTTTTTTAGCATGGTTGGTTTCAAGTGTATCAACAATACCCAGAGCAGAGGTATTGGGTCACGCTGGACCTGTAGCTTGCCAATTGAGTTAATGTTTTTAAGCACCTCTTTCCAAAAGGACTGGATGTGCCGGCAGGACCAAGTCACATGTATGAATGAGCCCATTTCCATGTTGCACTTGGGACAGAGCGGGTTGCTGGTGGGTTAAATCTTAGCTAGACGTTCTGGGGTGTAATATGCTCTGTGTATGAACTTAAGTTGGGTAAACCTGTCCCTCGCCGAGATCATGAGGGGAAAGTATTGCTGAATCCCCTCCTCCCAGTCATCATCAGCGGGGGTTGGTATATCTGCCTGCCACCTAGAGAACAACTGGGTCACCTTAGAGGTGTCCAGCCCAGCCAAGTACAGCACCGATAATGGTTTAATATCTTCCTCCAGACTCAACATAACTATAATTCCATTTTAAGCACCTCTTATTGTGTTTTTTGTTACGCTCAAAATCAGAATATGCTTCTTCGGGTTTATATTTTAAATTACATTTTTTTTTTTAATATGTAAGATTTCTAACACTAAAAGTAAGCTACAGTGCCTTGCAAAAGTATTCTCACCCCCTTTGGCATTTTTCGTGTTTTGTTGCCTCACAACCTGGAATTAACATGGATTGTTTGAGGATTTGCATCATTTAATTCACAACTTTGAAGATGTTTTTTTTTTTTTTATTGTAAAGCAAACAACAAATAGGACAAAATAACAGAAAAAGTCAATGTGCATAACTATTCACCCCCCTAAACGTTGGACCATTAGTACAGTGGCTCCAACCAGAACTGACAGTTTTTTTTCTTTCAACCCATTAAAAAAAATGCAGAGTGTGTACCAAGTCAACAGACCTAAGGATACATAGAAAGTATGTGCAGAAATTGATATGTGAATTATCAATTCACATATAAGCCAACTAGTATGATGAAACCAGGAAGATACAGATGGGAATTTGGAAAGAAAATGCTAAAATCTGGATTCTGGGCTGAGAAAATAAAATAAGGGAAAGCAGGCAGCAGAGATCAGTATCTGATTGCACCTGCCTTTGCCAGGAAAATTGTTCCTGAGCTAATAGACACCATGACAAAGTGAACTCACTGTACCAACTAACCCCCTGTTAAGCTCCAAAATTCAGTGTTTTGCATGACATAAATAAACTAAAGCATAACTCACCAGGATGCCAGGAAATGGAGCTTAGTGACGGTCAATGCAAATAGTGAAGCAAGATTTTGGGAAAAACAAGAACAGTTTTTTCAGTTTTGCAAAAAAAAAGAAAAAAATACAATATACAAATTTTATCTAAAATGTCTAGAGCTTGAAAATGGATATTAACAGAGCTACACGAAGTAGTATGTAAGCATTATGATTATATATAAACAACAATTGCATCGCTAAATACAAATGTAGCGGCCGGCCATAACCCTTGATGGGGTGGCCTTAACTTTTGGGCTTACCGGTTACCTCCGCTTGGCTTGTTCCTCCAGGTCTAGGGGTTCCCAGAGTTAGTACCCAACGACTTTGCACGCTGACACCATAAAAGTCCTTTTGAAAGGTTTTTATTTGCAGGGATAACATCCAACAGACACAGTCACGTGTGGGAACATAGGGCAAGGATGAAGAAAACTCGGGCACCTTGAACTGCTAAGTATACGAAAGTCTCTATTTGCCAACCCAGAGAGTAGCCACTCGCAGCTGGGCGCTTCCAAGCTGAACAAATCTCTAGCCAGAGATTATGGCAGTCAGCACTTGAATTACGAAATTTGCACAGTCTCTAAGCTTGAATCAAAGTGGCACTCAGGAACAAACAGGAACCTTTCCTCAGTACCTGGAACGTTATCTGTCTCCTTGGCAGTATTGGGGAAATGTGGATTTTCTAGTGTCCTTGACAACCCAGCAACCAGGCACTTCTCAGGGTGCCAGCTTGATGGCCCTCCTCCGAAGAGTCCGCCCCCGGTTGCTTACACGAGCTGCGGTGCCCCTCCAAGTTGAGAGCGCACCCGGACGCCTTGAATCCTCCCTCAGTTACTGCTCCTCAGACCAGCCGGTCCCGAGACTCGGGAACAGAAGGCTCCTTTCCCCAGACCAAGCGGGTCTGTGGGGCCTGTCAAAACAAACATGTTGCGGGGCGACACACACTCCCCTGGCCGGGACCCCTCGTGGGGCTACCCCGACACGGATCCAGGAACAGGCCGAACCCCAAACTCGTGACTCCAACATCTTAAGTACCCTTCCCCAGACTCCTCAGCGGGGGCCAAACGCACCCACTGATTGGCTCTGGGGAATGCCGGTACCCAAACGTCCAACCAGGCCTGGTTCTGAGCCAGTCATGTGTACCTCACCGCACACATGATCAGCCAGAACCCCAACACAGCCCAACCAAACTGATGCCAAAGCTTCCCTATCCAATCAGCTCTCAGAACCCCTTAACTGTTCTGAGAAACAAAAATAACAAAATTTACAATAGCGGACACCTTGCAAAGGTGTCACCGCTACACAAAAATAATAATATAACATGTGAAATGAAATAAAGTGACAGCAGTCAGTCCATAAGATTTCCATATGGGTCCATACAGAAATAAAGTGATATATTGTTGCAACACGTGTCCAAAGGATAGTGAGTGATCGTACACTCAAGTGCGCCTTCCACCATATAGATACAAAATGTGCCCTTACCAGATAGCTAGACTCCACATTATAGGGGTCTAATCATGCATGGAATCACACATCATAAAGGATCCATCCACTGGAGATGGAGAAGGGTAGCGTCACAGCCGTTGGTGCTGGTTAATCACTCTTTCTCATGGAGGTTTATGTAAAAAAAGTTGCCACGTAGTGTAAAACCAGGGTGGTTTTATTGAAAAAAATGCCATTAAAAGTGACCACAGGTCCAATACAATGTAACAAGTGGATAAAAGGTTCTCACATAAAAATCTGCAGATCAGAGCAGCGTGGTATCGCTGGACATAAATGCTGCCATTGTTGTTTAAATATAATCATAATGCTTACCTACTACTTCGTGTAGCTCTGTTAATATCCATTTTCAAGCTCTAGACATTTTAGATAAAATTTGTATATTGTTTTTTAATTTTTTTGGCAAAACTGAAATTTTTTTTCTTGTTTTTCACAAAATGTAGATTCACTATTTGCATTGACCATCACTCTGGCGGATTCCCTTGGGTTGACAGTGGAGCTGATTCATTGGTCGGTGAGTGAGCTTCTGTCGGTGAGGCTACGTCAGTTTACTCCCGGTTATGGGAAGAATGGTTCAGTTTTGTAGGGGGAAATAGGTGGTGTGGTCACTGCAGAAGAGGAGCAGCTGTTAATCCTTAATTTTAAAGGAAGTAATGTAGCCGACTTTGGGGGTTATTTACTAAAGGAAAAATCTACTTTCCACTTGAAAGTGTACTTGGAAGTGAAGTCACTCTAGATCTGAGGGGGACGTGCAAGGAAAATAAAAAACAGCACTTTAGCTTCCACATGATTGGATGATAAAATCAGCAGAGCTTCCCCTCATTTCAGATCTAAAGCAACTGAACTTGTAGTACAAAGTGGATTTTCCTTTAGTAAATAACCCCCAAAGTCGGCTACATTACTTCCTATAAAATAAAGGATTAACAGCTGCTCCTTTTCTTCAGTGACCACACCACCTATTTCCCCCTACAAAAATGAACCATTCTTCCCATACCCAGCACTTTTTGGATTTGCCTTTAGTAAATAACCCCTTGGGTGTCCGTTTCTTCAATGAATCATAAATTGGCTGGTTTGGCCTTTGTGTTCATGCTGTTGGATCGCTGGGATCAAACCAAGGAATTCTTGGTTATGAATGCAATTGGTGCAGGAAACAGAGTAAAGAAATGAAACGGCAAAAAAAAAAAAAGGCTGAACTTCAGGAATGATCTTTATTGCATGCTTACATTGGTCCAGTTTGGACTAATGTATGTATGAATGTACTGTATATCTCATACCTGAGGGGCTGCTGAAGAAGCTGACAATCACTGTAGTAGTTGGGGCGTAGTTGGGGCTACTAAAGTGGTAGCCATGAATTTTTGGGTTCTGTGCCCAGCAGCTTTCCCTCTGTACATTGACAACAGGGGATCGATCGCTTGGCACTGCCACCATTTATATTTTCTTAATTGAATACAAGGCATTCTCTGATTGGATGAGATGGAAATTGTGATGTCACTGCCCCTTATCTCCACCTTGTGTAATCAGAGAACATCTTGTATTCAATGAAAAAATACAAGTTGTTCTGTGAATAGCAGTGCTGAGCAAGATAACCCTTTGGCCAGTTTTTAGAAAGAAATCCAGTCACACAGGACCCAGAAGATCCTAGTTATCACTGAAGTAGCGCTGATTGCTATAGTGGTTGTTAGCTTCCCTGGTGGCCCATCAGATATGAGTTTGCATATTTACATTGGTCCTTGCTGGACTGATGTATGTATGCAATAAGGATCATACCTGGAGTTGAGCTTTAAGTATCGGCCTTAGCTGAAAATTCTTCTGAAAATTGTGCTCTAACTCCATATCTACATTTTGTTCGGGGTTTGAAACTCGGAAAGTGCTAAATCCAAAGGACCAGGATGGCAGAGGCAGCTAGCACTTTCTTATAATACATAATATGTGCTTTTAACATGAGTAATACATTTTTGTTCTATTTTTTTCTATGTACAGATGTAAAATTGCCACCAAGTCTTATTCATCTTTGGAAAATAAAATTAAGTTTAGACATTTTTTTTAGTACATTACCAAAAATCTTTCTGAAATGGGATTTATTGCAAAGATATTTATTCCTGCCCTACAATAACAATTAAAATACTTAGCAAGCTGCAGGATTAAGTAAGTTAAATCCTGTTGCTGGTCTGTCAGTAATGATATAACAGGCTGGATATGTTTACATGTTGATTTAGCCTTCTTGAAAGCAGCGACTACCAAGCAGCAAGAGGCTGCAATATGAGCTGGCTCCAGGCAGTGTCACTCCACAGCTGAGACGCAAGAGTCTGGAAGATTCTTGTCATTTTATCTATCCCCCTCTTCTAGGCCCGCCTCCACCCCATCCCTCATCCATGCTAAGTGTATAAAGGAGATGCTGAGGTGAGCAGACCCATACAGAGAAACTTATTTTAGCTTGGTGCCTAACTTTAGTTTATAGTAGTCTGCCTTAACTGGGTTTTAGGAACAGATTGTCTTGTTGGACATATTAAGCATCAACATATCTCAGTGCAGCAACATGGGGTTTTTTACCCTTCATATTTTGGTGCCACTGGTATTTTGCCTGGCACAAGGGAGTCCTCAACTCAGAAGAGCCAATGACCACCAAGGGCAATGTACATATACTTTCACAGTGCCCAGTCCTTCAGAAGGAAGCTGTACTGAACCTGGAGAAGCAATGACATCCATTAGGGAGCTTCAGCGTGAAAATGCAGCCCGTACCCAAGAGACAGCTGGCTTACAAACCAGGCTCAGCTTGTTGGAGAAGATGGTGAATACATTCTTAGGAGGGAAAGACCTACAACAAGCCACTTCTTCACCTCAATCTTGGTTAGATAATCAGAAGGAGCTGGAGACATTGAGAATGCAAAAGGATGAATGGGAAGGACAGAGGGTGAGTCTTGAGATGGCCTACTCTGACCTCTCGAAGGAAAAGACATCTTTGGAAGAAGAAAAACTAAAACTAACTGAGAGACTAGAGAGAGTACAAGGACAATGCCCACCTGTTACTGAGGTATCAAGGAACAGGGACCAGCAGGTTTCACCAAGACAAGGTAAGTCTAGAATAATGACACACTAGGGCTGTGATGGTGAACCTTGGCACCCCAGATGTTTTCCCATGATGCTCATGCACTCTTCAGTGTAGTTGAGCATCATGGGAAATGTAGTTCCAAAACATCTGGGGTGACAAGGTTCGCCATCACTGCACTAGGGGGTTGATTTACTAAAACTAGAGTGCAAAATCTGGTGCAGCTGTGCATGGTAGCCAATCAGCTTATAACTTCAGATTGTACAATTAAGCTTTGACAATAAAACCTGGAAGCTGATTGGTTTCTATGCAGAGCTGCACCAGATTTTGCACTTTCCAGTTTTGTTAAATCAACCCTCTATACTTCTCTAATTTTAAGTTATTATGGAATTGAAAAAAAACTTGGAAAAGTTACCCAAAGGAGGTGACAATAATTGAACCTCCTGATTTAAAGCTTACAAAATGTCAAACGTTATAACATAAGCAGATGACTAGTTTTCAAAATTATAAATAAGAAAATAAATTTAGAGCTGCAAAAAAAGGTAGTCTGTAAGGATTATATTACTTACAGTAGTTTTACTTTATATTTCTACACTTTACCTTGTTTCTAATTCTCTGCATATTTAACCCTAAACATGGGATGTATATTACTACCATCAGAAATGTGGTGACAAATTTTATCCTGACCACAACTTGCTAACACCAATGCATAAAAGTAATATGGTACCTTAAAGCAAGGGACCGATGTCAAAGCCTGTTAAGGTACCACCTTGGCAACTTGACACTATAAGCCAGTGTACTAATTACAAGTATCCTATTAACAAAATTAACCAGATTAGTGGAGAGCAGCCATTCTTCACCTGGTTTATAGTTTTAAAGTAGAAGTTCGCCCAAAACCTAACTACCTCTAATGCTGCGTACACACGATCGGAAATTCCGCCAGCAAAAGTTCGATGATAGCTTTTGGTCGGAGAATGCGACCGTGTGTATGCTCCATCGGACTTTTGCTGGCGGAATTCCAGCCAGCAAAAGATTGAGAGCAGGTTCTCAATTTTTCGGTCGGAAAAAGTCTAGATTGGAAATTCCGATCGTCTGTACCAATTCCGATGCGCGAAATTCCTATGCATGTTCAGAAACAATTCGACGCATGCTCATAAGCATTGAACTTAATTTTCTCGGCTCGTCGTAGTGTTGTACGTCACTGCATTCTTGACGGCCGAAAGTTCAGCAAACTTTTGTGTGACTGTGTGTATGCAAGACAAGCTTGAGCGGAATTCCGTCGGAAAAAACATCCACGATTTTTCCGATAGAAATTCTGCTTGTGTTTACGTGGCATAAGGCCCCTTTCACACGGGTGCATTCACTTAACAGACTCCGCTTGTTCAGCGGGGGATCGCCCCGATGATCCCTGCTAAGCAGGCGGATGACAGGTCCTGTTCACTCACTGTGCAGAGCAGAGACGGACCTAGTCCCACTCTCCTCTATGGGGAAATCGGGTAAAAACAGACCACCTGTCCATTTTCATCTGATCATATCCGATCTAAATCACATTTTTGATCTGCATTTGGATTTCCAGACCAGAGGAGATGGACAGAAGTCTAGGAATATCAACCCTTTGTAATCAGTTCATTAGTTCTGTTTCGTTAACCACCAAACCATTAGATCTTCATGAAGTAGAACAATGCAAAAAATAATATTTTCAATAACTCACAGTGACCAAAGAGATATCATATTATATGAAACAATGGGTGAATTTGGTTTGGCTGCAATGAATCTGTGTGTGTTATTATTTAACATGGATCTTGGTTGTATCTATCTGTCATCACTTACCTACTGCTCCAATTACAGTGATATTTCCTTGTTTTGATATCACAAACCATACATTTATTTGTCTTGACTGATTACACTGACCGTATACCTTTTAGAGATATGCTTAAATGTTTGCTTCTGCAAACGTTTTTAAATTGTTTAGCATATAGTACATCTAAAATACAAGCCACATCTACAGTAATGGTACAAAAATGACTGTTTCGTGAGTTAAGAGTGGAAGAATAATAGAAATTAAAAATAACAAATTCAATACAATTGTGGTCAGTATGAGTGAGAAATGTTTTGGTTTCAGTAAACGGGTTAATGTGTGTACTTCTGGAAGTGACTACATTCACAAGTGTTTTAGATTTGTGCCTGCATTTTCTTGCTCCAGCTCCTATGCAAATACACAACCATTTGCTCTGGTTACTCAACTCTTTATTCTCCCAAGTGTTTGAAAATCAAAACGTATCCACACATGCACGTTATAGGACTGTTAAATAGAGGATGTTTTGCGTTTTATTATAACAATGACAAAACACATGCTCCAGTTGCAACATATGCAAAGACATACCTGAAGTAGGGGGCTGTCATTGCAAGCCTCCTTGTGAAAATGCTTGATTGCTGTCTGTATCTGAATTCCCTATGTGTCATAACTAGCATTCTCAGGGGAGAGTTCAGTAACCTTCATTAATCTCTAATGACAGCGTCCCTTTGATTAGATCTCAAATATAAAATGTAAAATGTTTTTGTGACAAAGGTGAATGAACATAGGTTGTAAAAACACTGATCCCTATTAAAAATGAGC
This sequence comes from Lithobates sylvaticus, assembly GCA_028564925.1. Lineage (NCBI taxonomy): Eukaryota > Metazoa > Chordata > Amphibia > Anura > Ranidae > Lithobates > Lithobates sylvaticus. Next base: position 197,335,470 of record CM053032.1, read on the forward strand.
ACACCTTGTAATGAATATTTGGGCAATATTTTCATTTTAAAATACATTTTCATGACAGCACCATACACCACAGAAAGTTATGGCTGCAATGTATTTATTGAATCAGCCTACCATATCTTTATAATGCACTTAAACACTTTAATTTACAGACATAATCAGTCATATAAACGAAAATACAAATAGCTGTTTAAATTCCAATAGACACAGATATATTTAAAGCTGAAATCCAAGAACTATTTTTATCACTTACTTACATTGGTCCAGCTTGGCACAGTGCATATATGAATATCTAATACCTGATGATCCACTGGGGAAGCTGTAAATAACTATAGTAGTTGATGCTACTACAGTGATAGCTGTGATATTTGGGGTTTTGATCAGGTTCTATGAGAATTGCTTGCTTGGCACCACTGCCATTCATAGATTACCTTGTATTTTTTTTTCAATGAATACAAAGCATTCTCTGATTGGATGAGATGTAGGTAGAGGCAGGGATGTCACATTCTTCACATTGTCCAATCAGAGAACACCTTATACTAATTGAAAAGAAGAAGCCAAAATAGAGTTCTATGAACGGTGGCAGTGCTAAACATGTGATTCACTCTGTGGTCAGTGTGCAGTGGAGTAGCCTGGAAGATTGTGGCTATCATAGTAGTAGTGCCGACTACTACAGTGGTTTCCAGCTGTCCATCAGGTATGAGATATTCATAGTTGCATTGTGTCATGCTAGAATGATGTAAGTGTTCAATACAAATAATTTCTGGAGTTCACCTTTAATTAAAGTATGCAAAATACATACTACATTGCATACATTTTAATATGATCAGATTTATGTATATATTAAAGGGGTTGTAAAGTCAGAAGGTTTCTTATCTTAATGCATTCTATGCATTAAGATAAAAAAAACTGTCTGTGTGTAGCAGCCTCCCCAGCCCCCCTAATACTTACCTCAGCCCCATCCCTGTCTAGCGATGTCCGCGAGTGTCTCGGCCGTCCGAGACTCTCCCTCCTGATTTCCTGAGACATAGCAGCGGAGCCATTGGCTCCCGTGGCTGTCAAAGTCAGTTAGTCAATCAGGAGAGAGAGGGGGCGGGGCAGAATGGCAGCTCTGTGTCTGAATAGAAACAGGGAGCTGCAGCTCAGCTCGGGTGCCCCCATAGCAAGCTGCTTGCTGTGGGGGCATTCGAAAGGAGGGTAAAATGCGTTGACCTCTTGGAGCATATAGCAAAGACATATTATATTTGTCTTATTACATGGCGAATATCGTCCAATTAGAGCGCATGGTCACGATTTTATAAATGTTTTTCAATATTTTTTGCAATAAATATTGTTATTTTATACAACAAAAGATGTGGCTGTTCCTCTCACATAAGAAGGTGTCTTTTTTGGTAATCTCTTAATGTATGACATCTGTCATTTATGCTTCAAGGTTTGATATTTAAATGAATCAGACTGTTTTTTGAATAATTTTACCACAGCATGAGAAAACAAAAAAAAAAAAAACACCAGTTTCTGGATACATTGAAATTAGGAGAATGTAAATCATAGTGTCATTTCTGTGGCAGTAACCTGCTCTTCACTAACGATGTCCTTTTTTTTCCCAGTAAGGCTGATTGACCACAAAGTTATGCCTGAGAGATCGTCACCTGCTTCCTAGTCCTTTTTAAGTGACAACATATTCATTAGGTTGCAAGGACTAGTAACATGAGACAGGACATACCTAAAGGGACTCCGGTATCTGGTGTCCGCAAAGTATTTATGGTCTGATAATGAACATATGAATTCCACAGATTTAAAGGGCATCATAAGTTCACACAAGGCTCATTTAGCTTCTTGCCAGACCACACTGCTATAAATTAAACTGTATAAAACCAGTGACCTGGCTGAAATATAATCCATTAAAAACTCATGCGTGTTCCCATCCTAGTCTCTTTGCTGCATCCATTGACACAGACAGCGGTATTTGGTCCCGCCCCCCGCTCCTTCGTCACTGGCTTTGACAGCACTGGGAGCCAACGGCTACCAGTGCGCCAGGGAGACCCAGAAGCGAGGGGATAAAAGATCTGCAGATGTGCATGACGCTCGATCGAATAAGGTCTCAGGTAAGTAAAGGGGGGGTGAGGGGGCGATGATGACACCTAAACATTTTTTACCTTAAAGAGGTTGTAAACCCATATGTTTTCATAGGTTTCATAGGATGCATTAAGGTGAAAAAATTTCTGACACTGACCGCCCCCCTAGCCCCCCGTTTTACTCGCCTGAGCCCGTTTGTTCCCTCGGCAGAGACGCGCTCTTCCTCTCTGCCCATTACCTCGACTCTTGATTGGATCGATAGATAGCAGCGCAGCCATTGGCTCCCACTGTTGTCAATCAAATCCAATGACGCAGGCGATGGGGGGCGGGGCTGAGTCCTGCATTCTGTGTGAATGCACACAGATGCAGGACTCGGGAGCATGTCCGGATGGGTGTCCACCTTAGGAAAGCCTTCTCCAACATGGACACTCGATGCAGGGAGGAGCTACTATTTTTTAAAAGAGGGTTTACAACCCCTTTAATGCAAGGAATACGTTAAGGTAAAACATGTTTAGACTTTACAACCACTTTAATGATGTTCCATTAATGTAGGGAACCTCAGTTTTTGGCCAATGTGGCCTGCCATTGTTCCAGTCTGGTGAGCTACATTAGGCCATCACTCCTACCCTCCCCTAATGTGTAGTTGTAACATGGAAAGGAACTCTGTGTTGGGCTGCTTTCATTGAATATTAAAGGCTAAGTTCACTTTTTCCAGAAAATGGCCAATGCAGTGGAGGTGAAAATCTTTGGATGCTTACCATCAACATTACAGGAGTGAAATCCAACCATCTTCATGTCTCAAGGACATCATTGAATGGTTTAATGAAACCTCAGTTTTTGGCCAGTATGGCCTGCCTATGTTCTAGTCTGGTGACTTACAGTAGGCATCACTCCAATGCACTCCTAATATGCAGTTAGGACATGGGAAGACACTCTGTATTGGGCAGCTTGCACTGAGTATTAAAGGCAAAGTGAATCTTTTCCAGGAAATGAAAGGTCAAGAGACCCCAGTCTTGCCTTTCTGCTAGGATGTGAAACCTTTGGATGCTCATTCCCAGCATTGCAGGAGTAAACACCAATGTTTTTCACATCTTAGCAACAAGGCTGGATGTTGGGATTGCTAACTGGGAGTTTTATGCCCAGGTTTCCAGGGGGCCCAAATGGCCTACAGGTATGACAATGAAATCCCTAAACATTTTACAAAGCTGCTTGGTTTTTAATACCTAATGGGGCACCTTCACTGCATAGGCTATTTTCTATAAAATATAGACCCTTTGTTGAAGAACATTGGTCCATCTTTTTTGGTGAGTCCAGGCTATCCAAAGGAGTGTGCACGATTGGTGTAGGGGATCCTAATCACAGCCGTGGAGTTGAACACTTTTACTGATTTAAAGCGGGGCAATTTTTTTGGACTGTTGTTTTGGACTGATGGTGGAAATGACACTTATTTATTACTTTCATATTTGTCTTTTTTTACTTACGGCTCATATGTGAACCGAGCCTTATGCCGTGTACACACGATCGGATTTTCCGCCAACAAATGTTGGATGTGAGCTTGTTGGAGGAAAGTCCGACCTTGTGTATGCTCCATCGAACATTTGCTGTCGGTTCTCAAATTTTACGCCAACAAATGTTTTTTGTCGGACTTTCCGATCGTGTGTACACAAGTACGTCGGACAAAAGTACACGCATGCTCGGAATCAAGTACGAGCTGGAAGCGATTGGTCTTGTAATACTAGCATTCGTAATGGAGACATCATGTACGTCTTGTACGTCACTACATTCGTAATTGTTGGCCAACATTTGTGTGACCGTGTGTATGCAAGACAAGTTGGAGCCAACATCCTTCGAACAAAAATCCATGGTTTTGTTGTTGAAAAGTCCGATCGTGTGTACGGGGCATCAGAGTTTCAATTTGCATGCAATCAGACACTACATGGTTTTGGTAAATCTGAAGTCAAAAATCTGCAGAAAATCTTAAGGCCCATACACACGATCTGACTTTTTGACAACAAACATGCAAATTAGCCTTTTAAGGAAACATCGGACCGTGTGTACGCTCCATCGGACAAACATTTTCGGTTTTCATTGGACAAAAGTTCGCTCTGCAAACAGACAAACTTTTCAGTAACAAAAGTCCAATGGAGCAAAGTCCAATCGTGTGTACAGAAAACCATCGGACTTAATTCCAAAGTACAAACACCCATGCTCAGAACCAATACAAAAGATTAGTTGACCAAAGGGTGGCAGTAAAGAGCAGAAAAAACACGTGATTTGGTGGAAGTTGGCTGAAAAAGTCCTGCCGTGTGTATGCATACTCAATTCATGACCAACGCCCTTTGGACAGAAATCCATGGAAAAGTTTGTTTCAAGTCCGATAGTGTGTACGAAGCTTAATAGTGTGTATGGGGCTTTACCCTTAATAATCCTGTCTTACTGCCCACAAGAGAGGAGGAGTTCTGCTTTAAGGAGGGGGTATGATTACTGCCAGCTCTGAGAAGGAGGGTGCGGCTTTGGAAACATCATTGTGTGGACGCACCCTGAATCTCTGCCAGGTGTAGAATTGCAAGGAAGGAAGTTTGGTGCTATGGAGGACCACAAATCCAAATATATAATGCACCCTTTGCCACCTGTTTTCTTATCATTCTCTGTGCAATGCATTACTTATAAAACTTGTGAGTATATATTTTCAAGACTTTACAGGTCATACCATCTTCACTGTGCCACTGCACTCTGGTGATTGGCCCAATTAAGACTAGGAGCTGCAATGTGCATGAGAAAAAGTGATACATGTATTTCACATTGATATAGACATCTAATGTAAAACAATGGTGAAGTATTCATTGTGTAAGTTAGTGCTGCCTATTGATTGTTATTAGTCTGGAAACCAGTGAAAAGGAGCCTAGTGCTCCAACTGAAGGTTGCAAAAAAATATAATAATAATAATTCACATCTACATACAAAAAAAAGTATTTTTTTACCTATGAACACAACACAGTAAAAAAACATTATAAATGTATTTTAAAGCAAGGGAGATACAAACAACAGGCTAATGCGGTTGGCAGGCTACCAACACGGTTAAATATTACCAGTCTTTACAGCTTTAGGTATGAAGAAAAAATTGTTATCAAACTATATTTTATGAGCCCAACAGTTTCACTTTTCAAAACTGTACATAAACATTTCTTAGTCCTTTTATAAGAGTAAGTTCTATTTAGTTATGCTCTGATCTTTTCAGGACCGTCACCTGCTGAAATCCATGGAACTGGAGGTAGAACATCCCCTGTAGCAGAGAGGATAAGAGATGGAGTAAGAGATGGAACTGCAGACAGTAAGTTAATTTTACGATTTGTGGAGGAGTCACACGTGCTTTTTCAGTAATAGTCTTGGCTTCACTCTTTCTGTACTTGGCTTCATTCATCTTTGTATAGTAGGGTCATGTTTATCAGGTCACAGAGATACTTATATGTCAAAAAGAAATTATATTTACACATTGTTGCTTTAGTTATAGCTACATATTATTGTACAATAGGACTTTAGGAGAAATTGTAAATCTATCAGAATTGTCTTTCCTCTATACTTTTTAATTTTGGTTTGACCATTTTACAATAAGTTTCAATTTGTAAATATTTAATACAATTTCAAACTTTTTTTCAAAAATATTTTTCTGATAGCATCAGAATTCCTATTATACCCTGGGCCAACCTGTTTCAACCAGGGTGCCCAGGCAGGCACCTTGGGGTGCCTTCAGGTTTCTTCAGGGGTGCCTTCAGGTTTATTCAGGGGTGCCTTAGCAAAAAGCCTAAAAATTGCCCAAAAATTGTATACAAGCCAGCATGTGGATGAAGCTTGGGTTTTAGTTACACAAAGCTACAGGTTTTCATTGTGCTCCATTACAACCTACCCGCTACTGGCGTGGTAACAACCCCAATGATGTCCTTAGTTGATAAAGGGGCATCAGGCACCTGCACAGCATACTTGTTTGCCCCCCCCCTTTCTGTCAGCATTGGGGTCATATTAGCTGAGTGAGGGGGAGAAACTGAGGAAGAGAAACATCGGAATACTAGTCAGTACCACGGTGCAAAGGTGTATTTGCTTTGGAGGATTAAATCAGTGCTAATGTTAGGTGTCCTACATGTGTGGATGTTGCTGCATTATGTAAAATGAATTATTTTGTTTTTTACATTTTAGAATGATTCAAGATTGTGCATAAATTTAAAGGGTGTCTTAGCTTAAAAAAAAAAAAAAAAAAAAAAAGGTTGAGAAACACTGCCCTAGACCAGTGTCTCTCAGCCTGGGTTCCTCCAGAGGTTGCTTGGGGTTCCTTGAGCAATGAACAATTTCTGCCTTTCAGATAAGTTCACTCTAAAAACAATGATCTTTTTAGCGATCTGTATGGGAGGGATTCTTCTCAATGACCAGAAATGTAAGGAGCATTCTTCTCAGTGACCATCACACTAATGTATCATATGTTGAGTTGTGGATATAGTAATGTTTAGCAGGGGTTCCCTGAGATTGAAAAGTTATTTCAAGGGTTCCTCAGTGTTGAAAAGGTTGAGAAAAGCCACCCTAGATCCTTCTCTACTCCAGTTTTCAAGTAAGGGCTTGTACACACGTATCAACACCCTGTGTTTATGCGTCATTTATTCAGCATTTTTTAAAGCCTCATAACAATGGGTATAATACAGTGCTGTTCACACAGGAGTGGTATCGTTGTGTTGTGTTAAGTTAAAAACTAAGCAGCAAGTCGCTTTCATTAGGCACAGATGCTTCTCAGCCACCTCCATTGATTTCAATAGTAATGCTCTATAACTGCATTTATAAAGTGTTAGCTGGGCATTGGGGGAGAGACAGTGGAGGTTCCTGTATACCAAAATGCACTGGGAAATGGAGAGCTAGGGCAGAGCAGCTCCAGCCACTTCCTCTTTGTACAGAATAGCTGTGTGGTAAGACTATTTACTTCTGTGCCAAGGCAAAAGCATCAAGTCAGCAATACTGGCAGTGCCAGGTAGGAGCAGAAGCATTTAGAATTATTGCTTTCAGCAAAGCTGAGCTGGACCAAGCCAAATGTGTCTTATGCCCCGTACACACAGTCGGAATTTCTGACGGAAAATGTCCTATCGGACCATGTTGTCGGAAAAAAATTGAGATCCTGCTCTCAAATTTTCCGACAACAAAGTCCGATCGGACTTTTTCCGATCGTGTGTAGCGAATTCCGACGGACAAAGTGACACGCATGCTCAGATCAAATTACAAGACCAAAGCTATTGGCTACTAGCCTCTACGTAGTTCCGTCATACGCAACGAACGTCACCACGTTCAGAATGATCGGATTTTCCGACAACTTTGTCCGACCGTGTGTATGCAACACCAGTGTCGGACAAAATCCGTCGGAAAAAATCCAACGGATTTTGTGGTCGGAATTTCTGACCGTGTGTATGGGGCATAAGAGATCAAAGTATACGAATCCATCTTGTAGAGAATTCACATAAATGTCTGCTATCACACCACAACCCAAACACACCTCAAAGTAGATCATTTCCTCCATCACTTCCCCATTAAGCACTTCCAACTGGAATATAAATTATTTCATGGGCATTTATCATGCATTCCTGAAGCTTTTCCAACACTTCATAAACACAATGAAAACATGTCATAAAGACACCATAAATGCTATAGGCGCGTTAAAGGGCATTGCTTTGTTCTTCATAATTAACATACGTGTAAACATGCCCTAAAACCAACAGGTCATGTTTTCATGATACACCTCAGTGTATGCAGCTGCACTAATTACTGAGCCAGCAGTGGAAGTGAACCCCCCTATCGTTTTCAGCCAAGGAAGCTGCCATCTTTGCCTCTGTTTAATCTTCAACTGCCACAGTGCTGCACATGTGATCCGTTATGACACCAGCCATTGGATGGTTTGACTGTTTGGTTGAGAGCACAGCCAATGTGCAATTAGCATTCCCAGCATGCCTTTTTTTTTAAACTGTTAAATCGATGGGTTTACTTCCGCTTTAAGTCACCTTTGCATTAGTAGAGGAGGCATTCAGAAACACTGCCCTAGACAGCTGTATGTGTGTAATAGTATCAAGTATCAGTATCAATATATTGACTGAATTAAAGCAATTGTGACTATACCGTATATTTAGGAAAGGGAAATGAATCCCTAGTCACCAAACTGGAAAGGATTTAGATGAAATAAGACACAGACATATTTATTCTGTACAAAGAGGCAACAAATAGAAAATTATTACAGTGATAACAAAAAGAAAATGCAAATAACATGAAAAGAAGCAACTACAAATTTGAATGTACTTAAGGACTGATATTGGTGATAACAAATCAGAATTGCTTATATGTTATGGATTTTTACTTTATAGTGTCTCGATGGGGTGCAGATGGTGTGGGCTACCTGGAGCTGAAATCAGAGCTTACAGCACTTCCAGCTTCAAGAATGATCCCCGAAAACCAATCAAACGTTGAGAGTTTGCAGAATACTAAAATGGGTGGTAAGAATATTACATTTTCTGGACACCTACCCATATTTCTTTAACCTCCCTGGCGGTATTCCCGAGTCTGGCTCAGGGTGGAATTTCAGTACCATTAGCGGTAACCCAGAGCCAGACTCGGGATCGCATCGCAGTATCCAGGGAAAGTACAGGGAAAGTTACTTACCTTGTCCCCTGGATCCTGCGATGTCTTGCACACAGTGCCAAGTGCCGCCGAGCTCCGTTCCCTGCGACGTTGCGACGCACGGGAGCGGAGATCGGCGCCAAATTCAAAAAAGTAAAAACACACAATACATATACACAGATACAGATTACAGTACTGTATAAAAAAAATGACACATTCCTTTTGTCCCTAGTGGTCTGTCCAGTGCCCTGCATGCAATTTTATATGATAAATACATTTTTTTCTGCCTGGAATTTGGAGATTGTCCATAGCAACCAAAAAGTGTCCCTTTTATGTCAAAAGTGGTTTTATAATAAATTAGAATCACTTGCAGAATTGAGCAATAGTGATTTGTGGGGAAATTCGTCATCAAACACTAAATCTAATGACAGCGACAATTCTGCAACTGAGCAAATGTCAGTGTTTTTGATTTGATTACATTATTGAATCATTTTTATTATTATTATTTTTATTATTTTTATAGTTATTTATTATATTATAATTTATGATTTTGTGTTCCAAACTTTATCATACCCGGATGTCTACTAGACTCTGGTTTGGACAGATTTAAGTGAGTTATTCCTAAGAATTACAGGCCTACAATATATAAAACACCAAATTTCCATGCAAAATAATTGTACCGCTTTCAGCACCTAAAATCTGAAATAATCATACCGCCAGGGAGGTTAAGCACAAATTTTTAAAACATTTATTTCACATTTCCAAAATACTATTTTAAACCAAGATATTAACTAAAAGGAGGTAACCCTAACACTGAAAGCACAAAGGTGCCATGATTCTTTTACATGAGTTACTTTTAGAGGAATTGTATTCTGGGATAGTTAAAGTATATGTGAACCCTAACTTTGTAAAACAACCCACTCAGTTTAACCCCTTCATGCCTTAGGGTAAAACAAATCTTAATGTCTGTTGTCTAAGCACAATTTTTGCAACTTTGACAAGTGTTAATAATGTAATGACGGACTTTCCGAACAAAGGGACTTGGCCACATACGAACGGACTAAGTCCGGTTGAAAGTGCATTCATACAAACGTGGTAACGTAAACGGGACAAAAATAGCCAGTAGCCAATAGCTGCCCTTGAGTCATATTTTGTCCGTCAGACCAGCACACAGACAAACGGTTTTCCCGATTTGAGTCCGTTGGAATTGATTCCTTCAGATAGATTTGGAAACATGTTCTATTTCTAGGTTCGCTGGTATTTTTTCCCAAAAAATGAACAGATTAACCCACACACGATCAGATTGTCCGATGGACTTATCCCGTCGGACCTAGTTTGCTGGAAAGTCCGCTTGTGTGTGCGCAGCATAACTGACACTAATACTAATTTTTAAAAAATCCTGTCCAAAAAAATACTGACCCTGACCTTGAACCAAACACTAACTCTGGTACTGATCTAGATCAAACCTCGATCTAGGTATTTTTTTTTTAATTACTATGATTTACACACACTTTTTTTTCTTTCTCTCTGCAAGGAAATACGATGTATTTCTCTCCTTCATTCACAGAGAGAAAAAAACATGGGGGCAGGATTCACAGTGACTGATCACTGTGGTAGCCAATCAGAGGCTATCACGGCAATCAGGTAACCTGCAATTTGGAGTTCCGTGTCCCAATCGTTAGTACGGGGCCTGGAGGTCTTGGTGAGACTCCAGTCTCTGTGCTGGGAGATATGCAAATATGCGGACCCACAGGAAAAAGGCCCGGAATAGTGGGGCCACAAATTTGTATAAGTTTGGCATCAAGGAGTTAAAATAGAAATGAAAGGCAACTCATTTGTGTGTGTGTGTGTGTGTGTGTGTGTGTGTGTGTGTGTGTGTGTGTGTATATATATATATATTATATATATATATTTACACATATATATAAATAAAAAGAAAAGTATAAATTATTCCCCTTTTTTTTTAAACAAGTGAACATATAACCTGTGTTCTCAGCTGCATAAGGAGCTTGGAGAGGTGGCGGTGGAGAAATTAGCAGTACATTGATTTTCCCAGTGAAGGGCTGTACAGGGAGGTATATCAACACAAGTCTAACCATTGGAGGACAGGCAGGCTGTTCTCCCAGCAAAGCCAGAAAACTGACCACTTTGGTTGTGCTCCCATGGTCAGTTTAAAATATGAAAGCAGGGGGACTCACAGGAACACCAGGTATTTCACACAAGGGAAGAGATACAAAGAGAACAGGATACTTTTTAACACAAGTACATGGTACGACAGACACATATCAGGAATATGACATTTTGAGGTAACATATTAATTGGGATTTTCAGCACTAACAAAAACTCAGTTTTTTTGTAACAATATTGATGTTTACAATAAAGTATCAATGTTTCTTTTCATTGTGTCAATGTCTGCTACTTTCAGGAAGCTGTGGCGAAATTACCTGGGTTGGAGAGCCCAGTACTTACCGAAAGGCTGACAACATTGCTGGAAAATATGGAGTCTGGATGAGAGACCCAGAACCAGTTTCTCCATTTAATCAAGACACCATTTGGCGGATCAATACAGTGGGAGCAGATATACGCCAAGTGTTTGAGTATGAAAACCTTGACCAGTTAGTAAAAGGTTATCCAGCCAAGGTCTATGTTGTACCTCGCTCTATGGAAAGCAATGGTGCGGTAATCTACAAAGGTTCCCTCTATTATGTACGACGAAAATCTAGAATAATAGTCAAGTATGATTTCAAGACAGAGACCATTGCAATTCAAAAGGAGCTTCCAGATGCTGGATATCATGGACAGCACCCTTACTCTTGGGGAGGCTATACAGATATTGATCTGGCTGTAGATGAATTGGGGCTGTGGGCTATCTATAGCACAGATAAAACTAAAGGAACTATAGTTATATCACAATTAAATCCCAAAACATTAGAGGTGAAGCAGAGCTGGGAAACCACAATTCGCAAAAACTCAGTGGCTAATGCGTTTATGGCCTGTGGTACCCTGTACACAGTTGCAAGTTATTCTTCCACTAGCACCACAATCAATTTTGCTTATGACACTCATACTGGTGTTCAAAAGCAAATCAATGTCCCATTTAAGAATCAGTATGGCTATGGCAGTATGGTGGATTACAACCCCAGAGAAAAGAAAATTTATGGATGGGACAATTATAACATGGTCTCCTATGATGTGAGGTTGTCTAAAATGTGAGAAAATATGGAAGCAAAAAAGCACAAATGGAGAGGGCCGGGTGGGATGACTGCCTAATGGCATGGGGTACACTAAAATGGAGGGTTAAGCTTTGCCAAACTTAGAAAGCCAAGAAATAGAGGAACTACCTCTTGTGCACTGACTCCCCATATTATGCATGCTTTAGCCACTGGAAACAATATTCCCCTATGCAGTGAGATAACTCTGACCAACAAGGATGCACAGGGGACAAAAGATGCTTTGCATAGTTTTGTGGCTTTCGGCGCTCCTAGTAGTATGTAACCATGTACGATATAAGTATGTCTGACTTCTAAAATTCTACTGATCCAAAAGACCAACAGATAAGTCAAAGCTAGGGAAGAGATATGATAATTCTCAAAGTCTCTAACATTACACAGAAATTACAGCAAAGAAAAACTACTCCAAAGACATGCTGGTAGGTTAATTGGCTTCTGTCTAAATTGGCCCTAGTATGTATGAATGTGAGTTAGGGACCTTAGATTGTAAGCTCCTTGAGAGTAGGGACTGATGTGAATGTACAATGTATTCCTAAAGCGCAGAGTAAATTGACAGCGCTATATAAATATCTGAAATAATAATAACACTATCATACTTCATTGAACGGCTGCACAAAACAGGCAAGCCCAACAGTTAGAAAGGTATAGCTAAATACTAAACATATGCATTACCACTATAGTAAGTTAGTTGTAGGTATGTAATGTAATTATATTAAGGCAAGAGCTCATCCTTATTGGCCACCAACCAAAGACTAAAGCCTTGTACACACGGTCGGATTTTCCGACGCGAAATGTGTGATGACAGGCTGGTGGCGGAAAATCCCACCGTGTGTATGCTCCATTGGACCATCGTTGTCGAATTTTCCGCGGACAAATGTTGGATAGCAGGTTTTACATTTTTCTGCGGACAAATGTCTGTTGTCGGATTTTCCAAGCGCATGTACACAAGTCTGTTGGACAAAAGTCCAAAGTACAAACACACATGCGCGGAAGCAAGGACGAGCCAGAAGCAGTCAGTCTTGTAAACTAGCATTCGTAATGGAGAATTAACATTCGTGACGTGGCAAATTATGAAATCTCGAAATGCAGCGCACAATTCTCTTCTTCTTTAAAGGGATAATAATGAAGCTGCTTTGCTGGTGATACTGATGGAGTTATTGCAAACTACGTTTTTTTTATTCTTGCTAGTGATATCAAGAATAATATTATTATTATTTTTTTTTCTGGGCAAGTTACCACAACACCATTATCCCGTAGTTTTTAAGATCAAAGATACAACTATGTTGGTGTCCCTTGTCAATTTTACATTGTATTTTTTTAAATGTAACTGCCTACTCCCAAACTGTCATTTGAAGTAAAACACATAGTCAAGTATTATTCTACACAATTTTTTTATTGTGCATTAAAAAAAGAAAACAAATAAAATTAGACATGCGAACTTGACCAAAAAGTGCATTCTATGCATCCAAAAATATACCAAATCAAATCATTATTCAACCAAAAAAATAATGTCAAAGCAACAACTTCAAGGCTAATAATAAATAACAAGTTATCTCCTCCTATTCCGCAACATGACTGGTTGATGAACGGCCGTTCAGAAACTAAATGAAAAGCGCAAAATGAAAAGCGCAAAATGAAAAGCGCGAATCAACACTCACCAAACTTCTACTAACATGAAATTAGCAGAAGCCAAAAGGGTGGCGCTAAAGAGCTGAAAACCATGTAGTACATCACTACGTTCGTGATTGTTGGCCAATTGTGTGCCGTGTTTATACAAGACCAGTTTGGGCCAACGGCCTTCGGACAAAAGTCCACGGTTTTGTTGGCCAACAATCCGATCGTGTGTACAAGGCTTTACACTGAGCAAAGGATATGTGAAAGTAGTGTATGCACTGCTCTCATCAATGAATGACAGTTCATGGTTGCATATAGATAAACTTGGAAATATAAAGCTGTGTGTAAAAACCCTTTTCCTGACAAAGATTTCTTATTCTCCAATGTAGCTTACAGGCCTCAGATATGTTGAAATCCAGTGAGTTGTTGTTACTTTTTTTTACATAAAGCTGCTGCTGAACCGTTTTTAAAAATAACCAATCATCATGTCCTTGGTATAAGTAGATGAAAGCTAACAGAAATGAGTCACTATAGCCTTATGTACACCAAGTGCACTGATGTATAGCTTTCAGAATGTAAATCGTGTTTTCAATTGTTTTAATTTTGTTAAAAATGTAACCTATGAAATTATTCAGCATATACCACATTTCTTGAAATCACCAGATTTTTATTTTTATTAAATGATACATAAATCATCTTTTTTTGTCTGATATGAGACTATTTTACAGAGGGGAGCAATTAAAGTAGAGCTTATTCTTTCAACTTTTCTATTTTTACTTTGGAAGACAAGAAGCAGCCCAATTTAATCCTTCTCTGCCATAGCTTTCCAAAAGTGTGCACAACCCTCTTCTAAAGAAGAACATGGAGGCTGCTATTGCTGACTTTTTATGCTGGAAATGCTAGTTGGCTGGCTGTCATGCTGACACTGTTTCTTCAATACTTTGAGTCACTAACCCAAAACAAATATATGGAACTTCTGATTCCCTTCTCATTTGTCTGATCTGCATACTTGTTCCAGGACAGTAACTTTAGAAATAACTGATTCCTATAGTCAGTATAATAGCCAGGCAAATAGTATCATCGGAAGGAGGTCAGCATTGCAACCCCCCTTGTTTCACTCTAATAAATGCATACATTAGTTCTGCTGGTAGAAATAAGCTTATGCCACTAGGCACAGATAACAATATGATATACATTCCACTATAATCAGTACAATTATCTGCATTGATATTTTAATGCTTTCCCCTTAAGGACTAAACTGTGTTCATGATTTTCAACTGCTCTGTCACTGGCTAATTGTAAAACAAAATAACCTTATAGGATAAGCTGCATGACATTTTGTTACTTGTTAGCAGCTTACATTAATCTACTAATTAAATAAATGCTATGTAGTATTGAAGTTCCATTCAGAATGAAACAAAATGTGTGCATTGTGTGTCACAGGTAACTTAAAACCCCTTTCACACTGAGGCGATTTTCAGGCGTTTTAGCGCTATAAATAGCGACTAAAAAGCACCCCTCAAGTCACCCCAGTGTGAAAGCCTGAGGGCTTTCACACTGGGGCGGTGTGCTTGCAGGACGGGAAAAAAAGTCCTGCAAGCAGCATCTTTGGAGTGGTGCGGGAGTGGTGTATACACCTCTTCTAAAACGCCCTGCCCATTGAGATGAATGGGCAGCGCTGCAATGCGGATGCTTTTAACCCTTTCCTTGGCCGCTAGTGGGGGTTAAAAGTGCCCCGCTAGCGGTTGAAAAGCGCTGCTCTAAAAGCAGTAAAGCGCAGCTAAAACTAGCACCGCTTTACCTCCAACGCCAGCACTGCCCCAATGTGAAAGGGGGTCAAATCATGTGATAGCACAGCTGAAACATGCCCATTATGTTTAGTCCTAATTGCCATCTCTCTAATGTTATTGAAGCCTTTCATAAAACATTTATTATTTGTATTTGTTGCTAATGAGTTACTTGTGTATTATAAAAATAATAAAGAAATATATTTTCTACATCTTCTTAAGAGATCTGGATTAATTTAAAGTGTTCCACGTTGTGTTATTTCTAGCCTACTCATATTTATCTGAATGATGTTAAAGTTTGTAAACTTACTTTGTGAAGATCCCCACAATTTATTTCCTTGAATTCCGTGACACTTATTCACTGTGCCCTGTGAGTAGGCACTGCTACAGAGGAGCTGAGAGGAGGAGTTTCAGGAGGTGGGGTCAGCACAGGAGTCACTGCCTGCAGGCAGCAAGGTACCATGGGATCTGTTTCATTTAAGGAAGTACAGATTTACACGTTGTGTATATAGTCTGCTTCCTTAAAGGTTTGTATTTTTGTTTTGCTGGCCGGTCCCCACAGCCACAGCCACAGCCCCTCTCCTGTTTGTGGATGTCTCCTAAAGGAGACACCCATGCGTGCCCACTCCCATATCCATTGACACACACAGCTCCTGGCAAGCCATGAACCTGCTCTCTCCTCCCAGCTGCTAACAGACCTGGAAGTTATAAGATTGGGGAACATCATGGAGGACCCAGTGGCTGTGAGAACATTACTTTTAAGCCCCATACACACTGAGTTTTTCTGCAGATTTTTGTCTTCAGATTTACCAAAACCATATAATATGAGGTCAAACCTTAGGAGTTTCAATTTGTATGCAATCAGGCAGGCCCTTGCACTACATGGTTTTGGTTAGGGATGCACCGATACTGGTATCGGTATCGGCGCTGATACTAGCCATTTTCCCGAGTATCGGTTCTCGCCAAAATGCTCCGATACTGGAAACCGATACCGGAAGTAATGTCGCTTTTGAGCAGACCACCTCCTCCTCCTCCCCTCCTGACAGTGCCTTCCCCGCCTCCTCCTCCCCTCCGGACAGTGCCTTCCCTGAATCCTCCTCCCATTGGCATCGCTAGGTGCAGGTCCGCCCATCCTAACAGCCCACAAACGTTGTTTCCTTGCTGCACACCTCCCTCCTCCAGCTCTGACTTCCCACCACACAGAGCACTGGATCCGGGCTCTCCCTGGCTGGATGCTGAGGCAGAGAACAGGGGGGCTCTGTATGAAGACACTGTACGGGCGGTATCCTGTTGTACTGAGCAGCGGAGCTCTCTCCCTGTACCATGCCTTCAGTCCCTGACTGTCTCCTGTACCATGCCTGCAGTCCCTGACTGTCTCCTGTACCATGCCTGCGGTCCCTGACGGTCTCCTGTACCATGCCTGCGGTCCCTGACTGTCTCCTGTACCATGCCTGCGGTCCCTGACTGTCTCCTGTACCATGCCTGCGGTCCCTGACTGTCTCCTGTACCATGCCTGCGGTCCCTGACTGTCTCCTGTACCATGCCTGCGGTCTCTGACTGTCTCCTGTACCATGCCTGCAGTCACTTCTGACTCCTCCTTGCCTCTACCAGCTGTCACCTCTGCCACCTCCCAAACCACCCCTCTTTGTAGGAGATAGGTATCGGCGAGTACATGATGTCAAGTATCGGTACTTGTACTCAGTGTCAAAAAAGTGGCATCGGTGCATCCCTAGTTTTGGTAAATCTGAAGACAAAAATCAGCAGAAAATCTGATAGTGTGTAGGGATGAGCCGAACACCCCAGGTTCGGTTCGCACTAGAACCTGCGAATGGACCGAAAGTTTGCGCGAACATTAAAACCCTATTAATTACAATGGATGCGAACGTTCGAAATCAAAAGTGCTAATTTTAAAGGCTAATATGCATGTTATTGTCATAAAAAGTGCTTGGGGACCTGGGTCCTGCCCCAGGGGACATGTATCAATGCAAACATTTTTTTTTTAAAAACTTTTTTTCAGGAGCAGTGATTTTAATAATGCTTAATGTGAAACAATAAAAGTGTAATATTCCTTTAAATTTCATACCTGGGGGGTGTCTATAGTATGCCTGTGAAGGGGCGCATGTTTCCCGTGCTTAGAACTGTCCCTGCACAAAGTGTAATTTTTGCAGGAAAAAAAGCTATTTAAAATCACTTGTGGCTAATGAATTGCCGGCTCCCGTAACACAGAGAACAGTCATTCATTGAAAGTCATTGATTAAAAAAAAAAAAAAAAGTGTGGGGGTCCCCCCAAATTCAATTACCAGGCCCTTCAGGTCTGCTATGGATATTAAGGGGAACCCCGCTTCAAATTTAAAAAAATAAATGGCATGGGGTCCCCCTCAAAATCCATACCAGACCCTTATCCGAGCACGCAACCTGGCAGGCTGCAGGAAAAGAGGGGGGACGAGAGCGGCCCCCCTCCCTCCTGAACTTTACCAGGCCACATGCCCTCAACATTGGGAGGGTGCTTTGGGGGTCTGTGACCTCTCAAAGCACCTTGTCCTCATGTTGATGAGGACAAGGGCCTCTTCCCCACAACCCTAGCCATTGGTTGTGGGGGTCTGCGGGAGGGGGGCTTATCGGAATCTAGAAGCCCCCTTTGACAAGGGGACCCCCAGATCCCCCCCCCCCGTGTGAAATGGTAAGGGGGTACAATTTCACCAAAAAAGGGACAAAAATGGTAAAAATGACAGGAGACGGCCTTTGACAATTCCTTTATTAAAATCTTCTTTCATCTTCTTTCTTCTGGTCTTCTTCCTTTCTTCATCCTTCGGTTTCTTCATCTTCTCCTTCCGGCATCTTCTTCCATCTTCTTCTTCCTCCGATCCGCTTCTTCTTGCTCTGGTCTTCTCGTCCGGCATCTTCTTCCATAGCGTGGCGTCTCTTCTTGGGCCGCTCCGCACATTGGGAGGCTCCCGCTGTGTGAGGCTTCGCTGCGTCTGACAGCTCTTTTGTAACAGAGGGTGGGGCCACCTGGTGACCCCGCCCCCTCTGACGCACGGGGACTTCCCTATGGCTTTCCCCATGACGTCAGAGGGGGTGGGGGCCCCGCCCTCTGCTATAAAAGAGCTGTCAGACGCAGCGAAGCCTCACACAGCGGGAGCCTCCCATTGCGCGGAGCGGCCCAAGAAGAGACACCGACGCCGTGGAAGAAGATGCCGGACGAGAAGACCAGAGCAAGAAAAAGCGGATCGGAGGAAGAAGAAGATGGAAGAAGATGGTAGAAGGTGGAAGAAGAAGAAGATGAAGAAACCGAAGGATGAAGAAAGGAAGACCAGAAGAAAGAAGATTTTAATAAAAGGGATTGTCAAAGACCGTCTCCTGTAATTTTTAACATTTTTGTCCCTTTTTTTGGTGAAATGGTAGGGGTACTTTTGTACCCCCTTACCATTTCACACAGGGGGGGCCGGGATCTGGGGGTCCCCTTGTTAAAGGGGGCTTCCAGATTCCGATAAGACCCCCGCCCGCAGACCCCCACAACCAATGGGCAGGGTTGTGGGGACGAGGCCCTTGTCCCCATCAACATGGGGACATGGTGCTTTGAGGGGTCACAGACCCCCAAAGCACCCTCCCAATGTTGAGGGCATGTGGCCTGGTACAGTTCAGGAGGGAGGGGGGGCGCTCTCGTCCCCCCTCTTTTCCTGCGGCCTGCCAGGTTGCATGCTCGGATAAGGGTCTGGTATGGATTGAGGGGGACCCCACGCCATTTTTTTTTGGGCTGGGGTTCCCCTTAAAATCCATCCCAGACCTGAAAGGTCTGGTATGAATATTTAGGGGGACCCCTATGTTATTTTTTTTTTTTAATTTGAAGCGGGGTTCCCCTTAATATCCATAGCAGACCTGAAGGGCCTGGTAATTGAATTTGGGGGAAACCCCACGCTTTTTTTTTTTATCAATGACTTTTTTTTATCAATGACTTTCAATGAATGACTGTTCTCTGTGTTACGGGAGCCGGCAATTCATTAGCCGCAGATGGCTGCCTTAGATGACACAACAGGCCAGAAGGGTAAAGGTGGTTTAATGTGATACTGCAGTGCTATACTAACAGCACGCACACACTACACTAATCCCCAGAATCACAGCAGATAATGTCAGCACTCAGCAGAATGAATCACAGGCACAGCAGATAATGTCAGCACTGCAGAATGAATCACAGCAGCTAATGTCACTGACACCGTCACTGACTAACGCCGGAACACACTACATGAGGCCGCCGGCGAGGCGGCCTTATATAGTGTGGAGCGTGTACTAAACCCCCTGAGCTATAATTGGCCAAAGGCATCCTGCCTGTGGCCAATTATTGCTCTCCTCGCCGCTGGCTCAATGATTGGCCAAGCATGCGGGGTCACAGTACATGCTTGGCCAATCATCAGCCAGCAATGCACTGCGACTGGCGCAGTGCATTGTGGACCGTTCGCATCACATGAATTTAATGCGAACGGCCCACATAGTTCTGGGCTCGACGAGCGGTCGAACGGCCGATGTTCGATTCGAACATGGGTTTGAATCGAACACCGGGCCCATCCTAATAATGTGTATGGGGCTTAAGCCTAAGGCAAAGGACTAGCCATCAGCATTGCATACATGTAGCCTCCCTGCATCTGATCTTTTCCCCAATACTGACCTACCATGCTTTGTTCCACACTGTGTGTGTATGTGGTCTCTTGATAGAAGAGCAGTAATAGTCACCACTTTAAATTCATGAAGTTGAAATCCGGTGTTCCAGATTAGATGGCAATGATTACAATGTTTTTAAGGGAGTATTCAGGTGGAACTTGACTTAAACCTCAGACATCTAGGATTTGGTGTTCACCTTGTTATTGACATTTGTGATGTCATCATTTTAAGATCAATAGAGCCCTCTGGGGCACTCAGAAAGAAAGTTGTGCCTAGGAATCTGGCAAGTGATTTAAAAAGATTGCCAAATTATTTGGATCAGCCATTCTACTGCGAGGGAAATAATCTACAAGTGGCAAATATTCCAAACAACTCCTAATTTGCCCAGGACTGGCTAGCCCATACAATTCAACCCAAGAACAGACTGTTTGATGCCAAGATCAGTCTTTAAGAGTCCTTTCACACAGGGTCATTAGTTTAGTCACAGATTTTGCCAAGATAAAACTGAGGAATACAGATTCAACTTACATCAGTTTGCACATCCATCTTCAATTCAGTTTACATCAGTGTACAGTCGTTTTTGTGTACATTTTCTCTTAATTGTTTCAGAAACCAATCATAGGTGACAAAAGTATAAACAAAAAAATGTTTCTTGCCTAAAAATGGACATAAAAGGGAACCAATGTAAAGGGGCAGCATTCGTTCAGATCTAAACGGAAAAGGATGCAGTCTTGTTCCATTTAAAAAAAGGATTCTAAATGGATACAGATGTAGGAGGATGATCATCCGTTTACATCCACCCATCCATAGATATACATTGTGATTCAATCTGGATCCATCAGAAAAACTGACAGGCGGATCTAGACTGAATGTGAATTGGCTTAGAGTTCCTCATAATTTTATCACAGGGTATTAAGATAAATGCTTTATTGTCATTGCAACGCAAATTACAATGAAATTCTATAAAAGCTCCACACATATGTAAACATATAACAATCTCAACATACACACATATAGACAAGTATACCCCCCATATATAAAAAAAACTAAAAAGAACTCCCACTACAGCAGCAAGCCAAGTCACCTACAATTAAAAACTATTTTTCAAAATTACCATTTAGAGCTTTGATAGTTCTTGGAAAGAAACTTTCCTTGAATCTATTTGTCCTCACTTTTATATTTCTGAACCTCCTGCCAGATGGCAGGAGTTCAAAAAGATAGTTTCCACTGGTCACTCACTATTTTGCCTGCCCTATTGACACAACGGGATGTGTAGATTTAATTTAGAGAAGCTAATCTGCATCCCACAACCTTCTGTGTAGCATTTATTATTTTCTGAAGGGAAGCTTTTATTGCTAGTGTGCAGTTGGGATACCAGGCTAAAATGCAGTATGTGAGCACACTCTCAATGGAGGAGCGAAAGGAGGACTCCAAGATTTCTGAGAAGTCTTAGGAAATATAAACGTTGCTGACGCTTCTTGGTAACAGCTATCATGTTCAATGACCAGGATACATTTGAAATATTAATACCTAAAAACGGGAACCCGCTCTACCAATTCTCCTCTGATGTAGAGTCAGGGTTGCCAACTGTCAGTAAATTTACTGTCTTTTACAACGGTCCATAAAGATCAGGGGCTGATAATTTGTTATGCCGTTTTGACTTTTGTAAGTGTAAACCAGGCAAATTACTTGTTATGTGTATTGTCAGTGTTTCCATATTTTGTTTCTACTGTTGATCGATAGTTTTTAATAGAAGTTCTGTCATTTTTCAGGTTGCCAGTAAAAAAATGTGCTCCGTCAGTAAATTTCCCATGTTTTGTCAGTACAAAATACTGTGGGAGGTTGGCAACCTTGTGTAGAGTGGAACCATGTCGATCTTATTCTTCCTAAAGTCTATTAATTCCTTGGTCTTCCCAGTGTTTACGGACAAATTGTTTACCTCACACAACTCTACTAGATTTGCCACCTCTTCCCTATAATGCTGGTGGTATCATGTGCAAATTTGATACTATTTGTAGAAAGGCAAGGAGTACAATCGCAAGTGTATAGAGAGTAAAGAAGGGGGCTCAATACACAACCTTGTGGTACAATTATGCTAACCACGTGCTGGGAAGAAAAATGCTTACCAAGTTTGACCACCTGTGGGTGGTCTAGCAGGAAGTACTTTATCCAAGAGCAAAGGGATGGGGGCAAATTCAGCTTCAACATCTTCTCCACCAATAAATCTGGGACAACATTGTTGAAAGCCAAACTATAGTCAATAAACAACCTTCTTACGTAATTGCTAGTGTGTTCAAAAAGACTGAAAGCCACATGGTGCAAGAGCAGCAGCGTCCTCAGTGCTTCTATATGCTCTATACGCAAATTGGTGAGGGTCAAAACTACCTGGTAAGGCTGTTTTGATACATTGTAAAACCATTCCCTCAAAGCACTTCATTATTACCGTGGTGAGTGCAATCGGCCGACTATAGGTCGGCAGACTATAGCTATCCATTTTAGCTTTTTTTGGGTATCGGAGTAATAGTAGATTTTAAGCAGGTTGGAACCGCAGCCAATCATAATGATCACTTAAATATCTGGACCCGCTGATTTCATAACATTAAGGGACTTGAATGTCTGACGCACCTCATGTTCAAGTACCCCAGGTACAGCATCTTCCATACTCGGGCTTGAAAGTTGTGTTTGCTGGGGTACTGCATCCTCAAAACTTGAGTTTAATTCCTCAGACAGTTAGATATTAAGAGTTTCACCCTGTTGAGTGTTCTCTCTATGATTTAGGATGTGCTTTATCCCTTTCCAACCTTCCCGTACATCATTCCCTCTAAAATATTCTTCAAAATTTTTTTTTTAATTCTAGTAACTCTTGCAACAACTGGGGTCAAAGTGCATGCACCTGCAATCAGAAAGAAATTATACTAATTCAACCTGCATGAGAGGTGTGTTAATAAAGAGCCTTTGCTGACCAAAGAACATTAAAGTAAGATTACAGTTGGTCATTGAACATCTAGGCCAGTGAATGCGAACCTTGGCACCCCAGATGTTTTGAAACTATATTCCCATGATGCTCAACTACACTGCTGAGTATCATGGGAAATGTAGTTCCAAAACATCTGGGGTGCCAAGGTTCACCATCACAGATCTAGGCAAAGGCCAAGACTTCTGGAACAATGTGTTGAAGACCAATTAAAAAGGTAGAGTTGTTTAGTCACAGCAACAGTAGAAAAATAGAGGTGGATTTACTAAAGACAAAATTACTGTGCACGAACAACGCAACTCGGGGGGGGGGGGGGGTGGCGTGGCTTGCTACTGATGGAGTAGGACGCACAAAGCTCTAGCTCCGCCGAATATCCGTCTAAAACATCCTGAATACTGCTCCTAAAACCACTCCAAAGCCTGTCGTCTTCAGGCTGTATAAGCTCCCTACAATCCGCTCTACACTCCGGTGCCCGAGGGTTCAGCAACAGAAATGTCCCGGTGAGGAAAGGATAATCTAACGGCGGCAGACCATGCTGGACAAGATGGCGCCCACACCATGCGCTCGGCAAAGGAGGCAGCAATAAAACTTTTCTCCAAGCCAGGAACAAAGGAAATCCCTTCCAGGAATGAACCCCCAACTCTGGACCGGACAGTGCAGGAGGACATGGATAATCCAGGGACTGTGTGGCAGGAGGATCCCACAGACACAGAAGTATGGGACACAGCGAGTGAACAGGCTCCCCTCCCTGATGCCATGAGTGCAGCCAGTAAACAGGCCCCCCTCCCTGCAATCATGCACACAGATAGCCCAGCAGAGCATGCCACGGAACCTACACTAAGAGACATTCTGTCAGCAGTCACCTCCTGTAATACAGCTATTACAGCTTTGACCACCAAAATGAAGGGAGTTAAACAGGAAATTAACCTGGTCGGGCATGACATGCAGAAGCTGCGTGACCGCACCACTGCATTAGAGGGGAGACTGAGCAATGTTGAAGATGAAGTGGCACCATTGCAGAGAGAAATAAATCACCTGCAGTCTCACTCCTCTGGCCACACTGCTCATTTAGAGGACATGGAAAACTTTCAGACGAAACAATGTGAGGGCAGTGGGGATACCGGAAAGAGCAGAAGGGAAGAACCCAGTGGTTTTGATAAAAAACTGGCTTGTCAGCACCTTTGGTGATCAGTCATTCTCCAAGATGTTTGCATTTAAGAGGGCGCACAGAGTCCCAGCAAAGCCACCCAGACCTGGTGAACCCCCACGTCCATTCCTCTTTAAGATGCTTAACTTTAAAAGACAGAGATGCAATATTACAGCACGCAAAAACCAACAGTGATCTCATGAAAATTGATAATGCAAGAATATCCTTTTACCCCGACTTTTCTGTGGAAGTGCAGCGCCGGCAGGCCAAATTTACTGAGGTGAAAAAGCGCCTTAGAAAATATGCAGTTACCTATGCAATGCTTTATCCAGCTAAACTTCGGGTTGCAACTAATGACGAAACTCACTTTTTTGAAAACCCTGCTACTGCCTCTGCCTGGCTAGACAGAGTGGAACACTCGCTTATGAGAGCAGACCCACATGCAAATTAACAGTTGCTGACTCCTCTGTTGACGATCATGGATACCGAATCAGAAGCATTGGTCATACCTACTTCTAGCTTACAGACTGTTTATTTTCCCTGTAAGGCGGTTTGAAGAGACACTAGGAATTGACACTATGCAGCATTTTAATGAGAAGCATAAAAATGCAAGTTCCTTTGAATGGGTGTTTGAACCGAGACAGATATAGGAGAAGAAGAGAGAGAATAAGAACTATTTGGGACCTTGTTTTTCTTTTGTTTTTTTTTACATTGTTTTTTTTTTCCCCTCTCTCCTTCTCTCCGGCTAATTCCTAGCTAGACTACCTATTGACTTACTGCCTATGAGAAGGTTTGCGGTTGGTTTGTGTTTGTTTTTTTTTTCTCTGCTTCTGGTCTCCTGCCGCAGAGGGGGAGAGACGAGAAGGGAGAACAGACTTGTTATATTTTTTTTTTCTCTTTTCAGTTTTGGATGCTATCCAGCAGTGTCAGATGGTGCCCTAGACAGATATGGTAATGTATCCGATTCTCGCCATATACTATCCTCCTGGCTGGAGAGTTATGCTCTCACAGAGAAATCCTGGAATCAGGGAGTACTCATGTCATTCTGAGACCCACAAGACGATCTCTAGAATAGATTTAGTATTATCATCAGTAGATGGACTTTCATATATATCTGGTGTAAGATATCTCCCAAGAGCTATATCAGACTATTCTCCTCTGGATGTTACATTAGATCTGAATGTTCCATGGGGAAGGAGACAATGGCGGATGAACACAAACTGGCTCCAAGAGGAATTCATTACCATAATATGCAAAATGAGCATTGACCAATATTGGAAAGAGAATGGGATGGAAACACTGATGGCCAATCAATTGGATGCCTTTAAGGCAACTATGAGAGGGGTGTTTACCACAGAGATGAGGAATTTTTCTAAAGCCCTCAACTCTGACATGAAAGACGCAAAGGTCAAGGCCACTGATGCTGAAAGAGTATATACATGACCCGTCCCCTGGTAAATACCAATCTTGGCAAGACCAAACACGACAATACAAATTACTTCGCTGTAAAAAAACAACTACGCCAGACCAGGTCAATGCTCCGATCTCGGTAATGCAACTCAGAAAACCAACTGGAGAAGTGGTAAGGGAATCTCATGAGAATCTAAACACCTTTCTGAAATTTTATGAAACCCTATACCAGACACAGACTCAACATACTAATCAGGAATTAGCACTTTATATAGAGAACTTAACCCTTCCTTCGCTAGAACCGGAAGATAGCGATGTTCTGGAGCAACCAATATCACTGTAGGAGATAAGTGGCGCAATCTCATCCATCAAACCTGGTAAATCACCTGGCCTGGATGGGTTCCCGGCTGATTGGTACCAGTTACATAAAGAGAGACGGGCACCATCTCTCCAAAAAGTTTTTATAGCAGCAGAAAAGGAAGGCATATTACCAGACTCTATGCGGGAGGCTTTAATTGTAGTGATCCCCAAACCTGGGAAGGATCCGCAAGAATGCGAGTCATACAGGCCAATCTCTCTGATCAATTCTGATGTCAAGATACTGGCCAAAGTATTGGCCAGTAGATTGATGTCGGTGATCCTTAAACTAATAAATTCTGATCAGACAGGATTCATACCCGGCCGCTCTACCCAAATAAACTTACATAGATTGTATGTCAATCTGTAGATCCAACATATGAATAGGGGCAAACGAGTGATAGCGTCTTTAGACACCAAAAAGGCGTTCGATTCAGTAGAATGGAACTATCTATTCTCCCTTCTAGGCAAATTGGGCTTTAGACCAAAATTTATATCCTGGGTTAAACTTTTATACAAGGAACCCCCGAGCAAGCATTAGAGTAAATGGGCTCTTATCTGACTCCTTCCAGATCCATAGGGGAATGAGACAGAGGTGCCCCCTGTCTCCTCTCCTATTTGCTCTGGCCATTGAGCCACTAGCTGCTAAACTCAGGACCCATGACACTCTACAGGGATTTCTGATTGGGGATCTAGAGGAACGCGTATCGTTATACACAGACTACATGCTCCTATACCTGAGGGATGCTGATGTGTCTTTACATCGGCAGTCTCCCTGATTTGGGAATTTGGAGATTTTTCCGGTTTCCGAATCAATTGGACCAAGTCGGTCCTTTTTCTGCTAGATCCGCAGCTAGACTAATGCCCTGTACACATGGTCGGACATTCCGACGACAAAATCCGTTGGATTTTCTCTGATGGAATTTGGCCCAAACTCGTCTTGCATACACACGGTCGCACAAAGTTGTCAGAAAATCCGATCGTTCAGAACGAGGTGATGTACAGCAGGACTTTAAAGAGGCCAGTAGCCAATAGCTTTCGTCTCGTAATTTATACTGCATGCGTGGCACTTTGTGCATCGGAATTGTCTACACACGATCGGAATTTAAAACAATCAGATTTTGTTCTCAGAAAATTTTAGATCCAGATCTCAAACTTTGTGTGTCAGAAATTCTGACGAAAAAAGTCAGATGGAGCCCACACACAATCGGAATTTCCGACAACACAATCCGATCACACATTTTCCATCGGAAAGTCCGACCGTGAGTACAGGGAATTAGTCCTCACAGCCCGGTGTCCTCTGGCCATTGTAGAAAAATTTAAATACTTGGGGATAATGATCGAATTACCTGTAAATTCATTCATTGAGGCCAACTTATGGCCTATAATTAGAGCATTTAGCGACAGGATACAGAAGTGGAAGGACCTCCCACTTACACTCCAAGGTAGAGCCAATTTATTTAAAATGATCTTCCTTCCGAAATGTTTATATGTGCTCTCCAATGCCCCAAGCTACATCCCAAAGAAAATATTCAAACACATTAACTCCTTATTGACATCTTTTCTGTGGGGCAGTAAGGCGGCTAGGGTCTCTCTGGAAAGAACTCAACTCAACTTACAGTATAAAAACCAGGAAAACAGATCCTGCTTGTGGTATCACTGCTGTTTCTTGGACCAAGTGTTCCACAAGTCTACTAATCATAAAAGTTTGTGTGAACATAGGATTGTATAAGGAGAACAATTCTTGCAGCCATTTTACCTAATGGAGCTCATCAGTAAAATGTTCCTAACAGCAGCTTGATAAGATATTTTATGAGTATATCTATTGAATGCTGTACTTTCTTAAATAGGGTCAGAGTAAAAAAGTGAAACATGGAAAGTGACAGTGCTATTTCTGTCATACATTTTACAATATTTCTTAAAGAACTGTTTTCATGAAGACTCTGGAAATGAGGTCATTAGGAAAAATGTGGCCAACTGTATAAGTAGTAAGTGCCATTTTAAGACGTAAAGGGGTTGTAAAGGTAAAAATGTTTTCACCTTAATGCATTCTATGCATTAAGGTGAAAAAACATCTGACAATACTGGCCCCCCCCCCCATTTTAATTACCTGACCCCTTTGAAAGTCCCGCGCTCGCCCCCGACATCCTCTTCGCCGCTCAGCCTGGCCGTTGATTGGTTACAGTGGATGTATTGAACGCAGCGCAGCCATTGGCTCACGCTGCTGTCAATCACATCCAATGAAGCGGCATGCTGGGGGGGCGGGGCCGAGTAATACAGTAAGCTGCTATGGCCACCGGCTGTATCACGGGAGCGCGCCCACAAGCACTTCTCACCATGCGAGGGAGCTCGCATGAACGTGAGAAGTCCTTTGGGGGGGGGGGGGAGCCGAGACAGCCGCCGAGGTTCTAACCCTTCCAAATCTAAAAATAATTAAATAATAATATGTCGGGACACAGACAGACATTTAAAATCTCCACTCCAGAAAAGGGCAGGGTACAGAAATGCATAACCTATTTATCCTCTATCAGAATCTCCATAGGTGATGAAAAATCCAATACCACATGTAAACGCGGAAAGTTTGAAAAATAAAGAAAAAACAATCCATTTTAAGTTATAAACACAGGAGGAGAACTCTTCCAATGGGGATTCTTGTTTCAGTGACAACTGACTAGGAGGGAAGAAGTGAAGGTAATGAGAGCAAAACAGAGCAGAGCTTCCCCTAATTTCAGAGCTTCCCCTCAGATCTACAGCGACTGCACTTGTAGTGCAGAGTGGATTTGCCTTTAGTAAAATCAACCCCAGAGTCCTATTGTAAAAGCTATGCTCCTTATGTTATGACTTTTCTTAATATCCCCTACCCCTTAAAGTTTATTTCCATTTTTACAGTGAAATTTGAGAATATAATTTGTTGTTACGTGTTCCCATTCACACAGCATACCCAATTTTTTTTTGCAATAATTTCTTACCTTTTAGAGGTTTCTCAGGAGAAGGTCCCAAATCTGTCCTCATTAACATACAGTCCAAGAAGTCTAGCCTCTAAAAGTTGGTCATAGATGAATAGAAGGTCAAACTAAAATTCTTAAGCTATAGACAGATTAGAATGTTTAAAAAATAAAAGAAAAAATATAAAAAAAAAAAGAAAAAAAAGAAAAAAACACAAATATCTTTAACTTTTTGCTATAATAAATGTCCCAATTTAAAAAAAAAATCTATTTTCTTCCTCGGTTTAGGTCGATATGTGTTATTCTACATATTTTTGGTAGGAAATAAATAAATAAATCAATTAATCAAAATAAGCGATTAATCAAAATATTGATTGGTTAGGGGATAGATTTACGGCATTTTTATTGTTATTGTTTTTACTAGTAATGGCGGCGATTAGCGATTTTTAATCGGGACTGCGATATTGCGGTGGACAAACCGGACACTTGACAACTTTTTGGGACCATTGACAATTATACAGCGATAAGTACTATAAAAATGCACTGATTACTATATAAATGACATTGGCAGGGAAGGGGTTAACACTAGGGGGCGATCAAGGGGTTAACTGTGTTCCCTAGGTGTGTTCTAACTGTAGGGGGATGGGACTGACTAGGGGAAGATCTGTCTACTCTCCCCTGAGAGAATCAGGATCTGTGCGTTTACACACAAACACACACACACACACACACACACACACATCCTCGTTCTGTAATGAGCAATCGTGGGTGCCCGGCATTCATCGCGCCGGGCACTGGCATCGGCTCTGGGGACACAGTAGTGGGCTTCCACTTCTGTTCTGAGCCAATGAGAAGAGAAAGGGGGCGGGGCGAGGCTGAGCCACAACTCCATGTCTGAATGGAGCAAGCCGCTGGCTGTGGGGGCAGGAGGAAGGGGCCACGAGCGCTGGCGAGGGATCCGAGAAGGGGAGGATCTGGGCTACCCTGTGCAAAACCACTGCACAAAGCAGGTAAGTATAACATGTTTTTTTTTTTTTTAAATAACAAACACACGACTTTAACCACTTCAGCCCCGGACCATTTGGCTGGCCAAAGACCAGAGCATTTTTTGCGATTTGGCACTGCGTCGCTTTAACTGACAATTGCGCGGTCATGCTGCGTGGCTCCCAAACAAAATTTATGTCCTTTTTTTCCCCACAAATAGAGCTTTCTTTTGGTGGTATTTGATCACCTCTGTGGTTTTTATTTTTCGTGCTATAAACAAAAAAAGTGTAAATTTTGAAAAAAATATTTTTTTTTACTTTTTGCTATAATAAATATCCCCCAAAAATATATAGGCTTTTATTGATTGTTTGCACAAAAGTTATAGCGTCTACAAAATAGGGGATAGTTTTATGGAATTTTTATTACAATTAATTTTTTTACTAGTAATGGTGATCTTTATCATGACTGACATTAGGGAGGACAGATCGGACACTTTTGGCGCTATTTTGGGACCATTCACATTTATACAGCGATCAGTGCGATTAAAAATGCATTGATTACTGTGTAAATGTGACTGGCAGTGAAGGGGTTAACCGGGAGGGAGTGCTGTAAAGTGTGTCCTAGGGATGTGTTCTAACTGTGGGGGGGCAAGTGTGACACGACACTGATCACTGCTCCCGATTACAGGGAGCTGTGATCAGTGTCACTAGGCAGAACGGGGAAATGCTTGTTTACAACAGCATTTCCCTGTTCTTCCTCTCCGTGAGATGATCGTGGGTATCCCCGCGGATATAGAGTGCGCGGGACCCGAGATCGCACTCACAGAGCTCATGGTGGGCGAGCACGCTCACAAGGTTAAAGGGCAATGTACAGCTACGTTAATATGCCTCTACGTGCCCTTCTGCCGACGTATATCGGCGTGAGCCGGTCGGCAAGTGGTTAATAGTAGCATGGCTTTGGAACTAAAAATTCCTTTTGTAGTTTAGACCTTATAGAGAGCAGTTAAATCCTTGGCAGAGGTGGATTTCTGCCCCACTTCAAGATTGGCAAAACCTTGGTTTATGCACGTGCATAATTAGAAGAAAATAATTATGTACTATACCTTATGAATAGGCCAATGTATAAGAATGATATGTTAGACATGGAATCATCCTTATATTAGGAGCAATAACATTACATCTTGTTTATATAGCATTACTTTGATTTTCCATTTCCACAGACTGCAAATTGCTATATGGAAGATTATTCTTTTTTTTTTGAGCGGCTATAAATTCCTGTCCACTAAATAGCCATTAGTGATCTAACATTTTGGCATCAAAGTAGTTTCCATTGTCACTTTACTGCTTGGCCTTCACCAGAAGTAGATATTAATGACTAGCTGGGTTTTACATACTCAGTTAATGTATTTTAATTTTCATTCACTTCACTGGTTTCCAGGCATAAGACCACATCATCCGGAGTAAAAGGTTAATGAATACAGAGTAAAATCTCTGAAACATTCATGAATTTTCCAGGAACCAAACAGAAAATATATAAATTTTGCAAACTATTTTTAGTTTATAAAATCAGCAGGTTCCAACTATGTAGAATATGGGGAAAAGGGCAATAGGAGTTTCAAGGTCCCCCTTTTCCTCATGGGATAACAGCTGCAGGGGTTTCAAGTCTCCCCTCGGGTCAGGGGCTCGTGGCCTTTGGGGGAGCCTTGTAACTTCGTGTAAGGGGGAGCCTTGAAATGAAATAGAAGGTTCCAGAACCCCTAGAGGCCCCTATATAAAGGGGGTGCAAATAGGGTCAGATGCCAGTCGCCTGTGGATAGTATAGCTGTAGGAGCTCAGGGAAAAGAGCTTCCCTCTGAGACCGCAGCTTTATACCTCCTAAGGCAACATGAAGACTTTGCTTCGGCAGCTTCTTGAGTGGGCCGAGGCTGAAGGCAGAGAAGGCTGGATCCAAAGATGTCTTTTCTTACCTCCAGATGAAGAAGCTCCAGAAGACGTCGGCGGGGGTCCCTTCATGGATGAAGCCACGGCCGAAGATGGTGAAGTAGATGCTGGAAGTGCAGCAGGGTTTCCCCGGGAAGAAGACGTGGAGGCGCCAGAGTTTCTGGTTCCCGGTCGGCATGTCGGAGCTGCTGAAGGAGGAGCCATGGAGGTCGTGAGGTGGGACCAAAGGAGGAGGGGCCAGAAGACTCTACGTCTCTCTGTACTCTCTCCAGGCGAAGAGGAGGCAGTGAAGATGTGGCTGCCTCCACCAGCAAGAAGAGAGCTGTCAAGGTCAGCCAAAAGGGGGGAGGAGCCTCATCCAGACAGGATGCGCCTGACGACGTGGATTGGCCGCCCGTCAAGACAGCCTGCAATGCCAGGGCGGCTGTCTGAAGCATTCAGAGCAGCCGTGGGTTCCAACCCAGGTTTAGTCACGGCAGTGAGACCGCCAGCTGCAGTCCAAGATGATTCTGTGCAAGGTCCTATAGTAACAAATGTACAAGCTGACAATATTGCTGGTGAGTCTGATTAACTTAACCTTTTGTTATCTTTGTCTTCTACAGTTAGTTTCTAGCTTGTCTACTTTTGCACCTCATAAACCAGTGTTTGCTGAAAATGAGGCGGCAGCTTCTGTATGGGCAGGTGGTTCGGGGGTCACTGGGACTGGCGGAATTCCCGTCAGCAAAAGATTGAGAGCAGGTTCTCTATTTTTCAGCCTTAAAAAGTTCCTATCAGATATTCCGATCATCTGTACTAATTTTGACACGCAAAATTCCTACGCATGCTCGGAAACAATTCGACGCATGCTCGGAAGCGTTGAACTTCATTTTCTCGGCTCGTCATAGTGTTGTACGTCACCGCGTTCTTGACAGTCCAAAGCTCAGAGAACTTGCGTGACCGTGTGTATGCAAGCCAAGCTTGAGTGGAATTCCGTCGGAAAAACCATCCAAGATTTTTCCGACGGAAATTCCGCTCGTGTGTACGGGGCATTACTAGTCTAGAAGAGATTTTTATTGTACTTTAATGGGAGATCTGTTTGGCAAGAAGATTTTATTTTAGATCAAGATTTTCAGTTATTTACAGATTCTGCATGGTCTTTGGGTTTTTGCTGCAATTTGGAAAACACATTGGTGTGCAGAATTATGGCCATCGGATTGTAAATTAAAAGATTTGGTTAAAAACATTGTTTCATTGGATTTCCCATAATTGTTGCCATTGAGATCTGGGGAGTCCATTTTCAGAATAAAAGACTTATGTAGTACAGATAATAAAGGCGTTTTATATGCCATAAATTGCCTTTTTTCAAAGTCTAAACCAGTTAGTTTTTTTGCGTTATTTAGTATACAAGTGTCTGTCCTTAAACCTGTGGGTTAAAGCAAAATATGTTCCTGGTAAAGGAAAATGGGGTAGCTGATGCTCTCTCTAGATTTCAAATGAATCGTTTTTTCCAGCTATTTCCAGAAGCAGATCTGGAGTGGAACTACATTCCCCCAGCAGCTTTGGAAAATAATTTAGTCATGGACGACATTATCATCAATTCCTTGGCGCCTTCTACGTGGTCTGGTTACAAGACTGAATGGTGGCTATGGCGGTCTTTTCTTAATTCTCGGAACCAGAGTTTACTAGATTTTTCTGAAAGTTTAATGTTATCTTTTTTGAATAATTTACTGTCTAGGAAATATTCTTGGTCTCATATGAACAAAATCTTATCTGGAGTATAATTTTTTCTTAAAATTAACTCATTACCATCTTGTTTTAATTTTATTTCTCTGTGCGTTAAGCACTAAAGGGTTATAACAAATCAAATTATTCCTTAGATAAGAGAAGGCCCATTACTCCAGAGATTTTGATGGAGTTATGTAAAATCTTTAAGGTTGGTCTGTTTCTCTGCATAGGAGGCATGCCTATTCAGAGCTGCATTTTCTATTTGTTTCTTTGCTGCTCTGAGGGTATCGGAGTTGGTCTCTAGAAATCCTAGAAGTAAAACAGGCCTTAGGCTTCATGATGTCATAGCTAACCCTAAAAATATTCAGTTACGGATTAGTCAATCCAAAACTGATCAGCTAGGTAAAGGCTCTTAGATCACGCTGGCAGCATGCTCCAATAAGCTCATCCGCCCAGTTTTCTTATTAAATTCCTATCTAACTGTTAAGCTGGCTGATGGAGCATTTCTCCGCAAGTCTTTGTGCCGCCTCAATTTAGGCGATGCGCACTGTGACGAAACCTATCCCCCATACTCTGCTTGAGGGCTTCCATCAGTATACCGCTTTCTAAGTCCTGGAACACAAGTCCAATGGATCTAGCTATAGGGACCCCCAAGAACCAGACAACCCCAGTCTTGGAGTACATCAGGAATAGTCTTTTATTTGAGATCTCATACAAATATATACAGCAGGATTAATAAAACCTAACCTAACCTAATTAGCATGAGCAAATTATCTAATCATTGACCCAGACTAGTTGACTGAGAGCCAAGTCTTTTCAGGGTAAGACTTTATGGCTCCTAGCTCACTAACTATTCAATACACATTACCATAAACATCAACACAGGGTTAAGTAGCACAAACAACAATGTGTGGAATACTCTTACAAGCCAGACTAGACTCATTTACACAACAGACAGGTGGCTGGAGTTTTCATGACATTAGCATCTAACTGTTTGTGTCCCAACAGTGTGATTCAGTCCATTGCTAATATGGCATATACATATCCAGAGTCTGTGTGTCTTTGGGGGGGGGGCATGGACCTGAATCCAACACCACCTCAGGGGTCCCCAGGCATACAGCTCACAGAGCACCGTTCCCCCAAATGCCAGGGCCCATAATCGCAAGGCAAGAGGCTTGCATTCAGTCCCCTCCAAAAGCCTCAGTCCTGGCTAGGTCTGTCGCACGCACATATCATCTTATTCGTTTCGCATTGGAGCTGCCACAGAGGCGGCTAGGATGGGTCTGGAGTCTAGTAGTATTAAGCAACTGGGTAGGTGTAAATTGGATGCCTTTAAGTTGTATTTTTTTGAATCACTGTAGGTGGACAGCGAATAGTATGGACAATAAGACATTCGTTTGTCCATGCCTTCTCCTGAGCCTTCTCCAAGAGCCTTCTCCTGGATTTGTACAGAATCTCTGGATTTGGATCCTAGCCTTTTTCAGTATGTTGGCATGGTAAAAGAGGAATTGTTTGGGGGGGGGGGGGGGGACTTCTGACGAGTTGGGTGCTATGGCTTATGGTCATCCTCTACCAGACATTTTGATCATTCATTTGGGGGGGGGGGGGGGTGACATAGGTAAGCAGAACACTTTGAATTTAATCTTTCAAATCAAACATTACATTCGGTTTATCAAGGCAATGTATCCTGGGTCAGGCGTGATTTTCTCCAAAATCATTCCCAGAATAAAAAGGATGAGTTCTGCAGTTTTTCGCTTATTTGAGAAAATAAGGAAACGTATAAATAGGGTTGTTGAGAAGTTTATGGCCCTTGGCTATGGTTTCTCTTACGCCCATCAGCATTAGTGCGCATGCACGAGCGTTCCTACCCTCTATTTAAGCCGATCAGCGGTGGATCAACACCAGCTGGGCTGGCGTGCCACAAGGATCTCTCTGCATATCCTGACCTTACAGGTATTTTACTCTACCTTTAGACTCTGCTACCATCCTGGTAAAATTACTATTTTGGGAATTTATTTAGTGATTTATTAGCCCTAACAGGTATACTCCTTTTGAACATTGAATGATCCTCTTCCCTTGGCTTCCATTTTTGGATGTCATTTTGTACACAAGGCTGTTCTTTTAGTGCCATTGCAAATCTCATTTGTGATACAATCATAGGTAGCGAACATATTACAGCGCACACATTCAAGAATGACATTTCCTGCAGGGCTAGTTAAAAACACCTGAACATATTCAAAAAATACGGGGTTTGGTTATATAGTGCCAAGCCCACTTACTGCGACAAAGTACCCCGAATTAGTGGGTCCTACCCTAGTAATAGAATGAAAGATCCTGCGTCTCAACCATGGGAGCCAAACTCCTCTATGTGGGAGAACTGGAGGGAACAATCATAGGCATGTCCCCTCATTTTTGGTTTGATTTCATCATACTGCATCAATATAAGCTTGGGTGACCCTTTATATTTTTTACTATTGATAGAATGATAGAATGATAGCTGGCGTTTCAGTATCTGCTTGGAATTAGTTTGGGACCCTCACTGGGATTCACTGATGTTCAGATTTTGGAGGAGATCCCTTGTCAAATACCAGGTTCATTTACCACATCCTTTGTCTTGCGAGACGCCATACAGAACCGTTTTCAATATAAGGCTTGTCTCTGCACCCCTGCTGTATTATCATTTGCTAAACAAAGTGAAATATACGTTTGAATTTATGTACTAATGTAATATGTTTTCTTATTAGATATTGGGCTCTATATGTCTGTAAACCCCCTGAAGAAGGGCAGTAAGCCAGAAACAACCGTTGGGTTTGACCTACGAGCCGCTTTTTATGTATTGTATTATACCTCACATATACATATACATATAAATATACATATTTTTTTTTTTTTTTTATAAATATTTGTATCATACAATAAACTTTATACATTGATATACTTGTGTTCTCAGTCACTTTAAAAGTCCCACAGAAATGGCGGGGGGGGGGGGGGGGGGGGGGGTCCCACAGAAATGGCGGTTCTTCTGGTCCCTGTAAGTGAGACGTCAGTTTGATGCAGGTGAGCACAAAAGTGCATATCTGTGAATGCAGGAGTGAGTGGATGCGAGTTGAGGTCCATAGACCTCAATTTTACACAGGCATTCCCTGAAATTGTGGCAAAAAATTGCGCTACTTTTACGTTGTGGCAGTGTGAAAGGGGCCTAATAAGGCCCCGTTCACACAAACGGACAGTTTATCTGTTTTGTTTTTTTTACATCCACTACCAATGCAAAAACGGGATGAAAAACTGACCATTCGTCAGTTAACAGTCATTTTTTTCATCGATACCGGTTTTGAAAAAAAAAAAAAAAAAATAGGATTTTCATCCGTGCAAAAAAATAAATTAAAAAAAAAAAAAAAAAAAAAGAAGGATGTTGACGGAAGCGGAGGAAAACGGATGCAAATGGATGATCATCTGTTTTCCCATAGGAATGCATTGACGGTCCCATGTGTGCTAAAGGGGCCTAAAAGGGATGCAGGCCCAGCATCTTTCCTCATTAGTGCCCTGCAGGTGCACACCTGATAGATAATTATGAAACCACTCCCATTAAACTCACTTAAGCAGCGATTTCTTCAGAATAGCACAAGGTGGGAATCTGCACAAAGTTTGTGAAAATCCTTGCAATGTACAGAGATCACCCAGAGGGGAATGTTACAAAAGTGGAGTTACGCTTTAAATACATGCGATAATCTGTATTAAAAAATAAATAAAAGCAAGCCACTTGCTGCCAATTGATAATCAAGAATGTAAACAATTGCAAAATGTATTTTTAATGAAAAGTTTATTACTGTTGAAAATTTAGTACAGTAAACATTTTACTATGCAAGTATAATTATTATTATTATTTTTTTTTTTTATAACCCATCTAGAGAACAGTCATGCTGCTGGATAAGTCGCAATCTTCTCCCTTGGACACATATCAGCAGGTGATGGTGGGGGAGGGGGAGGAAGTGGTGTAATTGGAGACTGAAGAGGCGAGTGTGCGGAAAATTCCAGATAACCAAGGTATGAAGTGTGGGTAAAGTCCAGCCAGCAAGCTTTTTTATCAAAGTCACCATCCTCTCCATTGTGTGTCATTATCCTTTAAGAAGAAATGCCATCAGTACCCAGTCATTAAATGAAATCAACCAAATACATTTATGGGATGAAAAATTGTAATTGCATTTCAATAAGCACCTTCCTAGCAGTGCAGGTCAGCCAAGTTCCTCCACACAATATTGCCAAAAGTATTGGGCCACCCCTCCAAATCATTTGGTGGAGGGGATTATGGTGTGGGGTTGTTTTTCAAGGGTTGGGCTTGGCCCCTTAGTTCCAATGAAGGGAACGCTTCAGCATACCGGGACATTTTGAACAATTTCATGCTCCAAACTTTGTTGGAACAGTTTGGGGATGGCCCCTTCTTGTTCCAACAAGACTGCACACCAGTATACAAAGCAAGGTCCATAAGGCCTGATTCACACCTATGCATTTTTTGTGCTTTTTGCAGATTTGCACTACAGAACATGTTCCATAGGAAACCATGTTAAATGGACAGTAGTGCAAATCTGCAAAAAAGCACTAAAAATGCATAGGTGTCAATCAGGCATAAAGCCATGGATGAGAACGTTTGGGGTGGAGAAACTTGCCTGGCCTGCACAGAGTCCTGACTTCAACCTGATAGAACACCTTTGGGATGAATTAGAGCAGAGACTGAGAGCCAGGCCTTCTCGTCCACTCGAATGGCCAAACATTACCATAGACAGACAGACACTCCTAAACCTTGTGGACAGCCTTCCAAGAACAATTGAAGCTGTTATAGCTGCAAAGGGTGGGCAAACTCAATATTGAACCCTACGAACTAACACTGGGATGCCATTAAAGTGCATGTGCGTGTAAAGCAGGTGTCACAATACTTTTGACAAGTGTGTGTACACACACACACACACACACACACACACACACACACACACACACACACACACACACACACACGACCCCTGCGAAGTGGCGGTTCAGAGTTCTTGGCCTCAGTCGGTAGATGTGCAGCCCAGCATCATAACAGTTTACCGCATGTAGCCATGTTCGCGTTTCTCATTCTTCTTTGCTGTCCCCTCAAAATAACTCAACACACAGCCATTAAAGTGGATGTAAACCTGATTCATGAAATCTGAGCTGGGCACATATCTGCAGTGTTTTCTTATCTCTCTTTAAAGCAACAAAGCTTTCTCCTGCTCTGTTCTTCTGTTAGCATGATAACTTCTGACAAGTTATCTAGTAGTTCTACAGTAGTCAACTGTGATAAAACCAGCCTGAAATTTGTGTCAGGGCGGGTGCTAGATTAGCAAAGAGCTGATCCATTCACAGCACTGCTCTGCAAGTCTCTGCCTATGAGGAGAGGGGGAGGGTGTGCCTTTCCTCCAATCAGCTGTCTCACAGTGTATGGCAAGACTCCCCTCCCCCTGCTGGAACAGGAAGAGAAAATTCTAACAGGATGTGCACTTTCTAAACAGTATATAAAGCTGAAGACAGCAGATATACATGTAAAACTTATGTGGCATTGCGGGATTTGTTTCTTACCTATGCATCATCTGAGGCTGTTCACTTCATTGGGTATAATTATATTTTGTGGGGCCACCATTATTTTCCAGCACTGCCTTAACCCTCTTGGGCATGGAGTTCACCAGAGCTTCACAGGTTGCCACTGGAGTCCTCTTCCACTTCTCCATGACATCACAGAGCTGGTGTATGTTAGAGACCTTGCGCTCCTCCACCTTCCGTTTGAGGATGCCTCACAGATGTTCAATAGGGTTTAGTGCTGGAGACATGCTTGGCCAGTCGATCACCTTTACCCTCAGCTTCTTTATCAAGGCAGAGGTCTTGGAGGTGTGTTTGGGGTTTTTATGTTGGAATACTGCCCTTCGGCCCAGTCTCTGAAGGGAGAGGATCATGCTCTGCCTCAGTATGTCACAGTACATGTTGGCATAGGGTTGCCACCTGTCCAGGATTCACCTGGACAGTTCTGGTTTGGAGTCATGCGTACGGGTTTCAGACTGCCTGAAACCGGGACACATTATTTAGACTGGACTATGGCTTCCCTGCAGGTTTGCTGGCTGCAGTTGTCTAAGCCGAGTGTGTCTGTTACACTCTTTTTCACACTGCCCAAAGCCAGCACTAACATGCCCCCCCCCCCAAACACACACAGAGAGGAGAGGGTGCGATTTGCGCCTCTTCCCCCCCCCCCCACCCCTACCCCCTCTGTCTGCCCACACTCCAATCCCCAGGGCTGTGCCTCAGAAAAGGAAAGTAAGTTGGGGCTGGAAATTTGTAGTCCAGCAGCCTCAGATACATCTGGATGAGAGGTGCCGACTGCCATGTGAGCTCACCATCCATCTCTGTCTGTCTGTAACTGAAGTCTCTCCACTTGTCTCTCCTGCCTCCAAGTACATTAAGGCAAATCAGGGTTCTCAGAGCACCCCTTACATCAGATTTCCCCTTTACACCAGAGGCCACAGTGTTCCTCCTTACATCAGAGTCTTCTCCGTACATCAGAGTTCTCAGTGTTCCCCCTTAAAGCAGAGTTCCCAGAGGATCCCTTATGCAAGAGGCCCCAGAGTCCCCCCTTACAGTGAAAGGGAACTCTGCGAGTTCAGATGTAAAAGAGAAACTCTGTTGTAAAGGGGGACTCTTGTTCTTAACTTCATACGATTAGAAATGTTATTTAATAGCAAAATATATGTATAGTTTATACAGCGCTCCCCAGCGCTGGCAGCACTCATGCAGCCCAAGACCATGACACTCCCACCACCATGCTTGACTGTAGGCAAGACACACTTGTCTTTGTACTCCTCACCTGGTTGCCACCACACACGCTTGACACCATCTAAACCAAATACGTTTTTGTCTCATCAGACCACAGGGCATTGTTCCAGTAATCCATGTCTTTAGTGTGCTTGTCTTCAGCAAACTGTTTGAAGGCTTTCTTGTGCATTATCTTCAGAAGATGCTTCCTTCTGGGACGACAGCCATGCAGAACAATTTGATGCAGTGTGCGGCGTATGGTCTGAGCACTGAAAGGCTGACCCCCCCCCACCCCTTCAACCACTGCAGCACTCATACTTCCATTTCCCAAAGACAACCTCTGCATATGACGCCGAACACCTGCTCTCAACTCCTTTGGTCGACCATGGCGACGCCTGTTCTGAGTGGAACCTGTCCTGTTAAACCGCTGTATGGTCTTGGCCACCATGCTGCAGCTCAGTTTCAGGGTCTTGGCAATCTTCTTATAGCCTAGGCCATCTTTATGTAGAGTAACAATAATTTTTTTCAGATTCTCAGAGTTACTTGCCACGAGGTGCCATGTTGAACTTCCAGTGACCAGTAAGAGAGAGCGATAGCATCAAAATTTAACACACCTGCTCCCCATTTATACCCGAGACCTTGCAACACCAATGAGTCACACGACACCAGGAAAACGGCTAATTGGGCCCAATTAGGACATTTTCACTTAGGGGTATACTCACTTTTGTTGCCAGCGGTTTAGACATTAATGGCTGTGTGTTGAGTTATTTTGAGGGACAGCAAATTTACACTGTTCTACACTCACTACTTTACATTGTAGCAGTGTCATTTCTTCAGTGTTGTCACATGAAAATATATTATCAAATATTTACAAAAATATGAGGGGTGTACTCACTTTTGGTATATGCTTATATATAGCATATATATTTATATATATATATATATTTAAATATATATAAAAATTTTGCTGGAGTAAAATTAGCTTTCCTCCCACAGGAGCTTGCAGAGCATTTCACCCACAATCAGTGGATAGTGGGTGCAATGTCAAGCTCCTGCAGACATATCCTTCCAGATTTCTTGCCTGCAACTCTGTACTGCCTTTCTGGAGCTGAAGTGTCAGTGGACTAC
This sequence comes from Lithobates sylvaticus, assembly GCA_028564925.1. NCBI lineage: Eukaryota > Metazoa > Chordata > Amphibia > Anura > Ranidae > Lithobates > Lithobates sylvaticus. The sequence goes on from CM053032.1 coordinate 197,376,871, forward strand.
AAGGGTTCTCATTGGTGCCCTCAGTCCAATGAGAACTACAAGCTGTTCCCTGCTATGCCTGTTGGGACTTTTAGTTTCTTCATTCACAGATTCTGTGAATGAATGATGGAGCTTTGACAATGGCTGTAACAAGTTTTAAAAGGTAAACCTATCGATTCAGCCAGACTATTTTTATTTGACAGGAAGTTGTCCATATTGCTGCCACAACAAGGCACTGTAAATGCTACTACATGATAGTATGTTATGATACAGTGCATGCAGCAAACAACTTTGTAATGGACCATCTTTAAGCAATTTCAGTACAGGAGAAGAGCCCGTTCAACTGGGCAAGATTGGCGTTCAGGCTTAAGCTCCCTGTCAAATTGAATCATGAAGTACCTCCCCAAGTATTCTCATGTTCAGTAGTAATATAGCACTGAAATATGCAGTGGTTTGCAGAAAATAGACCCATTCCTCTAAATTTCTACCACCATATTCTAGCAGTGTTTAGTTATGTATGACCACAAATTTAAGGCTTTGTATATCAAAAAGGTCTAAAATGAGGAGATTTTGTTAACTCATGAAATGAGATTTGTCTGTATTACCTGCAGCAGCCAGATTCTACCTTTCCCCGTTAGGTCAATCTTCAGCTTGTACACCCAGCTTTTGCAAAGCTTTGTACAACATTTTAGACAGTTTTTTTTTTTTAAGCCTTTAAGGTCTTGTTCAAAGGGCGTACAATACCGTATGCCTGTGAAGGGCTGCGTTTACCCACATGGGGATGGAGAAGTGTTGTGTATCCCCATGTGGGCAGTCCCATTGGCACCCAAATCCATGAGGTGCGTGTTTGCAAACTCATCCTTTGTGTGTTCAGGGACACATATCCATGCAGCTGCTGTGTCCCAATAGACATCAATGGGACTGCATTCACAGGGATGCAATACTTGTGCATGGCCGTGTGGGTAAACACGGCCCTGCATGGGCATCTGGTATTGTATGCCCTGTGTGAATGAGGCCTATAAAGCACAATTAAGCTCCACCCTGGAGAGGTTAAAAACAGATCTTAATTTGAGTGCTGTCATTTTAAACACAATGCTAACGTAGTGTCCTCCTAGCCAAGTACAGTCAATTTCGTCTTTGGTTTCTGCTGTAATCAGAGGAGCAGCAATTGTTTGGTCTGTTCAGAGCTTCACAGGATGACAGTTGGATTACTTTCCCTTGCCTCTGGAACAAAGGTATAAAGCTTAAGGAGAGAAAATTCATAAGTCTAGCCTAAATATTAAACAGGGCCTAGCCAATCCCTGGGGGATGTGTGCCCACATGGTGGCAGGGCTGAGGTTAAATAGTCTGGAGATCATCTTTTTTTTCCCCCAGTGGGGATTGGATCTGTGAGCGGAGAGGAGAAAGGCTGTTTGCCCCTTGAGCCCTGTGGACTGAATTATTTTGCAAGAGGTTGCACCTATGGACTGTCTGTGTACCAAGATCCAGTGATTAGTGCTTCTTTCTTGGCTTATATTACAGCAGATGCGCTCATGGATTCAGATAAGTGAATGAGGGTCTTAACCACTTTCAGACCGGACCAATTTGCAGCCAAAGGACCAGGCCCCTTTTTGCGATTCGGCACTGCGTCGCTTTAACTGACAATTGCGCGGTCGTGCGACGTGGCTCCCAAACAAAATTGACGTCCTTTTTTTCCCACAAATAGAGCTTTCTTTTGGTGGTATTTGATCGCCCCTGCGGTTTTTATTTTTTGCGCTATAAAAAAAATAGAGCGACAATTTTGAAAAAAATGCATTATTTTTTATTTTTTGCTATAATAAATATCCCCCAAAATATATATAAAAAAACATTTTTTTTTTCCTCAGTTTAGGCCGATACGTATTCTTCTACATATTTTTGGTAAAAAAAAAATCGCAATAAGCGATTATTGATCGGTTTGCGCAGAAGTTATAGCGTTTACAAGATAGGGGATAGTTTTATAGCATTTTTATTAATAATTTTTTTTTATTATTAATGGCGGAGATCTGCGATTTTTTTTGTGACTGCGACATTATGGCGGACACATCGGACATTTTTGACACATTTTTGGGACCATTGTCATTTTTACAGCAATTAATGCATTTAAATGCATTGATTTCTGTATAAATGACACTGGCAGTTTAGGAGTTAACCACAAGGTGGCAGTGTAGGGGTTAAGTAGGCCTAGGGGTGTTTTTTTTACTGTGGGGGGGCGTGGCTGTCAGCTAGTGAATGCTGATCTCTGCTCCAATCACAGGGAGCAGAGATCGGCGTCACTAGTTGCTAGGCAGAACGGGGAGATGCTGTTTATCTCGGCATCTCCCCGTTTAGCCGCTCCGTGAGACGATCGCGGGAGTCCCCGCGGCGATCGAGTCCGCGGGGACCACGGCCGGACTCACGGGGGTCCCGACCGGCGCGGGAGCGCGCCGCTCCCGGCGCGCTCCCGATGGCACGGACAGGCTAAAGGAGGGACGTATATATACGCCCTCCTGCCTGTACGTGCCATTCTGTCGACGTATATCGTCGTGCGCCGGTCGGCAAGTGGTTAATGAATATTTTTGATATTAGAAATAGTTGAATATTTAAGAGCAAGTTCAACATACTCCTATTTTTTAGCCTGGAGTTCAACTTTAACAGGGTTTGTAAAACAGAAGGAATAAAGTATTTGAGAGACCCAAGAACATTTTTTTTTCCTCACGTTTCATAACCAGAATATAAAAATAAAAAATAAACACTTTTGTGCAAATGCAATGAGATACCTTTGACACGTAGTTGAGCGTTGGCCCAGCACAGCCATAGCAGTGTCTTTATAGGAAAGGAGGTTTCTTGTATTGCCAGTTATTTCCTGGACTCTTTCCTTCTGCTCTGCTAAAGTGGTAAAGACATGAAGTTCCCGAGCCATGGCATGAAAGGCAATATAATCTACAAACACAAAACACCTCACATTATTAGAATTAACACTATACCATGTATAAAAAAAAATAAAAAAAAAAAAAAAATAAGGGGTATAAAAAAAAAAAAAAAAAAAAAAAAAAAAAACACGCTGTCTTATACAAATAGCGATAGCTGCCAGCACATCAGATAGTCTGTAGATAAGTGAACGAATAAAGTATTCTAGTGCAGCACTGATAAAAGATGAAAACAATGAGATTATTTCCAATAAAAATTTATACAGTATATAAATGTGCAGATAAACAAATTAAGATTGCCCAACAAAAATTGGAAAAAAATGTAAGCAAACCAACAGTGTTAGTGCATATAAAGTACATATAGTCCATATAATATGGCAAAGAATAATGACTGTGAATCTGGGTGAACTGGTTGTCTGAAGATAATCCACCTCCATAAAAGGAAAGAGGCTTACCAGACAGGTTGAACCCAGCTAGGTGTATGCCCGATGGGTCAACCAAGCTTTTGGTGTAACACACCCAAGGAAAGGTACAGCAACCACGACTTCCAATATAGACCGATCTGGTAGGGATCCAGTAAAGTAGTTTTACATTTAAAAACGGAAACGCACTATGTGGCCCCATTTTTCTCCTTTTGTCATATTGAGAGGAACCGCTTATGAATTTCGGTCATTAGACCTATGGTGGATACCTATTGATGTCACTACTTTAACGGATCCCTACCAAATTGGTCTATATTGGAAGTCATGGTTGCTGAACCTTTCCTTGGGTGTGTTACACCAAAAGCTTGGTTGACCCATCAGGCATACGCCTAGCTGGGTTCAACCTCTCTGGTAAGCCTCTTTCCTTATGGTGGTGGATTATCTACAGACAACCAGTTCACCCAGATTCACAGTCACATTATTCTTTGCCATATTATATGGACTATATGCACCAACACAGTTTGGTTAAATTTTTCATTATTGTTGGGCAATCTTAAATGTGTTGTGTATTTATCTGCACATTTAAATAATGTATCAATTTTTAATGGAAATAATCGCATTGTACATTTCATCTTTCATCAGCGCTGCACTATATTACATATACATTTAGCGCCGCTGTACCGGCGTTTTAGCAGCGCATTTCAGCCGCTAGCGGGGTGGTTTTACCCCCCGCGAGCGGCCCGAAAAAGGGTCAATACCACACGCAAACCGCCGCTGCAGCGGCGTTTTGCGGGCGGGTTCGGAGCGCTGCCCCATTGTTTCCAATGGGAACGGGGGCTATAGGAGCGGTAAATATACCGCTCCTACAGCGAGCCAAAGATGCGGCTTGCAGGACATTTTCCAGCGTCCTGCAAGCGCACCGCTTCAGTGTGAAAGCCCTCGGGGCTTTCACACTGAAGACACAGCAACAGCTGTTTCGGGTCGGTTTGCAGGCGCCATTTTTAGCGCAATAGCACCTGCAAACCGCCCCAGTGTGAAAGGGGCCAAAATGCCCCCTTTTATAGGTATTGCTTTAGTAAACTTTTGAAAGCAAGCTATACCTGTAATAAAATGTGTGAATATAGGCTGTCCCCGGGTTACAAACAAGATGGGGACTGTACGCTTGTTCTTAAGTTGAATCTGTTTGCAAGTTGGAACAGATACATTTTTAAGTGTAGCTCCAGACAAAAAAAAAAAAAAAAAAAAAAATCAATTTAAGCTTTTTGGATAGCATAGAGAAGGGTTATCACCCCTGTAACATTTGTTTTGCTGTCTGTGCCCCTGTTCAGAAGATTTCACCTCACTTTCTGTCCCAATGACAATTGGATTTTGAAAATGTTGGGTTATTAAAGGAAACAAGGACTGGTGATAAAGCATCAGTGGAGACACATTTTTCCCCATATTAACTCTTACAGGAGTGAATTTCCCTTCCTAGGGGTAGATTTCCTCTCACTTCCTGTTGTCTCCCTCCGTTTGCAAATCAGATGTTTGTAAGTAGGGGACCGCCTGTACTTACCTTTCCTACTGCCCGCATCACTGAATACCACTCAAGAGAAGTTTTCTGTTAAGGTCCACAGAGAAGCGGAAGTTTCCAGGAGTGATGACCTCCTGCCTCCCCCACAACTTTCACTGGTTGCTCCTGCTAACCTTCACATCACCATTGTCTCCTGTAAATGATGGAGGTCAGAGGGAGGAACCAGCAGAGCTCCAATGGACCCAGGTGAGCTAGTACTTCCAGAAGTGTTGGTTTGCCTCCTGACTTCATAGACAACGTCTCATTACTGACGCAGCATTCAATAGTGAGGGAAGCAGGAAAGGAGATTTACACCGTATCCCACATTTATCCCTTCAGCTTAATAAAGCTCCTTTTTTTAGGGTGTAGAATTGCCCCCTCACTGGAACAGGACATTTTAGAAAATCTCCCCTGTGGAAACCGAGAAAACAAAACAATTTTTCATTAAAATATGTATACAGCGCTCCCAAAATGCCCCTGCCATTGAAATCCATGGCCAGCGCTGCCAACATGCCTGCAAAGCACTTCAGCAGCGGCGCTTTTAATGCTTGATCGGCTGCTAATGGGGGTTAAAAGCTCCCCGCTAGTGGCAGAAATGCTCTGCTAAAACCATGGTAAAGTGTCGCTAAAACAGCGGCGCTTTACTGCTAACGCGCCCGCCGCTTCAGTGTGAAAGTGGCCTTAAGGCTCAGGGGGCAGTGCATGTGGAAAGAGCGAAGGATATGCAAAACATACACAATACACAGTTGGTGGATAGGGGGGGGGGCGGGAAGAGACAATTGTTGCACCCAACAGGGACTACTACCTGAATTTAGTCATGTTGGGTGGTAATCAGCCCAGAATGATTTTGTAGTTTAGTTCTTCACTTGATTTTTACCTAAACTCAGTGGAGCTGTGATTTTTCACTGTTGCCAGCAGGCGTCACTGGTACTACTGACAATAGTTTTGATATTCCACAACAAAATTACATTTTGAATGTTTATATTTTCTCTAGCCAACCCTGTAGGAGGTTCATGGCCACTGGTGCATGCTGGGGGTAAATTAAGGCCTAGAGAAGTGCAGATAAGGTGACTGGATCTCTTAGGCCCAAACTGTGTGGGGCCTACCATGTGCTCTGGGTGTGAAGACAGGCCAGGAGTGGTCCCTGAAGGCTGTCCTGCCTGAAGATGGGGGGGGGAAGTTGTGCCAGGATCAAGCACAAAAGCCTAGGAGAGGGAGAGAAGTCTATGGACCAGCTAGGATGTTGCCTGCACTGTTGCCGAGTTGACTTAAAGGTTCCAACACTGAAGCTGGAAATGGATGTGGAGAAGTCTGTCAATTTTTTTCTGGGCATGTAGAATCTCTAACACCCACCTTCTTATAAAAGTGATGACCAATAAAACTTTTTTTTTTTTTTTTTTTTTAAAGAAAAGACAGAAAGTGACCGATGCCCAGTATTCTTTCAGCCCCCCCCCCCCCCATTTTAGCCATGGACTCAGCACTAAGGTGAAGTGGCACCCCGGTCTCTGGAGGTGCTAACATGCCTCTAGGGGTGATTACTTGATACATACCAATTTCGCCTCTACTGGCGTAGTCATACTTCATGAACAGTCCTTCAAAATACAACATAGTTCACATTAGTTTAAATAAAAAAATAAAAAAGTATTACAGCAATGTCAGTATAAGGCTGCAATACGATTAGACACAGCGAATGCATTTCTTAAAAACATGCAAATCAAATTTAACGTTTCGAAATATGCACCTTTTGTAAAAACTGAAATAAAAAAAAAAAATAAAAAATGTATTATACATATAAAAAGAAAGTAAGCAGATAACTGTGCAGAGTTTTAATATCCAATTCCTAATATGATACATTTCTAAAATGCATAATATAATTCGTACAGATGACTCTACAGTAAAAGTGAATTCTACTCGAAGTGATGTCCGATATTGCTTCGGAGAGGGATTCACCGTGGTAACGGACCTTTAAATTATAAAAAGGCGATAAAAACATATTGTGGTCCTTCACTCTACCCACTTTACTACTGTGCCTCTACGTTAAAGAACAAGGATGTTTATTTCTAATGTGGAGAGATACCTTCAATAGGAACACGTCTAAAGGGACGCAGGCCCAGCAGATTTCCTCATTAGTGCTCTGCTGCTGCACACCTCACAGTTAATTATGAAACCACTCCCATTAGACCATTCAGAACAGAGGCACAGTGAAAGCACATGGATTTCTTCAAAACAAAAGTGGAGTTACGCCAATTATTATCAATGAAGTCAGCACAGCACAAGGATGGGGGGAACCCCTCATGATAAATTCATCATAATTGTTTTACGAAACTAAACAAATTTTGACAGCGCCCATGTCTATACCATGCTCCATGTTTTAACCACCCCAATAACAGTATGTTTTTTTTAATTTCCAAAAAACTGTCAAAAATTAGATCACCTTGGGCTATATGCTTTCCAAAAAGCGGTCATGTTGGGTTGTTCGTATTGTTTTAGCATTTTTATTTGATATGCTTTATTACAAAAGGAATACATTTTGGTCTTTTGGCCTTTCCCTTTATTCTTTGTCTATATAAAAGATGAATACCCCGGTAATGAAGGGATATGGGAGACTGGTAAGTGGTTAACAAAGCATTTTTCCACATCTATATACCTACCATAGGTGATCTTATGCACACAAAAACGTATACATTGCCTTGAAAAAGTATTCCACATTTTGTCATGTTACAGCTAAAAACTTAAATGTATTTTCTTGGGATTTTATGTGATAGACCAACACAAAGTGACACATAATAGTACATTGGAAGGAAAATGATTTTCAATTTTTTTGTGTGGCGTGCATTTGTATTCAGCCCCCTTTACTCGGATACCCCCAAACTTAAATCTAGTGGAACTAATTTCCTTCAGAGATCACCCAATTAGTAAATGGAGTCCACCTTCTGTGAAGTCCTCAGAAGTTTGTTAGAGAACCTTAGTGAACAAACAGCATCATGAAGGCCAAGGAACACACCAGACAGGTCCGAGATAAAGTTGAAGTTTAAAGCAGGGTTAGGTTATAAAAAAAAAAAAAAAAAAAATATCCCAAGCTTTGAACACCTCACAGAGCACTGTTCAATCCATCATCCAAAAATGGAAAGAGTATGGCATAACTGCAAACCTACCAAGACATGGCCGTCCACCTCAACTGACAGGCTGGGCAAGGAGAGCATCAAAAAAGGCCCATGGTAACTCTGGAGAGGCTGCAGAGATCCATAGCTCAGGTGGGAGAATCTGTCCACAGGACAACCATTAGTTGTACACTTCATAAATCTGGCCTTTATGGAAGAGTAGCAAGAAGAAAGCCAGTGTTGAAAGAAAGCACTAAGAAGTCAGTTTGCTAAAAACCATGTGAAGGACACAGCAAACACATGGAAGGTGGTGTTCTGGTCAGATGAGACCAATATTGAACTTGTCCTAAAAGCAAAACGCTATGTGTGGCAGAAAATTAACACTGCACATCACCCTGAACACACCATCTCCACTGTGAAACATGGTGGAAGCATCATATTGTGGAGATGCTTTTCTTCAGCAGGGACAGGGAAGTTAGTCAGAGTTGATGGGAAAATGGATTTAGCCCAATACAGGGCAATCTTAGAAAAAAAAAAAAAAAAAACTGTTGGAGTCTGCGGCGGAGGTTCACCTTCCAGCAGGACAATGACCCTACACATACAGCCAGAGCTTCCATGGAATGGTTTAGATCAAAGCATATTCATGTGTTAGATCTGGACTTTGACTGGGCCATTCTAAATCCAATTGAAAATCTGTGGCAAGACTTGAAAATTGCTGTTCACAGACACTCTCCATCCAATCTGACAGAGCTTGAGTTATTTTGCAAAGAATGGGCAAAAATATCACTCTAGATGTGCAAAGCTGGTAGAGACATACCAATTCACAATTGTGTGCCACTTTGTGTTGGTCTGTAACCAAAAATCAAGAAAATAGAAAATTACGTTTTTGGTTGCAACATGACAAAATGTGGAAAATTTTAAAGGGGTATGAATACTTTTTCAAGGCACTGTATTAGCTGAAAACTCCTCTAGCAAAAAAATCCTGGTGCTTTTCTGAGCCCAGGGAGCTACAGGCACTGTGTACAGCCACCAATACAGGTGAATGGCCTCTGACCATACTCTTGTAAATGCCAATCACTTCTGCATTTACCCTCACATACTGCGTATTACTGAATGCGAGAGTGGCTCAGTGTTCAGGGAAATATGCTGTACATCCGTGTGCAGGTAAACACCGAAGGGATTGGTATGAGCACAGCCACATAGGTCATTCACTTGTATTGGCACCTGAGGCTACCTGGGCACAGGAAAGCATTGGGGGATGTTACACTTGAAGAGTTTTCAGCTAATAAAAGTTTGCATGAAGCTTCATCTTAAAAAGGAGGTTGGAGTCATCCGTTTTGCTTCGCACCATTTATGGATGTTTACTAGGTGAAAGAGTTCATATGTTTGTTTATGGACATTTATTATTGGCAAATATGACATTGATAATTTATGGACACTTATTGGTTTTATTATTAACTTTAAATATTTAAGCCGACGGTCCCTTACTTTTCAGTTCATCCAGTTTAACTGCCAGGTTTGTAATGTCTTTAAAGGGTTCATCCTCAATTAATTCCTATTGTGTAAAGAGAAAAAAATAAATAAAATCAAGTCATTCTCAGCAAGGCAGTTATTATGCATATGTATATGTCTTTGCCAATCCTATGATTACCCAAGTACAGTACTGTGCAAAAGTATTAGGCAGGTGTGAAAAATAGTGTTAATTGATAAAAAGAAACTATTAATAAAATGGAAAGTAAATGAAAATAAGAGAAATCCAAATCAAATCAATTTGGTGTGAACAACTTTGCCTTCAAAACAGCATCAATCCTTCTAGGTACACTTGCATACAGTTTTTGAAGGAACTTGGCAGGTAGGTTGTTCCAAACATCTAGATCAGGGGTCTCAAACTGGCGGCCCTCCAGCTGTTGCAAAACTACAAGTCCCATGAGGCATTGCCAGGCTGACAGTTACAAGCATGATTCCCACAGGCAGAGGCATGCTGGGACTTGTAGTTTTGCAACAGCTGGAGGGCCACCAGTTTGAGACCCCTGATCTAGATCTTCTGTGGGTGGATTTGAGGCAGCCTACTTCTGTCTCTTTGTGTAATCCTAGGCAGACTCGATGTTGAGATCAGGGCTCTGTGGGAGCCAAACCGTCATTTCCAGGACTCCTTGTTCTTTATGCTGAAGATGGTTCTTAATGACATTGGCTGTATGTTTGAGGTTGTTGTTCTGCTGCAGAATAAATGTGGGGCCAATCACACATGTCCCTGATAATATGGCACGATTGATAAATATCTGCCTGTATTGGCATTCAGCATTGAGGACACCATTGATCCTGACCAAATCTTCAACTCCATTTACAGAAATGCAGCCCCAAACTTGCAAGGCACTGCCACCATACTTCACTGTTGCCTGCAGACACTCCTTATCATACTGCTCTCCAGTCCTTCGCAAACAAACTGCCTTTCGCTACAGTCAAATATAGGATTTTGTTTACCCCTATAAATAGGCAATAGTGAAGCTTGGTGGAAGTTCCTTGCAAGTTTGGGGCTGCATTTCTGCAAATCGAGTTGGAGATTTGGTCTGAAACAATGGGGTCCTCAAAGCCAAGAAATACAGGCAGATACTTATCCATCATGCCATGTATTTCATTGGTGAGATTTTCCTTCACTTTCTGTCCAATAGCCAAAACAGGAAGGGAGAGGAAATTTCTTCCAAGTGGGGGAATCCCTGGTTGCAGGGGCGTTTTTCCAGGCGATACAGCGCTAAAAATAGCACCTGAAAAAATCCGGCCCCTTTCACTCCAGTGTGAAAGCCGGAGGGCTTTCACACTGGAGCGGTGCACTAGCAGGACAGTCAAAAAAGTCCTGCTAGCAGCATCTTTGGAGCAGTGAAGGAGCGGTGTATTCACCGCTCCTACCCATTGAAATCAATGGGACACCGCTGCAATTCCCGCCGGCAAAGCGATGCAGCCGCGCTTTTAACCCCTTTTCGGCCGCTAGCGGGGCTTAAAACCGCCCGCTAGCGGCCGAAAACCGCCGATAAGACGGTAAAGCAGCTCTAAATAAATATATCGCTGCTTTACCGCCGACGCCACTCTCACCCCAGTGTGAAATGGGCCTTAGGGTCCTTTCACACTGATCTGCTTTTGATTTGTTCCCATTGACCAAGGCTCCATTGACACCTAGGCAATTTGAATCGATTCTGCCCACGATTCCAAATCACGGCAAAACACAGGAGGCATTTGCAATGCCATTACTTGTTAATGGGACCCCAATCGCAGGGCGATTTTGCCACGATAAATCTCACTGCAATCGCAGCAAATCACAACACGCGATGCTGTCACCCACAAGAGGCTCCTGGTCCTTTTTGAGCAACAAGCTTCGCGCGTTGCAATATTGCAGCACTAGTTATCACCGAGAGAAAAAAATAAATCGCACTGCGATTGGGGTGCCATTAAGAACTAATGCAAACTAAATCAAAACCACACGATTCAAAATCGCCTAGGTGTGAATGTAGTCCTAAAATGAAAAGGTACCCTTTTGGTGAGCTTTTTTTGGGGCAGCATGCAGGACTTTTCATAGCTCAGCGCACCTGCAGTGGGAACAGTTACATAGATTTTAATTGGGGGGGGGGGGGGGGAATAGCTTTCATGTGCTTTATTTACTCTGGAAAAGCACCAGTGTGAAAGGGGCCTTATTATACGGGTGGCAACCCAAAATTAGATTTTTTTTTTTTTAAAACTCTAAAGCCTCGTACACATGATCAGATTGTTGGGCAACAAAATCGTGTACTTTTGTCCGAAGGGCGTTAGCCCAAACTTGTCTTGCATACAAACGGCAAGGAATTGTTGGCCAAAATACAAACGTAGTGACATACTACGTTGTTTTTCAGCCCTTTAGCGCCACCCTTTGGGCTCCTTCTACTTATTTTGTGTTAGTATAAGTTTGGCGAGTGTTGATTGGCGCTTTTCAGTTAGTTTCTGAACGTCCGTTCATCAACCAGCCATGTTGCGGAATCGGAGGAGATAACGTGTTATTTATTATTGCCCTTGCATTTATTGCTTTGACATTTTTTTTGGTTGAATAATGATTGGATTTGGTATATTTTCTATATTTTTGGATGCATAGAATGCACTTTTTAGTTAAGTTCTATTGGCAGATAGCATGTCTAATTGTATTTTTTTTTTTTCTTAATGCACAATAAAAGAGATTGTGGAGAATAATACTTGGCTATGTGTTTTACTTAAAATGACAGTAGGCAGTTACATTTAAAAAAAAAAAAAAAAAAAAAAAAAAAAAAATAAAAATTTTTTTTAAATTAACAAGGGACACCAACATAGGTGCATCTATGATCCAAGGCTGCATTTGGGGGGGGGGGGGGGGGGGGGGGGGGGGTGGGGGGGGGGGGGGGGGGGGGGGGGGGGGGGGGGGGGGGGGGGGGGGGACCAGGCTGCATGTAAGGACGGACTCTGCTGGGGACACTTGATGGCAGGCGACGTGGCTAGTGACACGCTCAGGGCTCCCACTGATTCTGCATTATGGTGAGTGGAATGATTTCCTTTTATATTACAATGTAATAATAGAAATAATGCGCTGTAATCATCCTGACACCATAACAACCATGGTGCCGGGATGATTGAAGTGCTAACACCAGGCATTTGGAATATCTTTATCTGCTGATTGTTAAACTTTCTAGAATACACATATTTCTATTGTTGTGTATGTTCTGGGCCTGTTGTCCCTCCATCCCTCGTTCATCTCAGACGCTAACCACACCACCTAAGAGCTGCGCCCACTATTATGCCCATTTTCAGCATGTGGGAGGGGTCAAAAAGGAAGGGCGGGGTCTGGCAGCCCCCCCACCCTAAAACTTCACCAGCCACCACTGCTTTGATCTTAAAAAAACTACAGGATAATGGTGTTGTGGTAACTTGCCCAAAAAATTAAAAATAAAACAGTCACTAGAAAAAAAAAAGCCTTTGAAAAAATACCAGTTACACTTACCGGTAACGGATTTTCTAGGAAATCTTCCAGGACGGCACACCTGAGAGGATGACTGGTCACACCTGGCAGGAAACACAATTAACAAAGTTTAAAAAGCCCACCCCTCCCTCTGACCCTCAGTTATGACAAAGTAAACACCCACACCAGTGTCAGAGGGTACATTCTGTGAAGAATAAAACATCACCAACATTTAAGGGTAGGGAAGTAGGCCTGCCGTCCTGGAAGATTTCCTAGAAAATCCGTTACCGGTAAGTGTAACTGGTATTTTTCTCTAGTCATCTTCCAGGACGGCACACCTGAGACGATGAGCAAGAAGTTAAGGCCTACCTTAGGGTGGGACCACCGCCTGTAGGACCTTCCTGCCAAAAGCCAAGTCCTGAGGGGACAACAGCTCCACTCTGTAATGCCTCAGGAAGGTATTATGGCTCGTCCATGTTGCTGCCTTGCAGATCTGATCTATGGAAGCACCTGCCCTTTCTGCCCAGGAGGTCGCCAGAGATCTGGTTGAATGAGCCTTAAGGTGGGATGGAACCGGTTTATCCGAGTGTTTATAGGCTAATGCTATTGCCTGCTTAATCCACCTGGCTATCGTAGGTTTTGAGGCCTGAAGACCCTTTCTTTGGCCCCCAAAAGTAACTAGAAGATGATTTGATCTCCTAAACTCCCTTGCCCTTTCTAGATAGACTAAAAGACAGCGTCTAACATCTAAAAGGTGCAATCTTTCTTCCTTCTCATTCTTCGGATTCTGGCAGAATGATGGAAGAATAATCTCTTGTGACCTGTGGAACCCAGAGGTCACTTTTGGTAAATAAAGAGGATCCTGTCTAAGGATTACCCTGTCCTCTAGGATCAACAAAAAAGGCTCTTTTATTGTCAGGGCCTGTAGGTCGCCTACTCTTCTAGCTGTGGTAATGGCTAGAAGAAAGGCCATCTTAAGGGAAAGAAATTTAAATGAAATTTGATCCAACGGCTCAAATGGCCCTTTCGTTAGGGCGTCCAGAACCAGGGACAAATCCCACGGCGGGAAGCTAACTGTCCTTACCGGGGTTAACCTTTCCCTGGCTAGCAAAAATCTCTTAACCAGAGGGTCTTGAGCTAACCTTGTGTCAAAGAACACTGACAGGGCTGCTACCTGGACCCTAAGGGTACTGACCGCTAACCCTTGGTCTACCCCTTCCTGGAGAAAATCCAGAACGGTTGGAATCGTCTGGATAGTTCTCTGATTTGCTTGAGCCCATCTAGAGAAGATCTTCCAGACCTTTGCATAAATCTGTCTGGTAACCTTCTTCCTACTAAGGAGAAGAGTGTCAATTACCTTCTCCGAGCATCCCCTGTTCCTGAGGATCTCCCTCTCAAGAGCCAGGCCGTCAGGGACAGAAACCCCGGGTTGGGATGAAGCACTGGGCCCTGGCAGAGAAGATCCCGCCTGACCGGGAGATGCAGCGGAGGCACGACTGACCACCTCCACATGGTGGGGAACCAGACCCGCTTCGGCCACCAGGGTGCAATCAGGATAAGGTCTCCATCCGACTGTGACAGCTTTTGAAGCACTCGTGGGATGAGTACCAGGGGAGGAAAGGCATATGCCAGGCTGAAGTCCCAATTCTGAGCGAGAGCGTCTACCCCTGAGGATCTCTGTTCTCTCGTGAGAGAGAAGAATCTCCGCACCTTTGCGTTCTTTTGACAAGCGAATAAATCTATCTCTGGTACTCTGAAATGACGTCTTACCAGAGCGAAAACTTCTTCGTTCAACTCCCATTCTCCCTGAAGAATGGGCTGTCTGCTGAGGAAGTCTGCTTGTATATTGAGGGATCCCTTTATGTGGACCGCCGAGATTGAGAGAATGTTTTTCTCTGCCTCCCCCAGGAAATCTTGGGTCAGTGCCCTTAGACTGACTGACCTTGTTCCCCCTTGACGGTTCAAATAGGATACTGCTACCCGGTTGTCCGAGAAAATTTGGACTTCCCTTCCTTGGATCAAGTCCCGGAAGACACTTAATGCCTTCCCAACTGCCAGAAGCTCCCTGAAGTTTGAGGAAGCTCTGCTCTGACTCTGATCCCAGGGACCCTGGGCGTAGCGGTCTCCTAAATGAGCCCCCCCAACCCCAGGCACTTGCGTCTGTTGTAATGCCTATTGGGTCTAGCTGTGTCCACGTCCGACCTCCCGATAGTTTGGTGGCTCGATCCCGTCAACCTAGGGAGCTTACCTCCTCTAACAGAGGAACTTTCTCCTCCAGGGTTTCTCTTCTCCCGCCCCAAGAGGAGAGAAGGAAGCCCTGGAGGACTCGGGAGTGGAGCTGAGCCCAGGGAACTGCCGGGATGCAAGAGGCCATCAGGCCCAACACCCTCATGATGTTTCTCAAAGATACCTCCGAGACACACTGTCACTGCGCCCCGAATTTTTTCGACTTTTTCGGGAGGAAGAAACACTTTCTGGGCTACTGAGTCCAACTGATACCCCAAGTATACCTTTGACTGTGAGGGATCCAGGGAGGATTTCTCCTGACTCACCATCCAACCTAGGGAATTCAGGGTCGACAAGACCAGCTCTCGATCTCTCAGGAGCTGGTCTCTGGATGGACTGTAGATCAACAGATCGTCGAGGTATGGTATCAGAGCTACCCCCTGAAGGTGTAGAAAAGATACCACCTCTGCCAGGACCTTGGTAAAGATCCTTGGACTGGCCGCAAGGCCGAAGGGGAGTGCCCTGAACTGCCAATGCTGCACCCCCTGTTCTGTCCGTACTGCGAAACGCAAGTACTTCTGATGATCCGGGGCAATGGGTACATGCAGGTAAGCATCTTTGAGATCTAACGTGATCATGAAAACTCCCTTCTGGAGGTGTTTTCTGACCGTGTAGATGCTCTCCATTCTGAATCGCTTGTACAACAGGTAGTGGTTCAGTTTCCGTAGATTGATAATCAACCGAAACTTGCCCGATGGCTTCGGGACCACAAAAATGTGGGAATAAAAACCGAAAGCCCTCTGAGTCACTGGGACCGGGATAATCACTTCCTGTTCTGCGAGCATGCGAACGCTGTCTAGCAAGCCCTTTGCCTTCAGAGAATCTTTGGGAAGGTAAGTAACCAAAAAATTTTGAGGTGGGAGTGACCGAAATTCCAGCTTGTAACCTAGTTTTATTAGGTCTAAAATATAAGGGCTCTCTGAGATCTTCTCCCACTGGGGAAGGAAACATGAGAGCCTTGCACCCACTTTTATGGCGTCATTTAGAATCTTTGCTGGACGGTCCGGACCCGGAAAAAAGGATTCCACCTTTTTCTTTGCCCTTTCCGATCCCCCATTTCTTCCTTTGTCCCCCTTTGCCCTTGAACTGGCCTTTTGCAGGGGGGCCACGAAAAAAATGTCCTCCCTTTTTCCTTCTTGGGTTTGGAGGGAAATTTCTTACCTTTTTCTGTGGATCGGGAAAGGACCTGTTCCAGACCCGAACCAAAGAGTAGGGAGCCCTCAAAGGGAATACCACAGAGTCGGGACTTAGAAGTGAAGTCTCCGTCCCAAGTCTTAACCCAAAGGGCCCTCCTGGCTGAGTTCAGTAATGCCGCTGACTTAGCAGTCGTCCTTACTGTCTCTACTGCCGCGTCCGCCAAAAAGGCGATAGCTCTCCCTACCACTTCCAGGGATTCTACTACCTCCCTGGATTCCTTCTTACGTGTGAGATGGTCCATCAGCTTGTTGAGCCATGCGTCTGCGTTCCTGGCTACACAAGCTGAAGCCAATGCAGGGCTCATGGCCGATGCATTCGCTTCCCAAGCTCTACGCAACAGGATCTCAGATTTTTTATCCATCTGATCCTGAATGTTACCTGCGTCCTCAAAAGATAAGTCCGACCGTTTAGAAACCTGCGCCAAGGACGCATCTAAACGTGGGACTTTGAAAAATTTTTCTTCCTCCTCCTCCTTAAAAGGACATCTCCGTTTCCAAGTTTTAAGTCTGAGGAGTTTACGCTCAGGTTCCTTCCATTCCCTCAAGATAATATCTTTCAGGGACTGGTGAACTGGGAAGGATCTGGCCTGTGGCTTACCCAAACCTCTATAGACCTTATCCTGAGCTGACACTTGGGCGGAAGGTAACTGAATGTCCTCTGACGCATATACTGCCCTGAGGAGACCCTCCATATCCTCTGCTGAAAAGAGGTGTCCCCCAGATCTGGTCTCTACATGGCTATCCTGATCTGAGTCCTCCCCCTCCTGGGAACTCAGGTCAGAGCTGCAAACCTCCTCCTCTGAATAGTATGGGGCAGGTTCCTGAGACCCTCCTGTAAAGGTAGATCTATCTTCCTGTGAGGGAGAGCTTTCCCTTACTGATCTGGCATCCCCCTGACGCTGATCAAGTGTGGCTTTAAAAGACTGAAGGGTAGCTAGCATCTCAACCTGAAGTGCCCTGCATTCCTTCGCAACCTCTGCTGTCTCTTTGCCTGCCAATTTGTAAATACATTTGTAACAAAAAGGCTTGCTGTGGTCCTGTGGGAGTTTAGTGCTACAAGACCCACAGCGTTTAGTTTTGGATGTGGCTTTCCCAGACCTACTGGCTCTCTCCTGAGCAGGGCATTCGGTCTCTGTAAGAAAGGGACACCCCATTAGCCAACATCACATACACAAACAGTGTGGGGGACAGGGACAATAGGGCCACCCCAAATGTCTGCCCCCCCCCCCTCGCTCCAGCCGAGTCACTCACCCCCTGTGGCGACCTCTGATGCCGTGAGCTCTGGTCCGCCTTCCATCCTCTGCCTCTACACCGGTAGATGGATCGTCTGAAGGCTGTGGACCTTGGGCCCCCTCTTTCCAAACAGCCGCCTCGTGCTCTGACCGCCGCGCTCGCCGCCATTTTGTTGAAGCCCCGTCGCGCCGGATATGACGTCACACCGGTGCCCGGCGGCTTCCGGACATGCGCACTAGCGGCTACAGACGCCGCTCTGCACCGCGGTCTATCCCTAAGGATGGCACGGCTCCCTAAGGGGAAGAAAACGTTCGGCCATTGGAGCCCAGCTTCCGGCCGACGTGGGGTGTATCAGCGCCCCCCCCCCCCCCCAACCGTCCACCACTGTCAGGTATGAGGGGAAAGGAAAAGAGGGAAGGTTAGGTGGCCCCTGGGGTTATGGACAACTCACCTGTCCTAGTGCCCCAGCCTCTCCCATTCAGTTTCTTTTTAGGGAGAGCAGAGGGAAAACCCCTTAATCTA
Organism: Lithobates sylvaticus; assembly: GCA_028564925.1. Classification (NCBI taxonomy): domain Eukaryota; kingdom Metazoa; phylum Chordata; class Amphibia; order Anura; family Ranidae; genus Lithobates; species Lithobates sylvaticus. Next base: position 197,395,037 of record CM053032.1, read on the forward strand.
AAGGCATTTAGAAAATGCTTGAACAGAGAACCCCACAGGCACCACTGACTGCTCTGGGTTTGTTCATTAAGGGGGCGACCATGGTCCCAGACCTGAGGTCTTAGAAAAAAAATAATAAACGGTTTCGCAGCCATCAGCGTGTGGGAAACACAATCAATAACTGAGGGTCAGAGGGAGGGGTGGGGCTTTTTTAAACTTTGTTAATTGTGTTTCCTGCCAGGTGTGACCAGTCATCCTCTCAGGTGTGCCGTCCTGGAAGATGACTAGAGAAATTTGATTGCAATAACTCCGTCAGTATCACCAGCAAAGCAGTTTCATTATTATCCCATTAAAGAAGGATACTGTGTGTTGCATTTCGAGATTTCATAATTTGCCACGTCACAAATGTTAATTCTCCATTACGAACGCTAGTTTACAAGACCGACCTCTTCTGGCTCGTCCTTGCTTCCAAGCATGCGCGTTTGTACTTTGGACTTTTGTCCGACGGACTTGTGCACACGCTCGGAAAATCTGACAACGGACATTTGTCCGCAGAAAATCTGACAATTGTCCGATGGAGCATACACACGGTCGGATTTTCCGCCAACAGCCTGTCACACATTTCCCGTCGGAAAATCTGATCGTGTGTATGAGGCTTTAGTGATAACGATAAACAGGACATAGACAACAATAAAAAACTGACAGGTGTTCTAATCCCTCTTCATTCTGTACAAATCAAAATACCTTTAATTATACAGTAAAAAACAAATGTTAGGGCAAATAGTGGTCATTATGGCTTATTGAGTTAGACTTAAGTCCATCTAAAAGCTATAGAAAAAAAAGTTAATACCAACCTTATTAATAAAATGAATGTCCTTTTCCAATTTTTCACGAGGTTGTCCTGACAATGTAAAAACTAGAATAAAACAGATAGAGTTCTTACAACTTTGTGACTCAACGTTTGTCCACATCAGTCCAGTTGGATCACATATAGTCAGGTGTCTCTGGTCCTTATCTCCCTGCACAAAATGCAAGTTTAAAGAAGAGAGGTCTTGTTCACCCAGGAAAGTATCATACTGTGTTTGGGTGAGGGCCCCCATCCCATAAAGTAGTATAGGTGGGATGGCCACTGCAGGCTCTGGATGCAATAAGTAATTCACCTTACCTTCAGCTCTGGGGGCACTTGGTGGGAGGGGCCAGGAGCACCATTGAGGAACCCGAGAAGAGGTGAATCTGGGCTGCTCTGTGCAAAACCACTACACAGAGCAGGCAAGTATGACAGGATTGTTTTTTTACTTTAAATCTTTGATTTGGGCTCACTTCACATTCATGCTTTAAAGAAAACCTGTAATTAATAGATACCGCTGAAGTCTTTTTAGAAAGCTAGTTTGCTGCCTGTCATGCTAATCTCCCATACAAACATAGGAGAGCGACAGGAGAAAAATAAATAAATAAATCAATAAAAAAAAAAAAAAAAGTTCAAGTGCCTCATTGAATCTGTTTTTTTTTTTTTAAATTTTTTATTTATATATATATATATATATATATATATATATATATATATATATATATATATATTTTTTTTTTTTTTTATTTAAAAATGTATTTATCTAGATTTGACCCAAGCATGTTTGAATCCACTGTTGACTATTTCTGCTAGAAGTCTGTTCAAGATATCAGCTACTTATTTTTGAACTCTCCTTCTGCTAGAGTGAGGTCACGTCCCTGTATTCATCATCTTTGCTTGATTTTAAAAATACTGCCCTCCTAAACCTTATGTACACCCTTAATGTATTTCACTATTTTTGTTACCCATCTCTGAACTTGTCCTTTTGTTCCATCTTAACATCTTTTTGTAAGGGAGTCTCTAGAACTGAACACAGCATTCTAAATGATGTCTAACCAGTAGCGAGTGGTGATTTTTATTTTTCGGGGGGCAAACAACCACCCCCCACGCTCCCTGCCATCAGTCGGTCGAGTCACTCACACTACCCACCCCCACATGGGCGGCGTCAGTCGATCATCTAGCCCTGCACTTAACCCATCTAGGTTGCGGACAGCCAAAGGCTTGCAGCTTTCATTGCGTCTTCTCCTCTGCATTAGGAGGGTTCTGCCGTGCGTCTCCTCCGTTGGTCTCAGTGTCCAATCCGACCGGGTGACAGGTCTCAGACCCACTTCCCGATTGGCCGGGAGGAGGATCAGTGTGACAATAGCAAATATTCATTAGCCATTGTAACACACCTGGGTGGGCAAAGGTCGCAGTGCTCTGCGCCCTGAGCCCATCCTATTTTGAAGCCTATTAAAGCCCCTGGTTCTAATCACATGCTTCAAAAAAAAAAAAAAGGTGCCCGTGCACCCTTAATGGATGACGCCCGCTTCTAACTAAAGATCTATATAGGCCAATAAAAAAAAAAAAAAAAAAACTTTCCCATCTCCTGCTAGTGAGCCCCCGAAAGTTACACCCTAGAATTCTATTAACTTTAACACTTTGGGGTTGATTCACTAAAACTGGAGTGTGCAAAATCTGGTGCAGCTCTGCATAGAAACCAATCAGCTTCCAGGTTTTATTGTCAAAGCCTAACTGAACGAGCTGAAGTACAAAAATAATAACCCTTTAGTGCCTTTACTGTAAATTTTGGCCAACATTGTAGGAAGTTGCAGGAGATCCTTGGCACCAATCTAGGCATGGGCAATAAAAATAATAAATGCAAAATGGTGACACTCGTTGAATTTTGGCACCAACAATATAAAGACCTTCAGTGGGAATTTCCTTTTCAAAGTAAATTTGGTCAATAGATAAAAAGTATTCTTTTGAAAATGCTAGTGGTCTGGCTGCTTTCACTGACCTAGGCCTCAATCACACAGGCATACTGATCCGTACAGCCATGTGATTGAATTCAAAGGTCTTATGCCCTGCATTCGTCCATGCAACCACCCACCTGTCATTGGATTTAAGCAGGCTGGCTGCACAGAACACCTGATCATCCCATAAGGGTGAAAACGGGCCTTCAAACAGATGTACGAATTGGTACGCCCGTGTGGACAAGGCCCTATTGGCAAAAATGCAGGAGTTAATAGTCCAAAACAAATAGTCCAAAACAAATAGTCCAAAACAAATATGCATTATTTTATTATGTGTTTAAATCAGGTATTGAAGCACGAAGACCTGAATTAGGCCCCTTTCACACTGCTCTGTAGCATAATTGCAGTAAAAACTCATATGCCTTTTTACTGTGATATTGCAGTGTTTCCGATGCAATTTTGGACCACCTGCACCTGTGAAAAATGAACACTCGACTCAAAAACCCACCAAACATGCAAATCGTGCGTGCATTTTTACTGCAATTTCAATGGGAAGCTGCATTTGGTGCGTCTTTCAAAACTGCACCAAAGATGCAGCACTTTTCAAAAAGCACTGCACCCACAGCACATTCCCATAGGATTTAAAGGGAAATTTGTTCTTTGCAAGGTAAAAATTGCTTGCTTGCAGGAAAAACATATCAGTGTGAAAGTGGCCTTAGCTATACACCCATGTGATTATTATTATACAGGATTTATATAGCACCAACAGTTTGCGCAGCACTTTACAATGTTAGGGCAGACATTACAATACAGGAGGAATCAGAGGGCCCAGCTCGTTAGAGCTTACAATCTAGGAATGATGCCATCTTCACCTGTGCTGTATGCACGGGTCTCATCTGTGCATTAGTCATGCATGAATATATACACAGGTGCATCTCAAAAAATTTGAATATCATCAAAAAGTTCAATTTCAGTAATTCAATTCAAAAAGTGAAACTCATTTTATATAGATGTATTAAAAACACAGGAGTAATATATTTCAAGCAATTTTTTAATTTGAGGATTATGGCTTACAGCTAATAAAAACACAAAATTCCGTATCTCAGAAAATTTGAATATTGGCTTACTGAAAAAGTAGGTCTATGTACGGTATAGTATCCATGCAGCACTGATACAGAAATTCGTGCAACAGGAGCCCCGACCATGTATTGGTATAGTGCATACTATACTGTACACGGACATACTTTTCACAAATATTCAAATTTTTGGTTTTCACTAGCTGTAAGCCATAATCAAAATAAATATTATAATAATAAATTCTTGAAATTTATAATATATATATATATATATATATATATATATATATATATATATATATATATATATATATATATATATATATATATATATATATATATATATATATACATACAACACACACACACACACACACACACACACACACACACACACACACACACACACACACACACACACACACACACACACACACACACACACTATGAATTTCACTTTTTGAATTGAATTACTCAAATAAAAACTTTTAGTGATATTCAAATTTTTGGAGATCCATGCAACCACCAACCTGTCATTGATTTAAGCAGGCTGGCTGCACAGAACACCTGATTATCCCAGAAGGGTGAAAACAGCCCTTCACATGGGTGCACGAATCAGTACGCCCGTGTGGACAAGGCCCGATTGGCAAAAATTCCGTTAATAGCCCAGAACAAATAAGCAGCACAGAATAGTCAGAAGCCCTTATCTTATTTGTTTAAATCCGGTATTGAAGCATGAAGACCTGAATAACAACAGCAAGGCAACTAGCATTTTCCAGATGAAGAGGTCAGTAACAGCAGCTTTTTCTTTGCCTCTCCAGGCAGGTTTCCTTTAAATACATGGAAAATTGAGTACTGTCCACTATACAATTTTTTTTTTTTATTTTTTTTTAATTTGAACATACAATTTTTCCAGGACAAGCTTTCAGGGTAGGTCTCCTTCAAGGTCCAAGCAGTGCCTATTCACAAAAAAGTTTTAGCAGAACACAAACAAATCAATGTATAAAGGGGGACATACCCCAAAAGCTTGTCCTGAAAAGTCGTATGTTAGCGCAAATAAAAAAAAAAAAAAAAAAAAAAAAAAAAAAAACACACACACACACACAACAAGCATCACGGTCCATACCCAATTTTCTCTGTCACAATTGCACTAATACGGCTACAATCACTCCAACTTTAAATACATACAAAGGTTGAAAGTCATAAAACGAACTCACTTGATGGAGCACATTAGTGGTCACAGAGCACAACAGAACATGAAAGGAAAAACATAACCGTTCACACATCTTTATGCCACCCACAGAATTATGTGTGAAAGATGTGTGCACACAGCAGAGCAATAAAGAGCACAGCACTCACCAAAAGCCATGGTGAAAAGACAGCACAGCCCTCTGGGAACACCCATGTTTAAGTAATAAATGACACCTGTTACAACATGAGAGCAGAATTTATTTTAACCAGCTCAAGAAAATGGGTTCAAAATGATGCTGATGTTGTTGTTGTTTGTTGCTTTTTTTTTTTTAATTCGAAGATTAGTTTATGTACTTTGTCATTGCTTTGCATGCAAATATTATTTCACTCATAACATCTTATTTTATCTCTATTTGTTTTCTACACATAATAAAATCTAACAATGCCAGCAGAAGCTATTTATAAAGATAAAAACATACGCGTGTTAACTGACTTTAAAGTGGAGTTCCACCCCAAAAAAAAAAAAAATGTATTAATGTGCTTAAAAAAAAAAAAAAAAAAAAATTTAGAGAATTTTTTTTTTACTCACCTCTTTAATGACTGTTGCTAGGGGGTCCCTCGTAATCTGCCTCTTTCGTCGCCTGGGCTTCTGACGTCACTTCCCTTGGTGCAGGAAGGGAAATCACTTCTCCCCCTCCCTCTAGGCAATCATCTGGGACACGTCACAGGTCCCAGATGATTGCGTGGCCAGTCAAGGCGCGCCTCGCGCATGCGCAGTGGGTGCCCGGCTGTGAAGCCACAGCCGGGCGCCCACAGTTAAAATGCTGGCGCCGCCGAGTGGAGGGGGAAGACGAGTGGGGCTTCGATCCCCCGCATAGCTGGACCCTGGGACATGTAAGTGTCCGATTATTAAAAGTCAGCAGCTGCAGTATTTGTAGCTGCTGACTTTAAATTTAGGCCCCTTTCACACATGCGGACCGTTCAGGTCCGCCTGTCAGTTTTTTAGGCTGGACCTGAACGGACGCTCCATGCAGGTCTATGGAGCAACGGATGTCAACGGTGACATGTCCGCTGACCTGCTCCGATCTGCTGAATCCAGACGGATGGAAACCCTATTTTCCATCCGTCTGGCGTATCGGATCGGATGAAAATGGACAGGTGGTCCGTTTTGCTGCATTTGTAAATTTTAAAAGCTAATATAAAGGAATAGTAGTGGTAAAAAAAAAAAAGTCCCTTGTGGATTCAATTAACTTTTTTTTGGTTAATTCTCCTTTAAGGGGGTGTGGCAGGGGGCGTGTCCTATACCCAGTGCCGATCCTGACCTCCCTGGGGCCCTAAGCAAAATTCTGCTAAGGGGCCCTCTACTTGACCCGTGATGCCGTGAGCTATGTAAACCATTTGCCATTGCCACACAGTCACACCTGACACTTCAGTGCTCCCAAAACAAACCTCCCTCCTTTAAACAAAACAGTAAAAGAATAAGTACAACAATGTAGAACAGAATGAGGTCCTCAGAGAGCCCCCTTACATCAGGGTCCTCAGAGAACCCCCCTTACATCAGGGTCCTCAGAGAGCCCCCCTTACACCAAGGTCCCCAGAGAGCCCCTCCTTACACCAAGGTCCCCAGAGAGCTCCCCTTACACAAGGGTCCCCGGACAGCCCCCCTTAAATCAGTGTCCTCAGAGAGTCTCCCCCTACATCAGGGTCCCCAGAGAGCCTCCCCCTACATCAGGGTCCCCAGAGAGCCTCCCCCTACATTAGGGTCCCCAGAGAGCCTCCCCTTACATCAGGGTCCCTAGAGAGCCTCCCCCTACATTAGGGTCCCCAGAGAGCCCCCCCCTTACATCAGTGTCCCCAGAGGGCCCCGTCCTTACATCAGTGTCCCCAGAGGGCCCCGTCCTTACATCAGTGTCCCCAGAGGGCCCCGTCCTTACATCAGTGTCCCCAGAGGGCCCCGTCCTTACATCAGTGTCCCCAGAGGGCCCCGTCCTTACATTAGTGTCCCCAGAGAGCCCCCCTCTTATATTAGTGTCCCCAGAGGCCCCCTTCCTTACATTAGTGTCCCCAGAAAGCCCCCCCTCTTACATTTGGGCCCCCAAACAGCTGACTCCCCCCCTTGCAGAGGTTCCCCTGTACCTGGCTGGTGGAGGTGGGAGGCGGTGATCGGCAGCTATATGGTGTCCACAGGCAGGGGGATCTCCCTGGGGCTAGTAGTTCTATCTCCGAATGTATACAGCGGAGAGGGGAGGGGCCTCTGACCCCGGCAGCAGCAACAGTGTTCAAGCAGAGTGAAAGTGAAACTGATACCTGCCTGGGTCAGAGGCCCCTCCCTTCTCTTCTCCACTGTATACACTGAGAATACTACAAACCCCAGGGAGATCCCGCCGCCCACTCAGGCACCATAGAGCTGCCGATCGCCGCCTTTCACCTCCTCCCACCTCTTCTGACTGCACTCTAAACGGCCAGCCAGAGGTGCAGGGGTGATGCTGGGTCTTGGGGGCCCCCCCCACAGCGGCGGGGCCCTAAGCAGCTTGCATAGTGTGCCTATAGGGCCGATCGGCTCTGCCTATACCTACATACATTTGCTAGTAGGTGTCCCTCATTCCCATCTCAAAATGTTGGGAGGTATGCACTCTGTCTCTGCTGCACTGAAATCTCCAGCTGTTACACCAGTCCTCCCCGAACTACAGAACACCTTCCGCCTATTTGAAGAGATGAGGAGAGGGTGAGGTGTTCTGTAATCCAAATCCAGGATCATGCAGCCTAGGTTTAAAACGTTGCTTGTCTCCCTAATGCCTGGTATACAAAATTAGATTATCGGTCGAAAGATTGTTTGTTTGTTTTTTTGTATGCTATCGAAATTGAAGAGTTTACTAAAGTTATGAAAATTACCGTACAACAGAATAAAAATTTGGAAGTGATGTAATGTTGTATTGTAGTATATTTGTATTGTATTTTCAGACAGCAACTGTACTGATTAACCACTTCAGCTCCGGAAGGTTTTACCCACTTCCTGACCAGGCCATTTTTTGTGATACGGCACTGCGTTGCTTTAACTGACAATTGCACGGTCGTGCAACGCTGTACCCAAATAAAATTAATGTCTTTTTTTCCCACCACATTGCTGTAACTGATTATAATGTGAGAGCTGGAGTTTGGCTTCAATTTGTTAAGTGTATTTAAATCTGCCAATACATTGAACACTCCCCTCCCCCCATACTGACAATGCTGCTGTCTGCTGTGCCTCCTGTGTTCATTCATCCTGAGTTATATGTCACTAATACAGGTGGTGTGTTAATGACCAGATCACCAGGTAAAAATTGAAGGAAAAGGCCAGAGAAAAAAAAAAAAAAAAAACGAATGCAGCCACCACAACTAATGGTCAGTAAACTGCAATATATTACATTTTTGGTTTTGGGTTCAATACCGCTTTAACTACTGAGACTTCGTCCACTGGATTTATAAGTGTCTTGTCAAGATAAGAAACTGCCAGATGCACTGAAGGCATACTCCAGTTCTTAGTGAATTCGCTTTTCATGGGGCAGTGCTGTGTGAACCTTTTAGTTGGAACGAACACCTTGACAGGATGAGCTCAGTCCGCATACAAAAACCATGTACAGCCATTTGTTAAAAAAAAAAAAATTATCATGTACAGGAAAGGAATGAGGATGTTGCAGCAGATTTCATAATCCAAATCCTGTGACCTATGGAATAGAGGATTCTGGAAGCGACAGCTTAAAATTGGTTTAACCACTTTCAGACCGGACCAATTTGCAGCCAAAGGACCAGGCCCCTTTTTGCGATTCTGCACTGCGTCGCTTTAACTGACGTCCTTTTTTCCCACAAATAGAGCTTTCTTTTGGTGGTATTTGATCGCCCCTGCGGTTTTTATTTTTTGCGCTATAAACAAAAAAGAGCGAGAATTTAAAAAAAAAAAAAAAAAACGCATTCTTTTTTGCTATAATAAATATCCCCCAAAAATATTAAAAAAAATACATTTTTTTCCTCAGTTTAGGCCGATACGTATTCTTCTACATATTTTTGGTAAAAAAAAAAAATCGCAATTAGCGATTATTGATTGGTTTGCGCAGAAGTTATAGCGTTTACAAGATAGGGGATAGTTTTATAGCATTTTTATTAATAATTTTTTTTTATTAGTAATGGCGGCGATCAGCGATTTTTATTGTGACTGCGACATTATGGCGGACACATCGGACATTTTTGACACATTTTTGGGACCATTGTCATTTATACAGCAATCAATGCTATTTAAATGCATTGATTCCTGTATAAATGACACTGGCAGTGAAGGGGTTAACCAGGGGGTGGCAGTGTAGGGGTTAAGTATGCCTAGGGGTGTGTTTCTTACTGTGGGGGGGCGTGGCTGTCAGCTAGTGAATGCTGATCTCTGCTCCAATCACAGGGAGCAGAGATCGGCGTCACTAGTTGCTAGGCAGAATGGGGAGATGCTGTTTATTTCCGCATCTCCCCATTCAGCCTTCCCGTGAGATGATCGTGGGTGTCCCCGGGGCGATCGAGTCCGCGGGACTCGCGAGCGGCCTCACGGGGGTCCCGACCGGCGCGAGAGCGCGCTGCTCCCGGCGCGCTCCCGATGGCACGGACGGCATTAAGAAGAGACTTATATATACGCCCTCCTGCCTGTCCGTGCCATTCTGCCGACGTATATCGTCGTGCGCCGGTCGGGAACCGGTTAAACAACTTTCATGCAAAAACTCACAGGAAGGCCTTATGGGGGAGAATTACTAAAACTAGAGCACACAGAATCTGGTGCAGCTGTGCACAGTAGCCAATCAGCTTCTAACTTCAGCTTATTCAATTAAGCTTTGACAATAAAACCTGGAAGCTGATTGGTTACTATGCACAGCTGCACCAGATTTTGTGTGCACCAGTTTTAGTCAATCTCCCCCTTTGGGTCTGAGATAAACCTTGCCCCTGGGGTTCTACAGGAGTAGACTCATCAGGTGAAGATTCTGCTGAGTACCCATGTACTGGAACATTCTTGTCTTCCTCAACCTCATCTTCCACTGATTTCTCTTCCATGATTAGGGAGGGGGGAGGAGAAGGGTAACGACCAAGGCAATCCAAGCCATCAAGAATTCAAGAAAGCTGGTGCTGTAGACCAGTGATGGAAGAGGAGAATTCCCCCTTAACACAAACGTACTTGAGTAAGGTGCTTTGGCAGTAGTGGAAATACCATATAGGTAAAGAGAGAGGTCCGCAGGGAACAATCTGACATCCTGGGGTGTCACTGGAGAAGTTATAAGGAGGGGTGGAGGTTTACCAGCAGCGACTAACCCAGGGCATTTACCATTTTTGCCACAGGATCCCTTGGGAGGTCCAATCTTCACCTATCACCTAAGACACTTAGGCAAGCCTTCAGGTTTTATTTTTTATTTTGCTTAACAGTAGGGATTTCCTGTCTTTTTTTGCCAATGTCCAATCACTTGAAGGTAGCAGAATAACACTATTGCAATGGAGGTGAAGATATCGATGGGTTGATATAGTAAATCTAGAGACTGCAAATCTGGTTCTGCTCTGTACAGAAATCAATCTTCCAGGGTTTTTTTTTTTTTTTTTTTGTCAAAACTTAAAGAGGAGGTCCAGTGCACCCCCCCCCCCAAAAAAAAGCAATTGCTGACTTTTAATATATATACACTTATCTGTCCAGGGAGCCTGCGATGTTGGCACCCCAGCCAATCTTTAGATCGGCTGTCGGGTGCAGCAGCCGCCACCATTCCTGGTAAGGGAACCCAGCAGTGAAGCCATTTGGTTTCACAGCCGGTTCCCTACTGCGCATGCGCGAAGCGCACTGCACATTCTAATTGGTCCAACAGAGGAAGGAGGAGGGAACCGAACTTCCAGAGAGATGGTAAGGAAGCAGTCATGGCAGGGGCGGACTGGGCTGGGGGGCAGGGTGGCGATTGCCCCCTGGGCCGCTCTGATGCCTCGAAAAAGGCTGCAGACATGCCCCTACATGCAAAATATAGAAAAAAAGGCTGCGCTAGGTGAAAATATGAAATAAATGACAGTAATAATTAAAACAACCAAATATTGCTAATGGTGATAAATGAAACAAATCCAAATGATGGTGATGATGATGATAAATAATGGTAATAACTCCCAGTGATGGGTGTAAGAATGGACAAATTATCAATAAAACAGTGAAGGCTAATGAATGCCCATCATGTACAATATCAATCTAAAGATATTTGACACAGTGTTGAAACAAATATAAAACAAATTGTCCAAGTGAAAAAGGGTCCAATCAAAGACAGCAGCAAATGACATCAACTGTGAAGAAAGTGACTTTTCAAAACGAATAAAGTGACGAGTGCTACAGTGTTCCCACCACCAGGCAAAATGCAGGCTTACCAGACGGAGATGGTAAAAACGCATGTGGCTATAGCCCAGCCCAGGCCTTTTCCTCTGGGGTGTCCTGGTTCCGCCTCTGTCTCAGGTATGGATGATGGTCACCTCAGGTGCGGGCAGATGGAGGGCTCACCACTGATGGTAATGGTTCAAAGGATCCGCAGCTACAGGGGTGAATCCATTGATCTCCGGAAAGGTTTACCCAAATGGAAAAAGGGGGGGAAAAGAAGGACACACCATGGGTGGGATCCAACAGATTTATTTAGCCAAAAAAGACCAAATAGGCGCCGGTATAAAACAGATAAAAAAAGGGTTTTTTAAAATTCGTGGCCGGCTCGGCAGCAGTACACGCCCGTGCTGGTGGACGTAGAACGCGGTGACGTCAGCACGTCGCTCCTCCCTATGCGTTTCGTCAGAGAATGACGTAATCATGGGGCACCTACCTGTGCAGTACGGTCCTATAGGACGCCATCTCCTAGTGACCGGCCAGCTCCTTTGCTCTCTTCCCTCTCACCTCCTTGTCCAAGAATGCATGGTGACGTCCTTTCCCAGTCAAAGCCTTGTACAGGGAAACGCGTCGGTTGGAGCTACAGGTCTTGACGTCACCATGCATAAGCTGGCTGGCTTGAGCTGTGGCTGCTTTGAATATACGGAATACCATTTGTTGGATCAGTGGCTACGATTTTATTGAATAAATACCTTTTAAGACGAGTACTGCACCATGAAGCCTCTTCTTTCCATTTTATATATCCCACGGATGGAGTTTATCTAGTGAAAGGCTCAGTGAGGAATATCGCAGCAGTGGAGAGCCGCTATAGGAGGAAGGATCCCGCTATTGGATGAGCCTGTGGATATATGGTCTTTGGCCGAGTGATCCCTCCTGTGTGTGCCTGTTTGATCTTTATAATTTGAGAACCACCAAATCTGATAAATGGCACTGTTTGCTTTGCTGTTTAGATGAACACAAAAATCGTTTGTTCTCCTGAAAAGTCCATCCTTGTTGTTTGCACCGACTAAAGCACTTTATTGACTATAATGCATAATATTGTTCTCACTTAATCACAACACGTTTGCATTTATATATGCAGAGTTTTTTCTTTCTCTTGGTTGCGCATTTTTATTTGTTGTACATATCTGAATAAACACATTTTTACTGAATGCTCCGAATAACTAAGAAAGTTTTCAGAATTTCAAATCAAATTTTACCTACACATAATGCTGAAATCAAAGACTGTGTGTGTTATTGGAGTACCATTTTGAAATAATGCTGTTTTTGTTAAGCCAAAGGTGATTTAAAGAGTCATTGTAATCATTTGATGAAGATCTTTCTTTTATTTGTTCACTTTGCTGCATTCAAATCGAAAACAATATAAAATTTTCGTTTCGACCGATTCGAAAATTTATCGATTTGAATATTTAGAATCGAAAAAAAAAAAAAATTGTAAATTCGCAATCTCCGAATACGAATCGAACTAAACGAAATAACTAGATTAATGTATCAAAACTAAACAAATTTTTTCGTCATGCACATGTCTAATCAGGAGTGCCTCATTGCAGAGCAAGAGTGGTGCTCAATTCGTGTCTTAGCTGTTATTACCCTTAGTGCTAGGCTGAGCACTCTGCGAGTACCACTGGATTGTGTTTCCTGTGGCCTTTTAATAAAGAAGTTGCTTTATGGTTATGCTATGAGCTTTTTTTTTTTATCTTTTTGTACTTTGAATGGGACCTTTTTTTCCCAGGAGTGTTATGAAGAAAGTAGGAACCAACGGATTCCTGTGTAATGGTACCCTGTGCTCTTTGACCATTTTTGTAACAAGAGGTCAATCAAACCTGGTGAGTTATACCACATTGTGAAGCACAAGCACTTTACCATATTGAAGATTTGCGATCACATTTCTCTTCTTGTGGAAGAGGTTTGTATGAGCAGTTCATGAGTTGTGGATTGATTCTGCAAAATGTATTTTTTTTTCATTGGATCACTTCTTGGATAGATATTATATTTGATTTGCACAGCAAATTTTTTTTTTTTTGTCATAAATTAGATATATATATATTTTTTATATATATTTATTGATTTAATGCACTTCTCAATTGTATGCATTAATTGTTATGGTATGCATTAATTTTTTTTTTTTTTTATATATATTTTTGGGTAGCACTGTATGTTGCACATAAAGTGGGCTGGAGGCAGAGACAGAAATTCCATTTTGTCGCCTCTGGATACATTCTGGACCCAAACTCTTACAAGTGGGGGCATCCCATCGTTGGAGGACTTGTGGCAAAATCGAGATCCAGGCTTTTCCTTGAACCTAGAGACCTGAGAAAAAGGAAAGACTCTTTAACGTCAGAGTAGAGGGTTTACCAGATTTTGTCTACTTGTTGCCCATCAAAGGAAATTGGTCTGCAGAGCATCAATACAAGAAACAATTGAGCCATAGGGTCCTAAATGCATAAATCCCAAATGTATGCCCATTCTAGATATTTGGCATGAAATATCTACAGCTAGCCCATCAAGACAATAAAATAGGGCTCCACTCACTAAAGGATAGATCCAAGAGATCCAGTCACAACCTTGGACCAGACATAGTCTGGAATATGCACATTGTCGCAATGGCAGGTTAAAGGGCAATAACGGCACGGGAGAGTAGAAAGAGCTTCTAACCTTTTATCTGCCATCTTTAAACATAGGAATGCCCTCAACAGTCAGTGTTAGAGCAGACCACTTCTTCAGGTATCCTTTATCAATAGGTTATTGCTGGGCAAAAGAGAAAAGACCCTTTCAATGTTTATAGAAAATGGTGCACATATGCACGTAAGCCAACATAGAGGAGACTCACACAACGGCAGAACGGCCCAGAGCCTGCAAAGCTGTCCACCCACTACAGCCTGCCTACAGCAAACCGTACAGGAGCAGATACAAGACCAGTCAACCCTGCACAAAAAGAGTAGCAGCAGTATCTGGTCTTATTATAAAGAACTCCTTAACAGAAGCAAAGTACAGGAGTTGTTTAACCTCTTCACCCCCCCTCCCCCCTTTAATGACCAAGCCATTTTTTTTGCGATACGGCACTGCAGCGCTTTAACTGACAATTGTTTGGTTGCACGACGCTGTATACCTAAACAAAATTGTTTAGGTATACAGCGTCGCGCAAATTGTTTGGGTATACACCTACACCTAAAATTGTTTAGGTATACAGCGTCGCGCAAATTGTTTGGGTATACACCTAAAATTGTTTAGGTATACACCTATGAACCAATAAAAAAAAAAAAAAAAAAAAAAAACACACTTTTTTACTTTTTGCTATTAAATATCCCGCCCAAAAAATGTAAAATAGTCAGTTTAGTCCAATATATATTCTACTACATATTTTTGGTAAAAAAAATGCAGTAAGCGTGTATCGATTGGTTTGCGCAAAAGTTATAGCGTCTACAAAATAGGGGATAGATTTATGGCATGTTTTTATTTTATTTTTACTAGTAATGGCGGCGATCATCGATTTTTAGCAGGACTGCAACATTGCGGCAGACAGATCGGACACTTTTTTGGGACCAGTGCTATAAAAATGCACTGAACTCTGTATAGATGGCAGAAAATAGGATTTTTATAACTGCTTACCTGTAAAATCCTTTTCTTTTGAAGTACATCATGGGACACAGAGCGATAGTAATTACTATGTGGGTTATAGTCCACCTTCAGGTGCTGGGCACTGGCACAAACTAAACAGGAAGTTGCCTCCCTATATAACCCCTTCTCACTACTGGGAGTATCTCAGTTTTGTAGCAAAGCAATACACGTGTATACTAGAAAGACCAGTCCAGTGTCGTACTTCAAAAAAAAAAAAAAAAAGGATTTTTACAGGTAAGCTGTTATAAAAATCCTATTCTCTTTAATCGTACATCACGGGACACAGAGCCATAATAATTACTATGTGGGATGTCCCAGAGCAATGCCAACTGAGGGGAGGGAGACGCAACTAAAGTAGGGCACCATGAGATAAGGGGATTTATCAGCAGAATCGAGCCATGGAGGCTTGGTGATGCACTGCCCACGAATCACTAACAGCCCTAGAGAAGTGAACTTTGATTTGAGAGGGTAGAACTACCCCTTTAAACCATAAGCTCAAACGATTACTTGTTGAATCAATTTAGAAATGGTAGATTTCGATGTTGCCTGTCCTCTTTTAGGACCTTCAGGCAACACGAACAAAACATCCGGTTTCCGAATCTGAGCAGTCACTTTTAAGTAGACTGACTACTCTCACCACATCAAAGAGAATGTAGTCATATTTCTTCCATAGAACAGGGTTCTGGAAAAATGAAGGTAGAACAATATGCCGATTTGGATAAAAACCTGATATTACCTTTGATAAAAAGTTAGGATGAGGACGCAATACTACCTCATCCTAAAATATGTCTCTTTACAAGAAAGAGCAGCCAATTCTGATACCCTTCTTTTAGTAGATATGGTTACCAGAAAAAATAGTTTCCTTCTCAAAAAGGACCTTGCGATAGAAGGTCTGGCCGTGATGGTAGGGTACATGGGTCCCCTACTGCCATCTTTACGATCTTCTGCATACCAAGATTTCCTAGGCCCCGCTTCCTTCCTACACTTCCCTTCCTGCTTGATCCTGTGAAGAAGTCGTGGACGCAGGCAGAATAGGAGGGAATGCACAAGTCAGTGAGAACCAATTCCACAGGAATAGCAAGGCATCTGTTCCTTAGTTCTTGACACAAAGTTGACGATTTCTTTGTTGAACCTGGACACAAACAGATCTATTTCTAGGATCCCCTATTTTTGACAGGAAGATATCGGGGTGAAGGAACCATTCTCCCAGAAACAACTGCTGGCGACTCAAGTAGTCCACCTGCCAATTTTCTATTTCTAGAATGAAGACTGCCGATAGGCAAAGTACATTGTTTTCTGCCCAAGATAGGATATGATTCACCTTTCTCTGAGCCGCACAACTTCTTGTGCCCCCTTGGTGATTAATATAGGCCATTGCTGTGGCATTGTCAGATTGAATCCTGGCAGGACAATACCGTGAACTGAACGTCCAGGCAGGATCAAGAGCTGAATTTCTAAAATGTTAATGGGGCAAGGCCATTTCTGATCTGGGCCACTGGTCTTGGACAGTTGCCTCTTCCAGGACTGTTCCCCAACCTAAACAAAAAAGGTTGGCATATGTAGTTACCACTTCCCAGGTAACTGAAGGAAGGATTTTCCCCTTAGTAGATTTTAGGATATTAACCATAAACTGAGGCTCCGGCACACCCAGCCTACAGCACCTTGTATTTCCAAGTGGTCTCTCATCTGGGTACTAACCAGGCCCGACCCTGCTTAGCCTCCAAGATCAGACGAGATCGGGCGCTATCAGGGTGATGTGGCCATAGGCTTTGGAGTCAGACACATTGGAAATGTAGAGCTTGAACCCTTTGTATCAAGCCGATAGGATACTGTTTTGCAGCAGTCTTGAATGAAACTGAGCATAAGGAACGGCTTCAAATGAAGCCACCATCTTTCGCAACAACCTCATGCAAAGTTGAATAGAAGAAATTCATCTTGCTTCAGCCACCTAAATCCATTCCTTTATGGCGCTGATCTTTGCCTGGGGTAAGCATACCCTTTTCTGGGTGTACCTATGATTGGACCCAAGTATTTTAGCCTTCATTGTTTTAAAGAAGATTTCTCCTAGGTTGAGAATCCGACCTAGATATTCCAGGTAGTTGAATATGGTGACCATACTTTGGTCTAAGCGGGCTACCAACTGGTATATCAAGAACAGATCGACTAGGTAAACCATAAATCGTTATACCTTGGGCCCTTAATCTGGCTAGAAGAGGGGCCAAAACCTTTGTAAACAAGCAGGGTTTTCTGTGGTAAAACCAACAGACCCAATCTTCACCCTTCACAGTGGGTTCCATTCACAAACCTTCAGGAACCGGAGGAACCCACAATCCTGGACCTGGACCCAGCCAGTAAAACTTTATGGCCTTAATACCAAAAGTACTGGATCCCGGGTCCAGCTCTCTAAAAAGAGAAGTGTTACAGGCAAAACCTTGTTTTTTTGGATACCCGGGTACCATTCAATTCGGCCTAAAAGACACTTTGAATGGATCCGGCTGCATAGCTAGCCCCAGCAAGGATTGCTCCAGAGGAGCTCAGCACATCTTCACTCGTGGCCAACACCTAGACACTGGCAAAAAAAACTGAGATACTCCCAGTAGTGGGAGGGGTTATATAGGGAGGCAACTTCCTGTTTAGGGGTTGCCAGTGTTCAACATCTGAAGGTGGACTATAACCCACATAGTAATTACTATGGCCCTGTGTCCCATGATGTACGATTAAAGAAAAAGGGTTAACACGAGGGAGCAATCAAGGGAATAAGTGTCTCCTAGGGAGATGTTTCTAAATGTGGGGGGAGTGGACTGACAGAGTACAGAGATCGCTGTTTCTGATTGCTAGGAACAGACAATCACACTACTCCCCTGACAGAATGGGGATTTGCTCTGTTTACCTTGGCAAATCCCTGTTCTGCCTCTGTGGAGCAATCACGGGTTGCCAGCAGACATCGCAGTCGCCGGCCACGTGCATCGGCTCCGGCGCCCGCTAGATCTATTAAAACGGACCGCCAAACCCGTACAGCACATATTTTGGCAGGAAAAAAAAAAAGTGCATTTTTTTCATGCAGCATTGCACCTGTTATTTTCATTCATTACATGTACTTCTATAGCGCTGTCAATTTACATAGTGCTTTACATATATTGTACATTCACATCAGTCCCCTAAGATTCCAAACTCACATTCATACACCTACTAGGACCAATTAAGACAGATGCCAACTTACCAGCATGTCTTTGGCGTGTGGGGGGAAAGCAGATATACCTGGAGGAAACCCACCCAGGCACCAGGGAGAACATGCAAACTCAAGGCAAGTAGTGTCATTGTTGGGATTCGAACCGGCAACCCTAGTGCTGCTAGGTGGAAATGCTAACCACTTAGCCACTGTGCTGCCCACAGTGGATCAGGGGTGCAATGTCAGGCTTCTGCAGACAAGCCCTGCAGCTTTCTGCCCATACTGGCAAAAGGGCTGTATGTTTGAAAGCTGCAGTGCTTGGGAAACAACTACAAAGCCAGCAGCTGCAGAGGCCGACTGTAGTTGTAGTTAATTCACAAGAAACTGAATGAATGATGTGGTCAGGTGGGTGGAGCCCTGCACAGCCACACTGTTTTCAAATTGTGACAGCAGGTGCAGGGAGAAGATCCCCCACCCGTTGTCACAGGAAGGGAGGGATCGACAGCAGGAGATTTAACATGCTTCAAAAGGTGAACTTAGCCTTTTAATGCTGAATTACCGCATAGATATGGAGATATACACAAATGATACAGATTCATGTAGGAATACACAGCTCTTATTTAGACAATTCTCATTTAGCCCAGACTTCTGCTTTAAGTTGATACCCAGAGTCATCCTGCAAGTAATGTGCAGTTAATGAGACAATGCCAAATCTCATTTAAGGCGTTAAGGTTTATGACGGACTCCATGTAGGCTTCTGCGCAAATATAAGCATTTAGTGTAAATTTTTGACACCCAGGAAGGAAAGTAAACTGATTAGTTGCCCAACACATGCAAGTGGTGCACAATGGTTTGAAGACAGACATTTGATATTGCAGTTTAGATAATCCAGCATGAAAAGTGCGAAGAAAAAATAAAAATAAAACATGGCAGCTAAGGTTAAACTCCTTCAAAAAGCCCACATAAAGCCATGGTTGTGTACAGCTGGGGAACCCTGATGTTTCCACTGCCTAAGAGGTTATGAAGACCCTAGACCACTATATGAAAAACAATACATATCCAACTTGCTTGCTTTTTTTTTTGCCACTGAAAGTGGAACTTCACTCTCTCAAATCAGCACTATTTTTAATCCCTATGCTGCCATTGATAGCAAAGTCCCTTGTTTTAAACTTTTAACATTTCTTCAGTTACTTTCTGGCCTAGGCAAATAGAGGTTGTACATCCCAGGAGGTGTTCTCTCAGCGAAGCACCCTCTCCTGCCTGCATGCCTGAGCTAAGGGCAGGTAGATTTCAGGAAGTAAATGCTACATGAATTATTTGCCCTTTTGCAAGATGACCACAGACAGAAATGCTAGGGTATGATTTTCAAAGCGATTTCCCAGCAAAAAAGCATGGGGACATGGATTGATGAATGGGCGATTTCCCTTTGAATACTAAAAATAAAATGAAATAACTTTTGGCGTGTGGTGCTCAGATGCAGTGTAGTCACACTTAACTAAAAAAAAAAAAAAGTCTGTAGTCTTACTTGCAGGATGTTTTTTTTTTTTTTTATTTCTGCATGGTCTATAGAAAAATTAATGCACTACAGACATCTTTATTTATATAATACTTTATTAGTTCCTGTAATCAAATCGAATGATGTAAATAATATTTTCATACAATGCATTTGCTTTTCCTCTCAACTGAACAAGCTGAAGATTGGCTGCAAATTCTGTACAATGCCAAAAAGGAGGAATGGAGGTGCTAAGCGGCCCCCATAAAACGTGGAAAAAAATTACATCATAGCTAAAAAGGAAAAATATATTTATATATTTATATTAAAAACAAACAAAAAACAAAAAAACAAAGATACAACTAAACTGCAGCTGTCTGCACTTAACCTGTACAGCAAGTCAAAGATTTTGAAAGAACATGGAAATAAATGGTGGCTTTCAATTATTATAGGAGCTCGAGCAAATACTTAAATACTAAACTGGATATCTTCAAAGCAAATTTTTGGGGGATTTTACAAAACTACTGTAATTGTTTTAGGGAACAAACTTAAAGGCCAAGATAATGTATTAAGCAGGACTGCAGGAGCATATGAAGGCGAGTGCAGTGTGTACATTCATCTTCATGCCAAGTCCTAGACTAACTTTAAAGCTGAACTCCAGGTTTCTTGTGACTTGCGTTTGTTTGGACCAAGCTGGTCCAACTTAACTATTTGCTGCAGAACTGGGAGTGCTGGATAAATGGTTTGCAACATCAGCTACATACAGGGCTATGTTCAGGCAGCAGGATAGGGACTTACCTTGCCATTCCTGGAACCAAATCAAGTCATGCTGAGCGCTGATTAGCCATTCATTGGAAGCATTGCATCTCTTCAATGAATACAAGGCATCCTCTGATTGGCTGAGGTGGAGAGGCAGGTGAATGGCATCACAATTTCTACCTCAGCCAAATAGAGGAAGCCTTGTATCCAGTGAGGAAATACAATGCTTCATGTGAATGGCTGATGGAGCATCCAGCCTGGACTTGATTTGGTCCTGGGAAGTAGTTATGATTAAGCACTATGGTGTGTGAAATGCACAACCATCCCTGGAATCTGGTTGCTGTATTATGTGTCATTTCTGGAATAAAGAAGCATTTTTTGGCATCCTGTTGTGGTATGTGGCTATCGTATCCTATTATCTTGGTCTATTGCGGTGGGGAGCCGGGCCAGCTCTGAGGAAGTGGACGCATCCCCGAAATTGGTCAGCCTGCTGACATTGCCAATTGTTTAAATTGTTTAGTCATCTGTCGCCATGTTGATTGACCATCAGTGTCATCCGCATTACTGCGTCATTTGTGAGTATTAACTTGGCTATATGGTTTCCTTTAATAACCCTTGGGTAATGCACTAGGCGTTTGCACCCAGTGTGTCCTCTTTTGAGCCAGGCCAGCACCTGTTGTAGGTGACCAGCTACGGGATTAGCTTCCTTTTCTCACCTGGAGCGGTATTTCCTCTACATTGTATGAGGGACAGAGAGTGCACATTCTGCTGCTGGAACAAAGCACTGTATACAGTAGAGCTGAACGATTCTGGCCAAAATGGGAATCACAATTTTTTTTGCTTAGAAGATCAGGATTCTCGCAGCGTAACATCTTTCACAATATACAAAAAAAAATTGGGCTAACTTTACTTTCATTAAAGTGTATTTTCTTTGTCCAAAAAATAAAATCGCATTTGAAAGACCGCTGCGCAAATACAGTGTGATATAAAAAATTGCAACGACCGCCATTTTATTTTCTAGGGTCGCTGCAAAAAAAATTATATAGATATATAAGAGAGAGAGAGAGAGAGAGAGAGAGAGAGAGAGAGAGAGAGAGAGAGAGAGAGAGAGAGAGAGAGAGAGAGAGAGAGAGAGAGAGAGAGATAGAGAGAGAGAGAGAGAGAGAGATATATATGTTCCAATTAATTTTCTAGCAAAAAATAATTATTTTAACATGAAACCAACAAGTGTCAGAAAAAGGTTTAGTCTAAGTGTTTAAACTTCCCTCATTTACAGACCGAAGTGCATTCCTTTGATCTAAAGAACAAAACGTTACAATGCCTATAAGCTAGCTCAGCGGCTGAGGAATGTTGCGATACTTGGTAGACTGCCTGTGTTTTTTTTTGACAGCTGTTGGCTTGAGCAGAGAATTCTCTGCATAGAAAGAATCAAAAAATGCTTTGCGGGGGGGGGGGATAGTGATCTAGATTCTTAAAGATTAATCATGCAGCTCTATCTAGATTCTTAAAGATTAATCATGCAGCTCTAGTATACAGTATATAGCTGATACTACATACAGTTTACCATCCAGAGATCCCAGTGGGCGCATTTGTTAGTGAATTGACTAGCTCGGTCCAAACAAACCATTTAAAGTCACAAGAAACCTGGAGTTAGGCTATAAAGCAGGTGACAGGCAACTTTATCACCTTTTCCATTAGGTGCTGGATTTTTGTGAGCCAATGGGAATATTTCTGACAATGAGGCGAGGACTCATTGGGTTAATGACTCAAAACTGGACGGCCACAGGCTGGATTTACAGAGGTGAATGTAACTGACACATTCCAGTCTTTTTCCCTTTCCACAGTCAATACAATACTCAAGGATGCCATTTAATAATCGTATAGCAACATTTTTTTTTAGATCAGTATTTGAAGCTACCAACGTGCAGATTTTTCTATTTTTATTTCATTTGAATAACTTCACACAGCTCACAAGCATCAGATGATGGAATTCGTTTAAAAATAAAATAAAAAAAATCACCCTTTATTGGACAAAATGAGTGTTTAAGTTTAATAAGAACACTTCTACCACAACATAGCTGCATTTACAAGATATCTTATAATGTACAGGTACAGTGTTGTGTTCAGATCAGCACAGCTTTATTCCACTTCCTTTATATTTATATATATTTATATAAAAAGAAAAAAAAAAAAAGTTGATGTATAACTTGATTCTATGTTCAGAAGAAGAAAAAAAAAAAAAAATATGGTCGCAAAGAGGTCAGATTTTAAGGGTACAGTATAGAGTGATATTGTTGAAACATTTAAAAAACAGCAGCAACAATGGCAATCATTTAAATTGCTTTAGCAAAGCACTGTTTTTGGGAAAGTCACTTACTATGAAATAAACATATGACTGCTTTGTTTTCTTGTTTAGACCCATAATGCCTAGTTTCAGACTAAACTCAAGCTGGTCGTAGACAGATCGAAACTTGGCCAGTTCAGCAGGAAGCATCCGAATTTTGATCCACCTACGGGCAGGCTGGTTGTACTGAAGTTGATCTACAACCAGCCTGTCGTTTTTTTGGCTATAGCCCCCCAGCAGTGATCATTGTATTCTGAAGGCAGAGCAACATCCTACTGTCAGAGTACAATAGTCAACTGACTATATATTGATGGGTAATCGAGCGATTATCTTTCCCTCAACCTGCATAATGTATGGGCAGCCTTTGCATGTGCTCAGATTATCTCTTGCAACCTGTAATACCGACTGCTTGAGCCCAGTCTAAGGATTCTTGTCAGTAAAATCTAGATGATACCTTGGGAGAATAATGGGTTGGAAAACTAGAGTCTGACATTTATATGCATGGGAAAACCTAGTAGGCGAGACAAATACAACAGTGTAACCCTAAACAAGACCATAAAGCGTGTTTGGGTATACAAATACTATGTTGCACTTGGAACTCACTCTGGTTCGGCACAGTTATTAAGAGTAGAATTGTAGGGTAGTGTTTCTTACTAACCATTCAGCATCCGCCTCTTTGGATGGTACACAATCCCTTACATAGACATTTGTGATTTCCAGCATACAGGCTGCACTCTCTAAAACAACCACGACACACTGAGTAGAAACTAGAAAAAAAACCTTCTGGACATATTATCTTCTACCTTTCACACCTTGAAATGCTGAGAGTATAGCCACTGAAGACTTCCTCTGCCCTGTTCACACAATAGCTAACTATGCTCTGCTATCTCCACTTCCTACTTTTAGATAAGCTGCTGTTATCTTAGGTAAACATAAAAAACTCATATCGATACACCTCAGTTTAGTGCTCAGAACATGAATTTTCCAGCTATCTCTAGGACTTTGTGTCTTCCGTTTTGATGGCTTGAGGTTTTATTGGTCCAGTTCTGATGGGTTTGGTAGCGGTCGGCACTGCAGCTGGAGGCAAGGCAGCAGCGGCAGCAGCTTGGTTCTCTTCTACCTTCTCTTGGGAGACTAAGGAGGGTTCCGGTATAGAGTCTGAAGGCTTGGTGGCACCTGGGGTGACTTTCTGAGGTTTGGGGATCACTGGTTTGCTCTGCTGATGCTGTTGTTGCTCGAAGAATCTATGTGTAGACTGCAATACCTCCGCTCTCTGTTTTGCCTTAAGGGTAAGCAAAAGAAAAAGGGAAAGAGATGTGTCCCATAAATTAGGATGTGCCAAGGTGTTTACAAATTTGTCTTTGCATCAAAACCATATTTCATTCTGCAACTGAAAATGAAATAGTGTTTCTTGTACACTCCGAACAACTAAATCAGACTGAAAACAATGCTAGGTGCAAAAAATGTACGCATAATGAAAAACAATCCATGATCTTATGGGTAGAGGGCGCACAGGGGGGAAAAACAAAAAAAAACAAACAAAAAAACAAAAAAAAACATGAAAAAGCCCCATACTAGTCAATTCACGTAGGAAAACGGTTTAGATGTTATTAACAAACTTATTTATTAAGGCATTGTAAACAGCAAGTATGCAAAAAATACACTAAAACACAGTGTTCAGACAGTTCAAAGCAGTTACATTTCACAAATTCTAGCCGATTGCTATTGGTTACACTCTGTCCCTTGACTCATTAAATAAGCCTTAACTATATACTGTACATTCTGCAAAATATTTCATTCAGTAAGAAATTACACCTCAAATCTTTTACATTTCTGTGTAACATTAAAATACAGCAGTTCTGCAGAATGTTGATTGCAGGAATGATCCATAAATTACCATAAAGGTACCATACAGAATCAGACTTGTTGACCAGTTGCATGTAGTGGAAAATAAAACATACAAAAGTTTTATAAAGTATCATTTACAAATTCACAAGTCATGCTGACCTTCAGATCCTGCTCTGCCCTTATAGCAGCATTAATTCGCACCCCAGAAGGTGGAACAGGAGGTGCACGGGACATATGGTGCAAACGTGGATGGTTCATCAGACCAGTGGGCATCTGTGGGGGCATCTGTGGGGGCATCTGATTGGTAAGTGTCATTGGTGGGCGTTGAACTGGTGGTTGGAAAGAATTTGGATGGGGTCCTCTGACCATTGGAGGCACCAGGTTAGGCTGAGACAGCATCTGAAGGAAAAACAAAACAAAAAAACAACCCAGCAGATTAGTCAACAGCAGTTTGCACTGAACTTTAGTTTTTCTCCATTATATGCCAATACACCAATTTCAGTAAAACAAGGGAAAAAAAGTAATTAAAAGTTTTCAAAAAGGTCTATTAAAAAGAGAAAGAAATAACCAAAAGTTGACAAGTGTAGTTAGAAACATTCCTGATAAACACTAATCTGTTACCACATGCAGAGAATTCTAGTACACAGCTTACAAGCAGTTTCTACCATTAACATATTCGTTGACAAAGAATAAATGAAACTTCGCTAGCATACCGTGACTACAGCTCTCTTCTTACCGTGGGAAAAACTATACTAGCAAGGTAAAGGGTTTAAGTATATCTGCCATTTATGGCTTAAGGATTCTTCCAACATTACAAGCCCTTTCCACTCATTGACAGGAAATCAAATTATTCTGATGAAACCCAAAACAAAAAACATTTTCAGTTTAAAGTGGTGGTAACCCTAAAAAATAATGCTTGGGGTCGAGGCACGAGATATAGCACAGTGCTTTTGCCATGTCAATTATCCTTTTCTATGCTGATCCTGCCTGTTCCTGTGTTCCCCTGTTTAAACTGACCACGTTTATCATGGCTGCTGATCCATGATAGCATGGTCAGATTACATGAATCCGTCATCCAGCTCTCTCCCCCTCCCTCCCTGTCAGTTCCATAGTCTGTGTGCGAGTTGATCTCCCCACCCCTCCACTCCCGTGTAATTTTATTTCCTGCAGCTACTCCAGTGCTTGTAAAGTAAGGAAACATGCATTAATTACTTTGATCCACTAGGTCAGGGATCTTCCAAACTACAGCCCTCCAGCTGTTGCAGAACTATATGTCCCATGAGGCATTGTAAAATTCTGACATTCACAGACATGATGGCAATTGCAGTTCCTAAACAACTGGAGGGGCCAAAGTTTAGAAACCCCTGCTCTAGGTCAGTGATGGCGAACATTGGCACCCCCAGATGTTTTGGAACTACATTTCCCAAGATGCTCATGCACTCTGCAGTGTAGTTGAGCATCATGTAAAATGTAGTTCCAAAAGATCTGGAGTGCCAAGGTTCGCCATCACTGCTCTACAATTTAGGTCCCTGTTCAGTACCGTTTCCTAAAATTAGAATGCTAAATACCTTCTTTGCAGAGCCCTGCTGTGCAGACATGTGACCTCACACTGCCAGCTTGCATTCGGAGGGGAATCTCAGCCCCTCCCACTGTACTCACTTACATTGGAAGGAAAGCAGAGAGAGGTCACATGACTGCACAGCAGTGCTCTGCAAAGAAGGTATTCAGCATTATAATTTTAGGAAAGCCCACACACTGTACTGAACAGGGACCTTAAACAGAGAATCAAAGTAATGAATACACACAGGGGCGACTCGTCAGGCGACTTAGCCACCTGACAAGTCACATCCCGTTCTGTAGTATGGAACCGTTCTAATAGGAGCGACTCAAGTTGCTCTGACTTAGAAAAAGGTTCCTGTACTACTTTTGGGGGGACTTCAGGCGACTTGCATTGACTTCTATACAGAAGTCGTTTTGCAAGTCGCCGCTGAAGTCGTGTGCAGGTCGCCTCACAGAGTCTACCTGCAAGTCGTGTCGCCCCTGTATGAACCGGCTCTAAATATACCAATTCGCATTTATGACTTGGTATCCAAGAGCTTATAAGTTCCTTAAAATCAAAGGCTTTAAAAAAAAAAAAAAGTGAAAATATAAAAAAAGGATTTCCTTGGATGGTTAAGCAGATGCGTAAACACAAAAAACAGGATGTATTTACATGTCTTTGATAATATTTCCCAATGATGAAAGTGTGCCAGGTGCCAACCAGATGGCTTTGTGACCACACAGGATATTGTTCTACTAATTTACATGTAGCTGGAAAATTTCACAATAAAAAAAAAGGCAGCTTTTTCAAAGATTCAACATTGTCTGAAAAAAAAAACGTTTAGGGAAATTTTTGTATTTAGTAGGTCAAGTTCATTGTGATATCTTGGTCAAGCTCATTGGAGGTCGATGATCGCCAACAGGGAAAGGGACCACTTTTTTAAAAAAAATTTACAGGGAAGGGCTAGTAATTCATAAGTCTCCTGTTTTCATCAAACAAGAAAGCAATACATTACATATTCTGTTACTTTTACACAATGAAGTATGTAATTGTTCATAATGAGAAAGTTAGTAGTTAACCAAAAAAATTAAAATAGAGACCCTGGTCCCTTAAAGCAGATAAAATAGCACCATGCTTATGCAATCTGCCCCTCTAAAAAGTGTAAAAACCCTGGCTGATCCTTCCACTTCCTGTATCCTGCTCTGTGCTGACCGCGATAATCAGGGCTGTGGAACATATGTCCCTCCGTCATCCGCAGCCCTCCCTGTCAGTTCTGTGTCTGTCTCCTCCCCCTCCCTCCGCCGCTATTAGTAAAAATAACAAATAATTGGTCACTGCTAGCCCCTCGGCCGGGTTCCAGGGCTACTGCAGGAGGGGCTGAGCGGCCATGTGACCTCCCCAGCAGACGTCAGAGGGAGATCTTGGCCCCTCCTGCAGAAGCCATGAATCAGATTTAAAATTGGCCTAAAGATCGCTCTAAAAAAAGGTATTTACATGCCTTTGGTTTTTTACCCAATTGCATTATAAGTTTTACTTACCTGAGCACCGGCATCCTCCGGCCGGGAACGAGCACACCAGCTCTAGCTGGTGTCTCGTGTCCTGATTGGATACATTGATAGCAGCGCAGCCATTGGCTCCTGCAGCGATCAATCAAATCCAATGACGCAGCGCCGGGGGGCGGGGCAGAGTCCTGCATTCTATGTGAATGGAGACAGATGCAGGACTCGGGAGCACTCCTGCATGGGTGTCCAGCTTAGGAGAGCCTTCTCCAATGTGGAGACACGATGCAGGGATGCGGGGAGGAGCCACCAGCGCCGCTGAGGGACCCCCAGAAGGAGGATCGGGGCCACTCTGTGCAAAAGCAATTGTATGACATGCTTGTTATTAAAAAAAAAAAAAAAAAAAAAGGGTTTACAACCCCTTTAAAACCAAATTAACCCTCCCGTTACTGCAAGTTACCCAAAACATTAGCCTGGAATGATATTAAAGTGGAGCTCCACCCCAAAAGGGTTGTTTGATGCCTCGCCCCCTCCGCTGCCACATTTGGCCCAGAGATGCAGCCATCTTCTCTGGGCCAAAGTTGATTTAAAATGATCTGTTGCAAAGTGGAAAACTATTCTGCGGTAAGATAAATCTCTTTTTGAGAACCATGGGCACTGCACCTTCCAGACTATAGAGAATATCTTCTAAACTTGCACAGTTTAGGAGATATTCAGAGTGTATGCAGCCGATGACGTTACTGTATGCTGGACCATCCGTGTCATAAATAGCGCCCCCCACGTGGGAATGACATCATCCTGCCACCGGCCACTCAGGTTTATCAATCCAAAGAGGTTTACTACTATGTTAATCAGTTGAGGCTTTCTATTTTCTAGTGTGAAAAAAATCTTGTTTTTTTTATATTTGCAAATAAATGCATCTGTTTTCATGTCCATTTTACACAGCATCCCAAATTTCTTGGAATTGGGGTTGTAAAAATAAAAATACAACAAAGTGAGGGGTGCATGCTTGTTAAGGCCACAGCATGTGCACGGACCTCCGAATTCAAGCAGAGATCTCCGCAGAGACAGACTTAGGAATCAAATGTATGATTTAAGTGCACTGGATCACTTTAGGAAACTAATAGTCATTAAGAATGAAAAATCTTGTCACCACTACAAACAGTGGGGTCACTAGGGGGTGGCTTCTGGGGCTATAGCTCCAAATCTGGGGCCCATAGCCCAGAGTCTTACCCAGCCTCTGCGGTCGGGTCGTGAGTGCTTCGGGCAGCATGACAGAGCCAACAGGCCGCAGGACGGGAAAGTCGAGAGAGGACATCTCTCACCACCTGCCCTGCGTCATCGCAGTTCCACTCTCACTGTACTGCCACAGGCAGCTGAGAGATTACATAAAGAACATAAACCTGAGGTAAGTATTGTAACAAGTCCTATTTGCAATTTCGGAACACCCAATAAGAGGACAGTATGCGACCGGACTAAACTATGTGGCATGTTCACCAATGCCAGGAGCCTGGCAGACAAGATGGGTGAACTAGAGATACTGTTGAACGAGGAGGATTTCGATTTTGTGGGAATTTCAGAGAACTGTTTCAACAGTTCTCATGATTGGCTGGCAACCATTCAAGGGTATTCCTATATATCAAGAATAATGTAAAGTGAATGTGAGATGACATCAATAAGGGAGCTAGGAAGGAGGTGAAATCCTTATGGGTAAAGCTCCAAAGGGATGAAGCTAAGGGGAAAATAATACTGGGATTATGCTATAGGCCCCCCTAACCTGAGGGAGGAGGGGGGAGACAGACCTCCTATCACAATTTGGATTAGCAGCAAGGGTGGGAAGTGTTATCATAATGGGGGATTTTAATTATCAAGACAGACTGGGCAGAGGGAACCATGTATTTGTCTAAGGCTCGGCAGCTCTTGAATGTCTTGCAGGACAATTTCATGGGTCAGATGGTAGACGCACCAACTAGAAACAAGATCTACTGATTACCAACAATACAGACCTGATCACGGACGTGGAAATACGGTAATTTAGGAAAGAGCGATCACAGGTCAATTGGCTTCAGAGAAATCATACAAATAGGAAACACAAGGACAAAGACACTGAATTTCAAGAGAGCCAACTTCCCTAAACTACAAACCTTGCTAAAAGATATAAATTGGGATAAAAATCTTAGAAACAAAGAACACGGAGGAGAGATGGGTTTGCTTTAAAAGCATATTAAATAAGGGCATTAGCCAGTGCATCCCATTGGGAAATAAAATTTAAAAGAGCGAACAAAAGTCCTGGATGGCTTAACTCTAATGTAAAAAAAAGCATATAAAATTAAAGAATGCCTTCAAAAAATACAAGGCTGAGGGATCATCAGCATTCAGACTTTACAAAGAATGCAACAAGATATGCAAGGGTGCAATTAGGTCGGCTAAGATAGCATTCGAAAGACACATAGCAGAGGAGAGCAAAAAAAATCCCAAGAAATTCTTTAAGTATATAAACAGTAAAAAAAGGGAGGACAGACCATATTGGCCCCATAAATAATGAGGAAGGACATCTGGTTGCAAAGGATTGGGAGATGGCGAAGGTAATGAATTTATTCTTCTCCTCAGTCTTCATGAGGGAATCGGGTGGCTTCAGTAACCAAAACTGCAGTGTTTGTCCTCATGACACATCACAGGAAGTACCCTCATGGCTAACAGAGGACAGAATTAGAAATAGACTTGGGAAACTTAACATTAATAAATCACCGGGACCAGATGGCTTGCACCCGAGGGTACTTGGGAAAGTCAGTCAAGTAATTGCCAGACCATTGTTCCTAATTTTTACTGACAAGCTACTGACTGGAATGGTACCAGCTGATTGGAGAAAAGCCAATGTAGCGCCAATATTTAAAAAAAAAAGGGCCAAAATACATCCCTGGGAATCACAGACCAGTTAGCCCAACATCAATAGTATTCATGAAGACTCGTTCTTGCCAAACCAATTAACCTTCTATGTGTCAAATGCTTTTGCAAAATCCAGATACACCACGTCTACGGGCCTTCCTTTATCTAGATGGCAGAGGTGCTAGATAAAGGAAGGCCCGTAGACATGGTGTATCTGGATTTTGCAAAAGCGTTTGACATAGTTCCCCATAAACGTTTACTGTACAACCATAGGGTGAGTACATGGATTGAAAACTGGCTACAAGTGCGAGTTCAGAGGGTGGTGATAAATGGTAAGTACTCGGAAAGGTCAGGGGTGGGAAGTGGGGTCCCCCAGGGTTCTGTGCTGGGACCAATCCTGTTTAAATTTGTTCATAAATGACCTGGAGGATGGGGTAAACAGCTAAATCTCTGTATTTGCGGACAACAAGCTAAGTAATACAAGGGAATGAGGCTGCGCTAGCAGGTGTGAATCACCACTAAGGGTGTAGGTGAAACAAACAAAAGTGTATAAAACAGATTGTGCAACTATAGTAGCAAAATTGCTGGTACACGTGACTCACCACTAGGGAGTGGTGCAATTGGTGCAACTAAGATGGCTAATAAACGTGACTCACCACTGTGAGTATAAGTGAGAAAACAATCCCATATATGATATTAAATTTGGACAACAATGGTTACAAAATAATGATGACGCCCTGGAGGAGGGGTGAAACGCGTAGACGCAATTTCCGGCCAGTAAGCCTGTGACGCCTGCTTCCTGTTCTGCTTGGAGCGCACGCCAAGCGCGCACCCGGAACTCGCTGATCCAAGTCTGCTCAGTAGTGAGTTACTATTGTTTAGCATTGCAGAGGTTTTAGCACGGCGATACCACACATGTATGTTCTTTTCCTCTTCACGGCACCCACATTCAACTGGAGTCTCCATTGGACCATTTGAAGTATTTCTTAGGATTTCTGACACCACCCATCTCACCATTCTATTAATGCGTATCTAGACCCTAGGACTGCAAAGCCGTGGGTCACATCGTTCTGGTGAATAGGGTTCTTAAGGGGATCATCCCTCTAGGACTACCTGCAATTCATCCCAACCTCATAATATTGAATATTGACTTTTTCAATCATCATTTTGTAACCATTGTTGTCCAAACCGTTTGTTTAATATCATATATGGGATTGTTTTCTCACTTATACTCACAGTGGTGAGTCACGTTTATTAGCCATCTTAGTTGCACCAATTGCACCACTCCCTAGTGGTGAGTCACGTGTACCAGCAATTTTGCTACTATAGTTGCACAATCTGTTTTATACACTTTTGTTTGTTTCACCTACACCCTTAGTGGCGATTCACACCTGCTAGCGCAGTCTCATTCCCTTGTATTTCATATTTAAGGTCCTTTTAACCTTTTAGGCAGCAGCAGCAGTATTGTTTGCAAATTATCGCATGGTGTTATGCGTTTTTCACTTTTTATGTTTATTTTGCATTCTTTGGCGCGGGTATCAAGTTTTGTTTATTAACAAGCTAAGTAAGACAATAACTTCTCCGCAGGATGTGGAAACCTTGCAAGAAGATCTGAATTAATGGGTGGGCAACTACATGGCAAATGAGGTTTAATGTAGAAAAATGTAAAATAATGCATTTGGGTGGCAAAATTATGAATGTAATCTACTCACTAGGTTCAGAACCTCTGGGGGAATCTAGGATGGAGGAGGACATGGGGGTCCTAGTAGATAATAAGCTCTGCTTTGTTAGCAGCAGCTTGCCATTGCTAACAGAATATTGGCATGCATTAAAAAGGGGATCAACTCCAGGGATAAAGCGATAATTCTCGCGCTCTACAAGACTTTGGTCCGGCCTCACCTGGAGTATGCTGTCCAGTTCTGGGCACCAGTCCTCGGGAAGGATATACTGGAAATGGAGCGAGTACAAAAGCCAATAAAGGGTCTGGAGGATATTAGTGAAGAAAGGCTGCGAGCACTGAACTTATTCTCTCTGGAGAAGAAACGCTTGAGAGGGGGATAAGATTTAAATTTACAAATACCATACTGGTGACCCACCAATAGGGATAAAACTTGTTTGTGGAAGGGAGTTTAATACGACACGTGGCCACTCACTAAAATTAGAAGAAATGAGGTTTAACCTTAAACTGCGTAGAGGGTTCTATACTGCAAGAGCGGCAAAGATGTGGAATTCCCTTCCACAGGAGGTGGTCTCAGCCGGGGAGCTCGATAGTTTCAAAAAACTATTAGATAAGCACCTGAACGACCACAACATACAGGGATATACAATGCAATACTGACATATAATCACATAGGTTGGACTTGTGTCTTTTTTCTGCCTCTCCTACTATGCAACATCTCTCACTGCCTGCCCTCTCTCTGGGACCCAGTCAATGCACAAGTGACACAGCAAGTGACACAGCAAGTGACACAGCAAGTGACACAGCAAGTGACACAGCAAGTGACACAGCAAGTGACACAGCAAGTGACACAGCAAGTGACACAGCAAGTGACACAGCAAGTGACACAGCAAGTGACACAGCAAGTGACACAGCAAGTGACACAGCAAGTGACACAGCAAGTGACACAGCAAGTGACAATCCGCATTTGGTGGCAAGTGACAAGCTGCATCTTGTGGCTGGTGATGTTGGGCAATGGGGACCCTGATGCAAGGAGGGTCAACAACAAACCATGGGATCCACACTCAGATATTAACAGTAACAATATTATATCTACACGTATATTATATACATGTGTATGCCCGCCCAAGCGTATGACTTTCTTTACTTCATTGCTATGGGCTCTAGCCCCAGATCTTTTGTAGACCTAGCAACGCCCCGACTACAAATATGAATTCTTGGAAGACTGAAGTGGGCAGTTGGGTATTACCTGAGGTGGGAACTGTGTAGGATAGGGAGGCTGGCCCATCCTTACATTGGCAGCTGTTGATGTATACTGATGTTTCTGGTAAATCAAGCTATTCATTTTACTTGACTGACTGTTAGGACTGGTGGAATTGGCCCTGAAAAACAAGAAAATATGCCACAATATTAAACTATATTTAAACAGTACGTCTATATATTACTGAAAAGATGACAATGTACAACGGCAAGCAGACGTTTTACAAAAACTTGCCACTTAAACTGAAGTCATCTGTACAGATTGCCGAGACTTCAGTTAATTTCTAGGACAACAAACTTACCGAAATGCGCTGGAAGTTGGTGTGGTGCTCCTTCCTATAGGAGGTGTACCGGGTTTCACATGGTCCAAAGCACCATAATGCTTCAGGTCAAGATCGGACAGCTACAAAAAAGAATTACAGATCTTGATCAGACTGCTGGCTTTTCAGTAATGTAAAATCCCTACTTTGAATTAACTGGACAAGGGATGAATTTTAAAAAACACACAGGAATATCAGATCACCATATTATGGATGATCAACTCAGCAGAACGGTCAAATTTATAAAAACGTTTCTACTCTACCGACTATTTAAATGAACATTTAATTTGCAGATAAACAATGATGTAAAAAAATAAATAAAATTATCACAATTCATGCCTCCCTGCTGACTGGACAAATCTGCGCACATTTATTCAACAGGATAAAAATATAAAAAACAGCAGGTTGCAAATTTATTCATAATATATGTAAATAAAATACCTATACACAAAGTGATTTTATGAATATAGGAAATATCAGTGGACAAGCCGATTGTCAGCCTTCTTTACTGGATTATACCTTACTAATACATTAAACAATTAAATTGTAATTTACCATTTCATGACAAATGACATGTATATTCGAATTATGCCAAGTGCGTTTACAACATAGTATACCCTTTATGGTCCATGCAGAGTAGACAGCAGAAAAAAATGCCAGAACTGTTGGCAGAAAAAAAAGCAGCATAAGCCCCTGGTCACACTGGTGTGACTTGTCATGCGATTTAATAGTTTCAAATTGCATGACAAGTCGCACCCTATTGTCCACAATGGAAGCCGTCAAATCAGTGTGATCTCTTCCAAATCACACTGACATGTGACTTTGAAATCGCGTGGCTTCAAGTAAGGTTGCGCAATTTAAAAGTCGCATTCAGTGTGACCGAATGTAAAGCTTTTTTCCTGCACGAAAGCGCTTTTCTGCCTGTAAATGCTTCTCTACAAATATGCCTGTAAACGCCCCAAATTTGCATGGACACACAGGCTAAGAGAGTTGCTACTCGCTGAAAGAAAAAACGGCAAACGCCTGTATAAGCAGCATTTTTTATGCCCAGTGTGCATGAGCCCTTAAAGTGGAAGTTCACCCAAAACCCAACTCTAAATCTGCTGGCAGACACTTTCTAAAACAAATCTATCTAGCCCTGTAAAGAAATCACTTTACGTGCCTTTTCTGAAGCCGGTCTCGTCTGCAGCGGCAGATGCTGTGTGCAGGAGAGAACAGACAATGGCTGGGAAGTGACGTCACCCACCAAGTTACTATGGGGCTTCCGTTGTCGGCTGCCTATCCTGCACACACTGAAGCAACCGCTGATGCTGGGACCAGAGCGGCTGCAGAACAGGTAGGTATAGCGATTTTTTTCCTTTACAGGGCTAGATAGATAGGTAGGTAGAATGTGGCTGCAAGAAGGTTTAGAGTTAGTCAGGTGTAGGCTGAACCTCTACTTTAAAGGCTACATCTACCTAAACTAAAATTACAGATTTTGGTAGACATAGGTTACTTCACTCATCATTTTGTCTGAGGACTTCACCACTTCTGTGTCGGGATCAGCTAACTTACTAAAGAAATTGAAAGGTTTCATTCTACTGAAGGTATTTTATTTGTTTGAGACTATGGAAGCATGTGTAAGGAGGGGAGGGTAGTGTGTCAAATCTGAGAACTACAGCAGGGAGATTTGCTTTTGAAGGCGGGTAGTGAATTGGCCCCGAGTTCAACTATTAGGCTCCGTTCACATCTGCACGTTCTGGGAATACACACAGAAGCAAGCGTTTCCATTCGTGTTCCTAGAATCATGAATTATGGAATCATTAATGGCATTCAAAATGCGCGTTTTGATGCATGCAAGTGCAAAAAACTAGCCTAAAAATGTGGTGAAAAACAAGCCGGAACATGGCAAAAATCTCCATGAGCTACTTTATCGCACCCCACTGAAATCAATGGGCTGCCCCAAGTCTGTTGCACAAAAACACACCATTTCAAATGGCTAGGTGTGAATGGGGCCTTAAAAGGAAATAATAATTTTTGTGCCCTTACCCACTTAGCAAAATTGTTTGAGTTCAAGGAAAAATTATTGGTAGCATTTCACATACATTTGAGGCACAGGAACAATGGCATAAAAAAAAAAAAAAAAAAAAAAAAAAAAAAAAAAAAATTTGCTCCTTGGAGGTTATAGTTTACAGTGGGCGCTGCCCCTCCTCCCTGGCAGTACAAGAAAAGTGAAGTAACCCAATCAGATACCGACACAATTCAATACAAACCTCTCTCTCGCTATATTGGAGGACACCTGAGCATTGTATCATTCATATGGCAAAATATGGATGCCCCTTTAAATATGGAGCTCAGGTATTTCTAGGGAAGGTGCTGTTAATTCTACAGTATATGATGTAATTTTAGACTATTGTGTGCTTCCTACTTTGTATAAACAGTTTGGGGGAAACCCTTTTTGTTCCAGCATTACTGTACATAAAGCCAGCTCCATGGAAATAAGGTTTGACAAGTTTAGTGTAGAGGGCTCTGGTGGCCTGGCTTCAACCATCAGTACTTGACCTCACAAATGCTTTTTTGCTGCATGGGAATGTATTTTCAGCGGCAAACTCAAAAATCTTTTGAAAAGCCTTCCCAGAAGAGTAAGTCTATACGTGATAATCAGGTGTCCAAACACTGTTGGCTTTATACTGTATGCAGTCTTTACCTACCCATCCTAATTTAAACTCTTTAAAACCCAAGTTCAGACAAACATGGATTCAATTTTTATTTTAGGATAGTAGCAGAATACAGTCATTCCGTTGGATCGGGTGGTTTTTTGGCACAGTCCATTGTAACATTAGTGGGGGAACGTCCCCTTGTTCTTCAGATTCATAGGAATCGTGCACTGATAACCACAAACAAGCGCAAACCCACTAGATTAATGTAAAAGACCCCAACTGTGCTCCAAACCAGGGGTCTCCATACTTTTTGAACAAAGGGCCAGTTTACTGTTATTCAGACTTTGAGGGGGCCGGAATATTGCCAGCGAGAGTAGAAAATACCCTGGTGTCAATAGGTGTAAAGAAAGCCCCATCATTGGCATTAGTGGGAGGAATATTGCCCCATTGTTGATTAGGGTAAGAAATAGTGTCCCATCATCTGTGTCCTTGGGAAGAATAGGCCCCCATTATTGGTATCAGGGGAAGGAATTGTACCCCATCATTTGTGTCAAAGAGCAGAATAGTGCTGCATTGTTGGTATCAGGGCAAAGAATAGTGCCCCATCATTGGTGTCAGTGGGAAGAATAGAGCCCGGCAGTTGGTGGAATAGAGTTTCATTTTTGGAAAGAAAAATGCCCCATTGTTTGGGTCAGTGGTAGGAATAAAGCTCTATTGTTGGTATCAGTGACCAGAATTAGGCCCCATTGTTGGTGTAAAAGGAATAGCACCTTGTAGTATTAGTGGGAGGAATAGTGTTCCAAGGGCTGCAGTTTGGAGACCACTGCTCTAAACCAAAGGTTTGGGATGCAGAGATGTCTACAAGGACATAAGAATGGACTTGCATGTCTCTTCAAAAGAAATAAATCCTTTAATTTTTAAACTGAGAATTAAGTGACAAGTCAAGTCCCTGTATTAAGTGATAGCCATTTTATAGTATTTTTAGTGTAGCGTTTTTTGGCTCATTTAACAATAACCCTATTAAATACATCATAGCTGCTGTAAAATTACTGAAAAATAAAAAACAATATATTTGCAGTTGTCACCTTGCCAGGGGCACCCATCATTCCATGCTGATTGCCAGAGGGGATTAGGCCTCGGTAAGCCTGGCTCACTTGGCCTGCCCTAGAGAGATTCTGGTGTTGCGCTTGAGGTGCAGGCTGCAGGGTTTGAGATAAAGCAATTAGGGGCTGCCCCCCAGTTGAACCAAAGTTGGGCAAGGACAGCTGTGATCCTTGCATTGGTAGCGTCATCTGGAAATACAAGGCCAAAATAATCTCACTAGTACAAACACCAAGAGTAAAGTGAAAGCTTACATAAACAGCGACAAATCAGAGCTTAAAATGAAAGCACAAATTTTGAATTTAGTATGGTAAAGGGATAAAGGAGAGTAGTTAGTGCTTTGAAGTGCTGTGCCTTGTAAAGAAAGCTTGACCCCAAAGTCCCTGTGAACAGTGCGATTAAAAACATTCATATCTTTGCTTAACTATTGTAATTTTAACCTCAAAAAGGAGTGAAAAGAATTTATCACATACTACAATGGCAGTCTTCCGACAGATTTAGAGTTTATGTCTAACTGTTCTAATCAACTACACATGAAATTAAAGTGTTTAATTATGGGATGTATTTAATAATTTCCAGATTTTTTTTTTATTTGGATTTGAAAATGATCAGAGATGAGCACACGGTATGTAAACACAATAGTTAGGCTGAAAAGCAAGTAACAAAACGCCAGAACAGGTTATCATTGCTGAATGTTTCTATTATAAAAGCAAGTCATTCAATAATAATAGCCTTGAAAGTGAATAGTGGTTTATCTGAAGACTTCTAGTGCAACTTCACCCAAAACTGACAGTTCTGTAATAGCCTGGAGTGAGGTAGTGGGATGTGAAAATGGTTGTAAACCACAGACATGAAATATGAACAAAGCATATCACTCTATAGTGTGTACTGGTCTCATTCCAGAGCACTAAAGCCTGGTACACCTTTTTCCCCAGATGAACAAAAAACAAAAAAAATAAAAAAAAAATAAAACCGGTCGGCTTCAGTCGGAGCCGCTGTACTAACCATGCGAAGTACAACACTCCCCTCAGCCAGAACACTCTGGTAAGTGCTCTCTGCCATTGGCTGAGAGTGCTGATTGGGAGTTGGTTGGCTGCTGGTTTTCCAGAATGCTTGCCCGACAGAGTGGCATACACACGGGTTGAATGTCAGCAGGTTTTTTTTTTTTTTTTTTTACTTTAAACCGACCGTTTTCTTCCAACATTTGGGCCCATGTGTACGGGGCTCAAGTTTCATTACTGTCTGCTGCTATCAGCGTGACAATCTTTCCTTACACCAAGAGAAAAAAGGTGACAAGGGAGGGCCATCTAGCTGACAGCCTCAGCTCTGTTCCTGTAAGCTGTGTAAAGGTGGGTGTATCCCTTCCCTCAAATCAGCGCTCAGAGCTCTCCTCACAGAGCTCTGCAGAGTGTAACTTCAACTCTCCGCCCCTTTTTCTGGACTCTCGAGACAAGCTTATACATTTTTCACTTTGAATAGATGTAGAGAAGACCGCAGATAGACTGATACAACTTATGTAGGATGATTTGCTTCATCTCTGTGAATCACCTGAGGATAGTCCCTACACTGAGTATATGCAAGGGTTTACCACCACTTTAATGGTTTTTACAAACCCAATGGATCTTCTGCTCCCACAGCAGCCTTTCATGAAGTTGGAAAATTGCCATCATAAGAATAACTGGAGATATTAGCAGGGAAGACTGAAATTGCTACTTGGCATTGCAAAACTAATCAGGAATTGTGAAGGCCACATCAAAAATAGGATGCAACCTCTTTCCTACAATCGTGAAGACCCTCTAAATTTTGTGGGAAGCCCACATCATCCATAAGGAAAAAAACTATTCTGAGCTGAATAGGGATGAGCCCACTGAGTCGAATGTAAGTTCGACTCGAACAGCGGTTGTCCGCCGAACAGCGAACATACGGCTCATCCCTAGAGCTGAACTATATACATACAGACGCGCATGTTCACCTAGAATCCTAAAATAATAGTGCTAAGGAAATTCAGGCGACACACATTGCAGCTATATTCCAGATTTGCCCCTGACGACAAAACATTTCCCCATCTCAAGTTAAAAAATTAAAGCAATCAAGTTGGGATGGAGGCCCACATAGCCATCAACACCCAAGAAACAAGAACCTTGGTTGTGCTCACCTGCTGAAGTCCAGTAGGAGACTGGGCAGTATTGTAGAAGCTTGTCTGGCTTGGCTGTTGCCCAGAATAAAGATTTGAAGGCTGACCTAATCCTTGACGAGTCTGCGGGGGACCAATTTGGATTGAGAAATGTGTTTAAAACAATGTATTCCAAACATGTTCAAAACTTACAAATACGTACAACATATAGTCAAAAATCTTCAACAGCCTTACCTGCAAAATGTGTGTATCAATCAGTTGAGATCCACCCAAACCAGACTGGCCAAGCTGATGGTCATATAAAATAGAAATAGGTTGTGTATTGGTAGTCTGTTGGTAGGCTAGACTACTTTGTGCTTTAGCCAGATCCTGGTGTTGTACTCCTGGAAAATTATGCAAAGCACCAGACAATACAACCTGAGAAGGCTGAGACAAATTGCTTTGTAGAAATGCTTGCTGAGACCTGTAAAAGACGCATAAACTAAGTTAACATATCCTATGGGAAATTTGAAACTGGCTAGACAAAGTGAGATTTCACATGCTTTTTGCAGTCCATTTAAAATGAATGATAACCTGTTATGATACAAGCATGCTGCAACCCAGTTCTAATTTGACACGCCTTATACCTGGCTATACTGACTGCATACACTTATTAAAAGGTCAATGACTCGCTAAGTAACTTAAGGGCATCCCCTAGCAAACAAATTTTTAATATTTTTTTTTTTTTTTTTTGGATAGAGCAGGTAATGGTTAAAGCCTCTATCAATTCTTTTTGTTTTTGCTGTGTTCAATTCTTCAGAGTGTGTCTAGAACTCTCCAAAACACACAAGGGAAAAAAACAGGGAGGGGGAGGCGCCAACCTGAGTAGTATTAAAAATGAGAACTTTAATAGGATAAGATGAGATAGAAGATGCATGTTCGTCAAAGTAAAAGTGCAGTTCTGGCATTCCACATGTCTCAGCGGGTCCTACCGCTGTTCCGGATAGCTGGAAAGGATTGGGCAGCTGGCTGGAATGGATCACAGTGTTTCTCCAGGAAGCCCCACGCTGACCCGGAAGTGACGTCACCGTTGTCTGATTGGACTAAGGCAGGGCTGCAGTGGCGCAAACAACCACCCTCCTGGATGGCCGGCGGCAGTGCTCTGCGCCCCGAGCCCTCCATTTTTTTGAAGCCTATTAGAGCCTTTGGCTGTAATCACGTGCTTCACCCCCCCCCCCACATTGGAATCCATACGTCCGGTGCCCTGTATGTAGATCAGTGAAGTGTTTAATCTGTATGCTGCAACGTTGCAGTGCCGCTAAAAATCGCAATCACCGCCATTACTAATAAAAAAAAAAAATTACTAATAAAAAATGGCAAATCTTTCTCATAGTTTGTAGACGCTATAACTTTTGCACAAACCAATCAATATGCTTATTGCGATTTTTTTTAACCAATTATATATATATATATATTATATATATATATATATATGTATAAATATATATATATATATATATATATATATATATATATAATATAAACTTATTTTTTTTTTTAAACACATTTTTGGAGATATTTATTATAGCAAAAAGTAAAAAATTTTTTTCAAAATTGTCGCTTTTTTGGTCTATAGCGAAAAAAAATAAATAAAAAACAAAAAATAAAAAAAACGCAGAGGTGCTGAAAGACCACCCAAAAAAATAAAAAAAAGCTCTATTTGTGGGAAAAAAAGGACGTCAATTTTGTTTGGGTACAGTGTCGCACGACCGCACAGTTGTCAGTTAAAGTGACGCAGTGCCGTTTCGCAAAAAATGGCCTGGTCATTAATCAGGAAAATCTTCTGGTCTGTAAGTGGTTAAGGTCATCATCAATGATTTATGAACGAATTCGATTTTTACTGCTGAAGGTGAACTTATGCTTTAAGCCTGGTAGAGCCAACTAAACGATTAGTAAAAAAGAGGACAGTGTGAGGCAGTCAGGCTAATCAAAGCCGTTCTGCCCCCCCATATTTGAAAAAAAAAAAAAAAAAAAAGGGCTAACCAATTTTCTTAAGATGCATTGTAAAATTGGAGAATTGTTTTATCCAATATGATTTTTTTGTCCTACCTGTAAGGTTGTAGAGAAGTAGTAAACAATTCTTGAGCTTGAGAAACCGCAGAAGCATGTCCTAGACCAAGCTGTGCTTGATGCTGTCCTTGCAAAGGAGCAAATATAGGAATAGGCATCTAGAAGAAGGAACAGTAAAACATCAATAACCCAAGCTGTATACTTTATAGTCACAGAGTGGAAGAAACCCCATCTTATCTATAGAAAATGTAGTTCGAAGAGAAAGCAGCACTGCGTTATATGAAAAGATAAATACAGTAGTAGAAGATGAAATGAAATTTGAAAAGATCTTCGTACCCCTAGGTATTTTGTGTTAATACAGGGCTTCAATGTTCCCTATTGCATTCATTTTGATGGATTTGATTGCCAATTAGGTAATTTTAAACAAATGAGATGTGCTTGTTACAATGCGTGTCAATTGACTTTTTGATGAGTTTTCATGGATTTCCCCCATGAAATACATCTGGAAAAAACAGACAAGTGTGGTACCAGCTAAGCCTATGTCCATAAACTGTATGTAGCCGAGGCCATCAAAGTACACAGAACTGCGTTTCCAGGTACGAAATGAGATGCTCCTGTCCCACACCCAGGAACAAAAAAACATCAGCCTGATTGGCGATCAGCCATTCATAGAACACTTTGTATTCTATCAAAGAGTCAGAGGCGTGGCCTGATGTCACAATCTGACTCAGTCCTTATTCAAAATGGCCAACAGTCAGGGGGGGGTTTTTCAAAGCATTTTCTCAGCAAACTAAAGCATGAAGACACAGAAGAATGGGCGAGCTTGCTTTAAATTTTAACAATTAAAAACACATTTTTGGGTTGTGGTAGTCAGATGCAGTGTAGTTCCACTTTAAAAACAAAAGGGACTCCCCCATGAAACAAAACAAAAAAAACTCTAGACAGGTAAAATAGCAGAATTTAATTAGAGCTGCAAAGTCAGGCTGCTAACAAATGAACAACTGTGCTATACTAAACACCATGCTGATAATGTTTTCATGTGAATTGTCAAAGCTTTAGTGTATTCAATCTCAAAGCCAACTATTATGAGAAAGTCTATATTAAGATGCTCACCTGTGTAGGCTGGTATCCCTGCTGCTGTGTTAAAGTTGGAGCCAAGCGTGCATGCTGTGTATTA
Source organism: Lithobates sylvaticus (assembly GCA_028564925.1). Lineage (NCBI taxonomy): Eukaryota > Metazoa > Chordata > Amphibia > Anura > Ranidae > Lithobates > Lithobates sylvaticus. Next base: position 197,437,995 of record CM053032.1, read on the forward strand.
AATAGGTGACTTGTGTCCATATAGAATGCTGGAATTTGTGCTCCTGGGCCTGCTCCAGAAAGTGAATACAGTTTTAGAGGAAAATCTGACCATATATTTAATACATACATAGATCTCAATTTAACAAATTTATAATGTGCAATTCCCAACCTAAAAAATGTCTGTCTGGCACTCATCAGTGTGCGCAGCCTATTGCATTAGGGTGTGCCCCATAGCAAAAACACACATGCGTGTATATCAGCAGAACAGTGGACGGTGTCAGTTTTTTCTTTTTTTACAATTTTGGTTAAATTATTTTTTAGGCTACTTTGACACTGGGGCACTGAGCGCGCTGGCAGTAAAGCGGCGCTATACCTAGCGGCGCTTTACCGTCGTTTCAATGTCTCTTTTCGTCCAGAAAAGGGTTTAAAAAAGGGTTAAAACCTTTAACAGCAGCGGCGCTTTGCAGGCGGGCTTGCAGTGCTGCCCCGTTGTTTTCAATGGGAAGCGTTAAATACACCGCTCCTACAGCGCTCCAAAGATGCGGCTTGCAGGACTTTTTTCAGCGTCCTGCAAGCGCACCGCTTCAGTGTAAAAGCACTCAGGGCTTTTACACTGGAGTACGTTGAGCGGCTTTTAGGGCGTTTTGCAGGCGCTATTTTTAGCACTTTAGCGCCTGCAAAGCGCCTCAGTGTGAAAGGGGCCTTACAATATATATTTTTTTTCATTATTTGTTTACAATTTGTTAGGTGCCCCATTGGGGGGCTTAAACAGACCCCTGAGGTCTCACTTTTGAGAAAGACTGAGGCCAGAGCTTCACCAGCCCTTCTCTGCAGACTCAACTGAACAGTGAAGGAATGGGAAGCGCTCTGTCATAGTTTACTATGATTCAGTTAAGAACACAGGAGCGATCGGATCAGATCATTCGCTGCTCATTTAATAATAAAAAAAAAAAAAAAAAGCACGGGGCAGTTAAATAAAATATTTACTGCCCCTTCCCAATCTCAATCCTGAAACATTCCCAGCAGCAGGAGGGAAAGGCGCTCAGAAGCTGGCATCACTGCAGTGGGCAGATGGGGTGCCAGGAAGCAGGGAGAATCAGTACCGCACGGAGTGATTAGAGTGTGCCTAGTTTATCTAGTGGCGGTTTTTGGGACTTTAGTGGTTCCCATGGATTTGTTCTGGATCTATTCTGGACTTAGCTTTTCTTCCACTTATCTGTGATAAGCACAGGGCGCCAGTGGCGGACCTGCCAATTCTGGTGTTCAATGGCAAATGCCATTTGAGCTCTACGGTGCAGGGCAGTGAGCACAGGGTCCACTATAGAATGTTGGGATGCAAGGCCACCCTCATGAAGTCTGATTGGTCAGACATTCACACCAGTGGCCTGCTGGCGGTCATTTTGTAGGGCTCTGGCAGCGCTTATCCTGTGCTTCCTTACACAATGGAGCAGATACCGGTCCTGAAGGGTCAAACACCTTCTACGGCCCTGTCCAGCTCTCTAAAGTAACTGCCCGTCTTCTGGAATCTCCTCCATGCTCTGGAGACTGTGCTGGGAGACGCAGCAAACCTTCTGGCAATGGCACGTATTGCTGTGCAATCCTGGAGAAGTTGGACTGCCTGTGCAACCTCTATAGGGTCAAGGTATCGTCTAATGCTACCAGTAGCGACACTGACCCTAGTGAAAAACAGTCAGAAAAGAGTGGGGGGGGGGGGGGGGGGGATGTCAGTTGCCGCCACCTCTGAAACCATTCCTGTTTTGGAGGTCTCACTGTTGCCCATCCAGTGCACCTGTTAATTTCATCAACACCAAAGCAGCTGAAACTGATTAACAATCCCCTCTGCTACTTAACTGACAAGATCAATATCCCAGGAGTTTAATTGACTTGATGCTATACTCTGATTCAAAAGTGTTCCTTTAATTTTTTTGGAGCAATGTATAGACATTCCTCAATGGGGGAAAATTAACTTTAATGGAAAACCCTTTTCACAAATACTATTGAAAAAATGAGTGTGGCACTTATTTCTCATTACAAACTTAGCCTGAAAACGAAAGCAGGGGTAAAAACCTTCACAGAAAACAGACGCAAGGCAGTGTAGCCCCAGCAGCCAATAGGCTCATGCACACTGTAGCGTTTTGGGCACTTGGGCGTCTTTTCTGCTCAAAAGCGCCTCTCAAAAATGCGAGTTTGGGGGGGTTCTTTCTGCCTGAAAATGCAATAGTGTGCAAACACATCGGTGGGAGAATTCATTGCCCATCTCTGGTGTCAGTGGGAGGAATAGTAACATAGCATCAGTGAAAAGGCCCGATAAAGGCAAAGGGCCGCATGCGGGCCACAGTTTGGAGCTTTAGACAGCCATGGAACGTGCTTCTGACATAAAAAAAACAAACAAAGTTGCGTGCAAGCTATGTGCACTGCTTTCCAGGTGACTGGGATCGATCTAGTCCTAAAATAATGGCAGTCTAAAGCAGTCTTCAAATATTATATTTACGCATCATCATTGCCTTTAAAATTAATTTCCCTCTCATGTTTACAAAGTGGGATAAATCATTTAAATGAATTGAACGTACCAGCTGCAGCCTGAGACACATACACCTGCTGACTCTGCTGCTGAGCCATGATAGACGGCATACAGTTGAGCTGAGAAAAGTGACTAGCAGAGGGCATGCTGTTGCTGCTATGAAGTTGCTGTGGCTTCACCTTGCAGATATTTGGAGGGTCAGAAGTTGTGGTTGTTTTTGTGCTAAGTGAGGAGGTGGTATATGTTCCAGCTCCAGCTACAGAAGAAGGTAAAAACAGAATCTCCGTAAGAGAAATGTTACAGGATTAAGGCTAGATGGAAAAAACAAAACAAAAATCGGAACAATTACCTACCTGACAAAGAAGTTGTTGGCGTCACTGAAGCTACTGGGATGGGGGGCGGCATAGAGGAATTGGAAAAGGAATTGTAGGGTACGCTGCTTGAAGGAGCGGGAACAGAACTGACAGCATTTGTAGACACTCCCACAACTCCATTGTTGCTATTAGTGGGGGCTCCCATTGCAGATGTACTAGTGGGAGGCGCAGCAGACGTAATGGGGGATCCTTTCTCTGCAACACTCTGGGAGTTCTCCCATGCTTTGCGAGCTGACTCCATCTGTGGAAAAAGATAGTTTAACAATCCTTACTGGCTTGCTATATGTTAAGGTGACTAAATCCTCACTGTGTAAATCCAGTTTAAAATAGAAATGAAAGACAAAACCTTTGTGTAAAGATATAAAAAAAAATAATGTACAACAATGTACGCAGGTGTTTTTTGGAGAGTACAGTTCAGCCACTGACATGCCCACATCACCCACTCAAAATTTACATTTACAGACCAAGTAAATGGGAGCAGCAAATTTTCTCTAAATCCTTTACCCACCCTAGGACCAGGGTCTCCATTACCACTCTGAATCCAGATAGCTGGCAGGAGTTAAAGTGGAGCTCCAACCAAAAGCGGGAACCTCCGTTGCCACATTTGCCACCTTTCGGGAAGGGGTTGGGGGCCTGGTTTTGACAGTTTGGCCCCCTCCTCCTTCCCATGCCGCCGGGCCATTGAAAGAACGCAGTGTGCTTCGCAGTAGGGAATCGGCTATGAAGCCACAAGGTTTCCCTTAGAAGCAATGGCTGTGGCAGCACCCGAGAGCCGATGGAAAAATCGGCTGGGGTGCCAACATCGCTGGACAGAGAAGTGTCCTTATTAAAAGTCAGCAACTATAGTATTTGTAGCTACTGCCTTAATTTTTTCTAAAGGAGCCTAGAGCTTTTCTTTACCTTTCGCTGTCTTAAAAGTATTATTTAAGAATTTAAAGAATATCCAGGATGATATTTTCAAAAGAAATGCTAATACAGCCGCATTATGTGTCACTTTCTAGGTGGCTACAGTTAAAAGTGGTAGGCTAAATCTAACTATTCTTAAGAACACTCCCTTCCTCCTAACTATACTGTATAAAAAAAAAATATGAGCTGTATACTTTTTAATCCAGTCCCGCAATTCTGCAGCTCCGGCTCCTCATGTAAGGGAGTGCTTGACAATGGCTGGGATTTCCCAGAGCCATGACATCCCCCATAAGGGGGGGGGTCCAGGATAATATAGAACTTGCATAATAAAAATAATATATCCATCTTATAAAACACATAATTGCATTGATAAATTTAGCTATTGAAACTGTCACTATTTAAATTACCTTACAGCTCAGTGCAACATAATTCTAGATTATACCTTTAGCGTGAGGTCAACAGTAGCAGGAGATACAGGCGTTAGGCTTGGGGTCTGCTGAAGAGTCTCCCTCCGAGACAGAGGAAGAGTATGAGGAAGAGGTACCTGAAATACAATGAATGTTTACAACTCACATTTTGTACAGCTGTGGCAGAAGTTATAGAACTGTTCACTTAGATAAACTGAATGAAAATCTCAAATAAATGTGTGTGTATCCAAAACTATTAAGAGACAAGTGCTCATCTGATATAAAAAAGGTACTGAAGATCAGAAATACAACTTACGTTAGGCACCAAAGAAGATTCCATTTTAGAGCTTCCTGAAGGTGCTGTATTCGGAAGGGCATTGGATGGGCTGGTATAATCTGTTACACTCTCCTAAAATTGTCAGGAGGGAAAAAAATAAAAAAAATACTTCATGTAGGTAAAGGACATCGCTCACAAAATTAAAAGATTAAAGTAAACCTATAATGATGGGAATAAGCGGGCTGCCATTGCTGACTTCCTGAAAATGCATAGTTGTCCATCTTCTTTGCCGACTAATTTCAATATGTTGAGTCACTGACTTAGATGTTTGCAGGAAAGCAAGTCGTCCTAAGCTCCATTTTTATTTTAGATCAGTTTTTTTTTTTTTTTAATTACTACGCTCGGGTTCACACTGTAGCGATGTCAGACAATGCATGCGATTCGCTGCCGCACTGCCGTTCACATGCGATGTCTGTGCAGTGCGTACAGTTGTATGGCTGAATTTGCAAAAAAAAATAAAAAATGAAAACCTTTCCAGCTGGGGAAATTTACCTCCACTTCCTGTCTAGAAGATACAACAGGAAGTGATAGAAAATCTCTGAAGTGATGTGAACTCCCCTCAGACAGTTAACATCATGGAGTGGAGAGATGTCTCCACTGGAAGCCCCCCCCCCCCCCCCCCCCCATTATGCCTTTATTAGGAATTCTGGAACAATCATTACAGTTTTTCATAACACAAACTAAATGAACAAAGCTTACTGATGAAGCATGGGCCGATGCATTTGCTAGTCCAGTGGGACATTTAAGAGCCAACGCAGACATGCCTACATTCAGCATCAAACCTGACAAAGCAATAAGGTCTGAAGCAAGCCACATTATAAGCTTAATACTGCTTAAGTCCAATCCTAAACACACAAGTTAAGCTCCCCTTACATGGATCGAAATTTGGCTGGTTTAGAAGGGACCAGCCAAATTTTTGATCCATGTATGGGCACTGGGGTTGAACAGAAGTTGATCTACAGATTGATCTCTGTACAACAGCCCTGTTGGAAAATTTCTGCTCGATCAGCGGTGCAGCCTGTAGTGCTAATCTGCGTATTGAACAGAGGATGAAAAGAAAACAAAAAAAAAAAAAAAAAACATAAAAAACAAAAAACAAACCTGATATCCCTCATCCACACATTCAGGGCAGATGGGGGAATGGGGTTAGTTTTTTAAATTTAACCCGCTGGTTGAACAAAAAACCGACTCTATGGCCAAATTTAGAAAATGAAAAGCAGTACAATATTCAGTATTCTTTATTTTTATATAAACTATAAATTAAAGCACAATTTTCTGGTTCAAGCAGCTCCAGCCTTGTCCATGGACATAAGTCGCCATTGTAGTGCTATGTGCAAACCGCTACCCTTACTGGTGCCACCTAGCAGAAAATAGAAATCAGTTGCTTACCCATCTTCACCGGGTACAGTAGCCCTTTAAGACCTCGTTCACATTGAACGCGGCTTTGAAATCGTGCAACTTCATCTAAAATTGCATGATTTCAAAACCGCATGTCAGAAAGACATCTGTGCGGCTTTATGCATAGATGTCCATTCAATTTGCACCCAAAATTGACAAAAGTAGTACAGGTATTACTTTTGCAAATCAGTGCGGCGCCGCAAGGTTGGCATCGCGCCGAGTGAAATGGTGACATTGCCGGCAATAGGCTGTGACTTGTCATGCGATTTGACCTGTCAAATCGCTCCAATGTGAACGAGGGCTAACTCTGGCTTCAAACACCATCAAGCTGTAACACCTAGAACCGAAAGCTAGTGTAATGTGCCCATTGGGAATTCTGCAGACCAATTTTAAACAAGCATGCAAGGGAGAACATAGGAGCATGAAAAGCTCTATACTTTTTATTACACACACACACACTGACAAAAACATGACTGTTACCTTGGTGCTGGTTCCGAATTCTGGTGCAGATGCAGAAAGTATGCTGGTGATTTCAGGGGTTACTTCTGGTATGACCTTACTCTCCTTTGTTGGAACAGGATCTGGTGTTCGAACTGTGGCTGGTATCTGTTTTTCTTGGGACTCTGGCTCAGACTGCTGCACCTCTTTAACTTTACGATTTTTAAGTGATCTTTCCTTACCAATTGGCCCTGGCTTGTATTCTTTACTCTGAACAACATTGATATCCTGGATCTGTAAAGGTAAAAAAAAAAGTGCTGATCATGTGGTGTTATCAGTAAAACAAATAAAGCAAAGCAGTTCTCTCTGCTTAAAAATAACCAAAGAAATAAGTTTAAAAAAAATAAATCAAGCTATCAAGGTTGGTGAAATGTATACATTGAAAAAATTGAATATTTGGGTTTACCTGTAAAAAAAAATTTTTCTTTAAATACTTCACAGGACACAGGGTATCTTCATCTCCATTATGATGGAGCTATGCTGCCACCTTCAGGTGATTGCACACTTGCAAAAAAGGCAGGTATTCCCTTCCAAGGCATAATAACCCAGGCATAGGTTTTTGCAGCAAGCCAAATATGAAGAGAGGGCAAGTCTGCAACAAGCCAACAGGTCTCAAATAATGAAACCAGAACAGATCAAAACCTTACACAGCAGCCAAGTGGTAAAACTTGTAAAAGTGTGAACTAAGGACCATACATCAGTTTTACAAATGAGCCACTGAAGCCTGGTGACAAATAACCCAAGAGGCACCAACACTCTTTGTAGAATAAGCCATCACCGAAAACAGTAGAACGATTCCCCTGCAAACCATAAGCTTGAGAAATAAGCTGACTGATCCATCAAAAAATTGTAGACTTGGAAGCTACATGACCCTTCCTTAGGCCTTCAAGAAGCACAAAGAAATCAACTGATGAATTTCAGCAGTTGACTTCAGGTAACACCCGATAGCATGAACCATATTCCAAGGTGCAAAAAGCCTTGCCCCCCAGCGTCTGAGACTTTGGACAGAGAAGGCAACACAATCTCCTGGTTGAGATGGGGGGGAAAAAAAACACCATAGGTCAAAAAAAATACAAAAAAAGGCTGCGGCCTAAGCCACCATGTCACGGTGGAACACCAGGTATGGTTCCTTACATGCAAGAGCAGCCAATTCTGAAATTCTGTGGGCTAAAGTAACAGCAACCAGATATATACCCTTCTGAAAAAATAACCCAAATGGTTTCAAAATGAGATTTCTGCAATACAGAGAAGTACCAAGTTGAGGTTCTATGGAGTCAACAGCTGGGACAATATATGCATGAGCCCTTCCACAGAGGAACCCACCAAAGATTGTGAAGCAATAACTCTATGAAAAAGGACTAAGGCGGAAATCCCTTGATCGTGCTAAAGGCCAGTCCAAAATTTTGGACCTGTATAGTACCATGCAGCTGAAAGAAAAATAAACTGAAGCGGTTTTCTCCATGAAGAAGAGGTCCATCACCTTCGGACACTAGCATAAAACTGAGGATTCATGGAATGGGGTAAGATTATAGGGGAGGAAATGGATTTAGAAAAAAACAATCTCTAAATCCCAGGTGGATCTGTTGAGTCGTTTGCTATGTTTTGGTGCAGAGACTGCACAGACATGACTATCATCTAAGACACTAGCACAAAAGCTGAAGCCTTATCTAATAGGGAGGGGTTAAAAGACAAAAAGGGAACTTCAAGTCTTTATTTTTATTTTTTTGCAAACCCAAGGTGTGTGAACCGCTTAGGCTGCATGGAGATATGGTCCTGTGGCGGCTGCTGGCCAGGAAAGGAGCCAGCCCAAGCTCCAAACAATGATAGATGGAAGGCTAGATTTCCGGGGAGCCACACATCAAGAAAAGACCTGCTGTGTGTGGACAAGTGGCAGTCTCAGCCTGGACCCCTGCCAGGCCAAGCCCCCAACCTATTTAGCCTTGCCTACTGGAGCGAATGGTGTGGCCTGGCGGGGGTCCAGGCTGAGACTGCCACTTGTCCACACACAGCAGGACTTGTCTTGATGTGCGGCTCCCAGGACATCTAGACTCTTTTTGCCAATCACCTGAAGGTGGCAGAATAAATCTACGGAGATGGAGACCCGTGTCCTGGGATTTACAATAAAAGAAAAATAATTTTAGTAAAATTTCTATTAGCCAAAGAAATATTGATGCGTACAGGTTTAGTCAGATCTCAAATGTTTATGGATCCTCAAAAAAGACCTACATTGGGCATACATTTACTAGCAATAGCCACAGTAAAAATGATTCCTTCATTTGAAAAAGGCAGACTACAAATTCTTAAGGGATTAATAACAGGTGGGCTTTACCATCTTCTGTAAAACAGTCAAAATGCATGTACTTCAGAAATGTCCTAGTTTTTATTTAGTAGGACATTTCCACACCCACATACTGCGTTTTTGGTGCAGTAACCTGCATCAAAGCCAACCAAAGACATTCTCGACAGCTTGTCAAAAAGAACATCTAAACATGAGTCTGTTTAAAGTGAATGCAAACCCATTTAAAAAAAAATAAAAGTAAAAACAGGTCATACTTACCAAATCTGTGCAATGGTTTTGCACAGAAAAGCCCCAATCCTCCTCTTCTAGGTTTCCTCCCCCACTAAGGCTTCTGGCTCCTGATAGCAAGCCGTTTGCTATGGGGGCATTAGTGTGGGCTCGCTCCTGAGCCACGCTTTGTCTCCCCATTGACACACACAGTGCAGCTCTGCCCCGTCCTACACCCCCTCCTCACTGGCTGTAACAAAGCAGCGGAATCCAATGGCCCCTTTTATTCTATGAGGGGAAGAAAGACACTGCTCTTGTGCACAACGCTGGATCGAGCTTGGGCTCAGTTAACTATAAGAAGGGGCTGCACTCAGAAGCTTTTACCCAAATGCAGAGAATGCATTAAAAGGTAAAAAAAACTTCAGCCTTTAGAACCACTTTAAGTGGAAGCCAATGGTTACACTGCCATCTTGTGGCATTCATTTATTGTTAAGAAAATGTCAATACAGTCAATTTAAAAAAAAATGCAACCACCACAAATATGGATTTACAGTCTATAAAGTATATGAACTATTGCTTAATTACAGCACAGTGTAGAAAAAAATTGAATCATAAAAAAGTATAAAAAGACAACCAGAGCAACTCATGCACTTTAAAAAAATTACCTTCTGGGTCTTAATTGGTCCTGCTCTAGGCTGCTTTTGTCTCTGCTCTTTAGGTTCAGGAAGGTTTTCTGATGCTTTCTCAGAGAGGGATGGTGTACCCTCATTATCGCTGCTACTTGATGCAGGAGCACCAAATTGAATAGCTTCCATTGTCAAATCCACAGCATCTTGACTTGTTTTTGTAGGCTAAAGCGTAATAAATAAATAGGAGTCACATTAAGCTTGGTTCAAACAATGCAGCAACATTGGAAAAATCATACAGTAAAAATATTGTGGCGTGGGATTGAAACACTTGTCAGATTGCTATCTGTGTCCCCATTAGGGAGAATCACAAATTTTGGGTTGTCGCCAGAACAGCAATGGAGGAGAAGGTGATCCAGGGACTCTCTCACTTGGGAAGGATGTCCTTCCACTTCCCATTTTGGCTATGGAGTGAAGGGAAATCTCCTTAATTGGACACAGATTGCAAAAAAAAAAAAAAAAAAAATTTCCAAAATGGAAAAAATGCAGACTTACCTCATTGTTGGCATTTGGTATAAATCCTGTGAGGGGTTTGTTCCAGGCACTTGATGATTGTGACTGAGGGTTAATGGGGCCCACTAGATACATTAAAAAAATAAAAAAAAAAAAAAAAATCAATGAATATTTAAAGTTTACTAAATATTTAAAGCTCATTTAAAGTGATGTTAAAATCATATTTTTTTCTTTAAAAATAACAAACATGTTATACTTACCTGCGCTGTGTATTTTTGGGTTTTGCACTGAGCAGCCCAGATCATCTTCTTCTCGGGTCCCTTGCTGGCACTTTTCCCCTCCCTCCTGTCGAGTGCCCCCACAGCAAGCAGCTTACTATGGGGGCACCCGAGCCGAGGCTCACTGTGTATTCAGACTCAGAATATTGTTTTTGCCCCGCCCTCCCCTCATTGGCTAACTGACTAATTGACAGCAGCGGGAGCCAATGATGCTGCTGCTACGTCTCAGTCAATCAGGAGGGAGCGGCCCAGATGGCCGAGTCACTCATGCACATCGCTGGATGGATTAAGATAAAAAACCTTGTGCCTTTAATAACCACTTTTAAAGCCTAGATTAAAGTATAAAACAAATTAGTTACACAAGAGAGCCATCAAAATTGGAACCAATTTGAGATCCCAAATTTTTATTTTAATATTCATGGATCGCTGGGTTGTCAGATCAAATATATTTTGGCCTCTGGCAGATGGAGGGAGCATGCCTTCGAGTATTTCAGTTTCTGGCAGCATAATTGTCTAAATGTTAAAATTAGCCAATGTTGCCAACTGCTCCACCCCGCAGATGTGTGCAGGGAGAGGGGGGGGGGGGGTTTCTAAGATACCTTAAGATTTAAGATTGCATCAATGTCCCATTTAATCAAAGGAAAAGAGGTCATATTACAATAAAAAACATGACTTGTAGGACACTCACGTTTCTTAGACAAGTCATTTAAAACATTTGGAGCAGCCATCTTGTTTTCCCACAGCTCTGTTCCTAGTGAAGACGATGGTTGTGAAGGAGGTGGAACTTTCACAGGTCCAGGAAAGTCGGAGCCATTTGTGGTTGGCTGGGACTGGACAGGTAATGGAGGCTGACCTGACGGCAATGATACAGGTACCGTCTGTGGTAATCCTTGTGCTGACAAGCCAGAAGACTGAGCTTGTAAAGCTGCTGCTTGTTGCTGCTGTTTCTTCACAAATCGAGGTGGAAGTTTGGAATTCTGACCCCTTCCTTTTTCACCAGAACCTTTTTTGTTCCACACCTACAAAATAAAAGCCCAGATTGATCTGATCAATAAAATAAAAATCACAGTAACTTTAGGAAAAATCACTCTTCAAAAAAATAAATAAAATACAGGACTCCTGTACTCAATGTAAAATCTTTTTCTTGGAGTCCATTGAGGAACACTGGAACTTCAAGACCTTTGAATTATATCTGCTACAGAAGAAATGGACACTGGCAGCAAACTATTAGCCAGGAGGAGGAACGCGTTTCCTTCAACCGACTTCAAGAAAAGGATTTGATGGAAAGTAAGAAGTCCTACAGTGAGGGAAAAAAGTATTCGATACCCTGCTAATTTTGTATGGTTTGCCCACTAACAAAAATGATCAGTCTATAATTTTAATGGTAGATTTATTTTAACAGTGCAAGACAAAATAAAAATATCCAGAAAAAAAACGCATTTCAATAAAGTTATAAATTGATTTGCATTTTAATGAGTGAAATAAGTATTGGACCCCTTCGCAAAAAAAGACTCAGTACTTGGGTGGCAAAACACGTGTTGGCAATCAGAGGTTTCTTGTAGTTGGCCACCAGGTTTTGCACACATCTCAGGAGGGATTTTGTGCCACTCCTCTTTGTAGATCCTCTCCAAGTCTTTAAGGTTTCGAGGCTGAAGTTTGGCAACTCAAACCTCCACATATTTCTCCCTCTTCATATTTTAACTATAGTAGTTACTATAGTAACTCCCTTTACATATTTTCTATGGGTTGAAGGTCTGGAGACTGGCTAGGCCACTCCAGGACATTAATGTGTTTCTTCTTGAGCCACTCCTTTGATGCCTTGGCCGTGTGTTTTGAGTCATTGTCATGCTAGAATACCCATCAACGACCCATTTTCAATGCCCAGCCTGAGGAAAGGAGGTTCTCACCCAAGATTTGACAGTACATGGGCTTGTTTGATGGTGGGGATGTTGTTTTTGGGGTCATAGGCAGCATTCCTCCTCCAAACACGGAAAGTTGAGTTGATGCAAAACAGCTCGATTTTGGTCTCGATTTTGTTTATAGAGCAAAAAATAAAATGCAGAGATGATCAAATACCACCAAAAGAAAGCCATTTGTGGAAAATAAACGTAAAAGGACTTTCATTTTGTTTGGGTACAACGTCGCACTAGTCACCGAGCAGCCAAATCTTCCGGGGCTGAAGTGGTTAAGAGTGCTATACAGGTAATGAGCAGACACCTAGGAGCCAGAAATCTTGACGATTGATAGGGCATAAAATACTTATTTCACTCATTAAAATGCAAACAAATTTATAACTTTTTTGAAATGCGTTTTTCTTGATAATTCTTGTTAATCTGTCTCTCACCATTAAAATTCTAGACTGATAACTTGTCAGTGGGCAAACGTACAAAATCAAAAAAGGGGATCAAATACATTTTTCCCCTTACTGTATAGTCAATACAATTGTCTGTGCAACACCAAATGTGTTAAACCACTTAAAATGAAATGTGTAAAAAGACAATTTTTTAAATTCGTTCCTTGCAATCTTCTTTCTAATTCATCATCACACTATCGACACTCAATTGGTACACAGAGCTGTGTCATCCTGTGCAGTTAGGGAGAAGGACTATTGGGGGGGGGGGGGGGGGGGGGGGGGGGGGGGGGGGGGGGGGGGGGAGAAAATGGGAAAAATGTCCCTAGTAAAGCCCATAGAGTTCCCCCAAGTGGCCATTTTCCAAAGTGCATAAGATGGAATGCAAGCCCAGAACAAAAAGTTGCCTCCGTTACAAATACCACCGACAGTCTCAGTACGAGACAGCGGGTTGTAGAGACAGAAACAGGAAAACTACCTAAGCTCTGGACAATACAACAGAGGTCAGGTGCTCAGGTAAAAGACACAGGATATATCCAGATGAAAGGATGTAGTAAAGGCTTCTCCAAAAAAACTCATCTGGACCGGATAGATAAAGCAAATTGTGGACAATGTAGGAGCGCATACAATACTTAGCAATCCACATTCTGGCTGCAGCTTTTAATTTATGTACGTCAACTATGAATCCAATAAATCCTGGTTTGATAAGCTATACCTGCACAGTTTGCTCTTCTTTCTTTCTGCGCTCTTCATCTTGTAGTCGCTTTTGCTGCTTTTTAGATACTACTTCAGTGAAACCATCGTTGAGGTTAGATTGAGAATCCTCAAGTGTCGTTACTTCGGGATGATCATCTATTATTACTACACCTTACGAAGAAAACAAAGTAAGTTATTCTTAATATTTAATTAAAAAAAATTTAAACTAAAATAAAACAGATGTAGGTTGAAAACTGTTTAAAAAAGGTATAAAAAAAAGTTAGCCGGCAATTTCCCTTATCTACACAAACAAAAAATAGTTTTGGCCAGTCCTTTCAAGAAATGTAATTGTTTATAAAAAAGGTTTTTAGAAAGCATTTTTTTTCCCCCTCTTTCAATAATCAACTGGTTTATTCTCATTAAAAATATGTTTTCCACAATACAATATGTTACAAAATGCCCCATTTACAAACGGGCAAAGACGAAAGCAAAAAAGAAGAAGCAAGTGACACTGTATGGTACAATGCTAAAAAGTAGGAGATAAGGGAATATGAGCGCAATATGAAGTAGGTGGGTCCAGGCGGGAAGGTCAGGACCACACCAATGAGCCATGGGGAGTAATGTGGGGGAAATAGAATAGAAGAATAATTGTACCTATAAACAAGTCACAGGACCCAGGAGTCATATGGGGGCATGTGCTGATAGGATCAGTTATGAAGGATCAGTTTTTTTATGGCAATTATTTCAGATTTTATAAAAATTCCCTGGACATCCTCCATGCATGTAAATCAGTAAGGGAGACTAGCATTAATATTACTCTTCCACTCCACCAAGGTAGGGTAGGTATATGCACTTCAAAAGACTAAATGGTTTAAAGAAAATACACTTTAGCTTAAGAAAACAGTTACGTAGGTTACATGTTTGTTCTGAAAACAACATACTTGCATAATTGTTCAGGTCAAACTGCGATAAAGCATCCACCTTCTCCTTAGGCTTTTTCACTACCAGCTTGGCCTCATCTTTCTTTTTGCCAGAAGAATCTTTGATGTTCTTTGATGATGCAGTGACACTTCCATCATCTGAATGTTGGTGATAAGCGTGATAGTGGTGATTGTGGACAGATGAATCTGCTGCCATCATGCCAGGTATCTGGTCATCTATAGGACTGATTGATGAACAAAAAAAATTGTCAACTGTGCAAATGCATCACAGATACAAAATGACTGCTTTATAAGCAAACAAAAAACACCCCAAAACGTTTTATTAGTTTGCTTTAGCCCTCATTCACATCGGGCCAATTTGACATGTCAAATCGCATGCCAAATTGGAGCCTATTGCCGGCAATGTCCAAATCGGTGCAACGGCACCTGAACTACTTTTGGCAACTTCGGAGATGATTTTAATAGACCTTTGTGTATGAACCCGTACAGAGGTCTTTCAAATCGCCCCCAAACTCGCACTGAAATGAGAGTTCAGCTGAACACGCACAATTTCAAACCCACCCTCAGTGTGAACGAGGGCTTAGCCTGGGTTCACACTATAGTGAACACAGACATCGCAAGCGATTTGCACTGCATTGTTGTGCCGATCACATGTGATGTCTGTGCAATGCACTGTACAGTTGTATGGCTGAACATGCATTGGATTCGTATGAAAAGGGTGCAGGAACCTTCTTTCCCCACACTGGAAACAGATCGCATGGGTGTTTAACACCCATGCGATCCGATTCCTGTCTGAATTCACAGTATGCACTGCGTCCAGATCTGGGGGTGTCATTACCATTGTATTGACAACCGCAGCGGTCGCAACAACAACGGCTGTGAAGTGCCACCACCCCATTGACTTACTATGGGGCTGTGAAGTGCCACCACCCCATTGACTTACTATGGGGCTTCCGTTGTCTGCTGCCTCTCCTGCACATGCCACACCGAAGCCGCCGCTGACAGCCGATGCCAGGACCGGATCGGCTGCAGAATAGGCAAGTATAGCGTTTGATTTACCGGGTTAGATAGATTAGAATGTAGCAGATAGCAGGTTTAGAGTAAGTTAGGTTTTGCCTTAACGTCACCATTAATTGAAGGCGACCACTGGACTGAATGTTATTGGAAGAAATACACCCACTCATTTTACTGAAGATTCACATCCAAAACTACATGCGTTATATAAGTAGGGAAAAGCGCAGATGACACGGAGAAATTGGAACGTGCAGATAGACATCCAAGACGCTTATAATTGCCATTTATTCCCCTTGACTCAGAGGCAATTACAGACCTTGTGCATTCCATGATAAATTTTGGGATTTTAAGATATTTGTTAAGAAATTTTAAGTTCAGAATTGGATGAATACCCCTGTTGGCTTTTGGTACTGTAAACCGGTTTGAACAGAATCCTTTGAACCTGTCTTGCGGAGGTAATGACAACTACTCTATGAAACAAGAGATGGTTCAGAACAGTCTGCAAAAAAAAGCAGTGAGGGTGGAGAGTCGATTTCTCTTTTGTGCCCCTTTGACACTACCAACTGAACCCACAGGTCTGAGACATCTGTGACCCAGAGAGTGGCAAAGTGTAACAGACATACCACAACTCTGAAGAGTGAGGATGCCCCTCAATCTGGTGCTTTGGGGAAGACTTGCTGGGTTTTGTGACCCAAGCTGAGCTATAAAACGATAGCACTGCTGTGGCCCTAAAATTACCAAGTGAAAGGTAAATATGTAGGACAATCATAAGGTCGGTGGGGAGTGGGGTACGTAACAGGTATGAAGGTATTGTAACCATTCGGTAATGAAAATGTGCAAAACATGCAAAGTAAATGTGAAATGTTGAAGCCTGGTTCTGTTTGTTTATGTTGAACTTAATAAACTTTTCTTTGGATAAAAAAAAAAAAAAAAAAAAAAAATTGTAGGACAATCGATCTTCGTGAAGTTGGCAGCTCCCCAAGAAACGGTCTTGGGTGAACCTAATGCACATGAGAACAAGCGAGAGAAGGTGCCTGCATCTAAGTGTATACTGTAATGGAGCACATAATCAAAAATAAGCAATGCACTCACAAAATGTAAAGAAGAAACCAGCATGTCATCAGTAGGCGAGTTGTCATCTGGAAGGTGGCAGAGGTCATCAGCTTGGCCGATGCAATCAGCGGTCTGGAAACTGCCGATTGCCTGCCGATCTCTGCCACCTTCCAGACAAGTACTAATGACATGCCAATTTCTCACATTCTGTAAGTGCATTACTTATTTATTTACGATTATATGCTTATTATACACAGTTTACACTCAGATGGAGGAGCCCTCTCTGGCTTGTTCTCATTTGTGAGCCAAGTCTGCCACCTTTTTTAAAGGAAGGGCTGAACTTCCGTTTTGTAGTTGAAGCCTGGGTGGTGCTGCTAGGTGCTCTGAATTTTAAACAGTTAATAAGCTTTTGAGGAATCTTCCAAGGTAGGAGGAAAACCATCTCTCCGGCGTAATTTGATGAATTGGTCAAGTGCCTCATCAAATAGACGTCTTCCTTGAAAAGGCATATGTATAAAGCCCTTTTTTACAGGCAGCTTCAGCTGTCCAGGCTTTAAACTACAATGATTCTGCACATTGTAAATGGAGATTAGGGCCAGTCGGGAAATGTGTTTCATGACATGTTCTAGGGCAGCCGTTTTCAATTAGGATGCCATAGCACCCTGGTGTGCCTTTAAGCGCCTCAGGGGTGCCTTGGGAAAAAGCTTAAAAATTGCCCCAAATTCCCTAATTATTGTCAACAGGCCAGCAAGTGGATCAAGCCTGCCATTTTGTTACACAAAGCCACAGGTTTTTATTGTGCAACATTACTATCTTGGGCACCATTCAGGCCAGCCACCGACATCCTAACAACTGATGGTGTCCTCTGCTGATGAGGATGTCGGACTACTGCACAACATCCTTGCTTGCTCTTCCGTTTCCCCTCTCCATCAGCACCAGGTTCATATTAGCTGAGCAAGGAAGAGAAAGTGGGGAAGAGGAGAATCAATGGAATACCAGTCATTATCAGTGTGCAAGGGTATAATCCACAATGAATAGGTGGTGACATTTTAATACCACCATGATTACAAATAAATGCAGATTGAAAAGGCAATACTTCACCTGACCCCCTGCCCTTTTGCATAGAAAAGTGAACGGTTAAAACCAGTATTTATTGCCATCTGAATCTCATTTGAGAAATTTCTCTTCACTTCCTGTCTTGCAGACAACAGTTAGTGAGAAAGAATGTCTACAAAGTGAGGAAAACTCCCTCTTAGGCCCCTTTCACACGAGGCGGACTCTGCTTCCACGGAGTCCGCCTCTGTCTGTCGGCTCAGCGGGAGATCTCTCCGTTGATCTCCGCTGAGCCGGCGGATGACAAGCCTCTCTCCGCTCACTGAGCGGGGAGGGGCTTGCGAGCGCCGCTGGTCTCTATGGAGAGATCGGATGAAAACGGACAGTGTGTCCGTTTTCATCAGATCTCACCCGATCCGATCCGCCAGCGACGGATCTGGACGTGAGGCCATACGTCGGCTTTTGGCGGATCGGACCGGGTCGGATGTCAGCGGACATGTCTCCGCTGACATCCGACGCTCCATAGGCTAACATGGAGCGCCCGTTCAGATCCGCCGTCAAAACTGACAGGCGGATCTGAACGGTCCGTCCATGTGAAAGGGGCCTTAGTTGTAATCAAAGATGTCCCCACTAGAGGACCTCCCCTCTATCACTTAATAGACAGACAGCAATAGCAGGGCTATTCACTCAAAACAAACTGCCATAGACACTTTAGGACCTTAAAATAAGATTTAGCACTTGGCTTACCCTCTTTTTCCCCTCTGCAGTGAATTGCCACTCCGCCTGTCACTCCTGGGTCCAGAATAGTGCCTACTGGGTTTGGGAGCGCCAGTATTTCCTCTACGGTTCTGACGATCCATGCCAGGTCTCTGACTGGAAAAACTTCTTTTGGCACTCTCTCTTTTAGGTGGAGACTGAGCCAAGCCATCAGCAGATTTGCTAGATGTAGGGGACTGAACACTGGCGGATGTGGCAGCTTTCCGCTCATCTCTTTCTCGTCTTTCATTGAAGTCACTACTTTCTGAAGCAGTTTCCCACTCCTCGTTGGCCTGGTCAGATGAATTATGATTAGACAAGTCTGGCGTTTTGTTACCAGAGAAATCAGAGGGAAGTTCATGAACAGTACTAGAGACGGGCACTCCTTGATTAGAAGACCCAGTAACCTCAACAGGTTTCCCAGCATCTTCCCTCTCTCTTTCTTTTAATCGTCGAAATCTTGGAGGCTTATCTTGTCTTGGTGGACGTGTTGGTCTCTGCCGTCGTGGTCTGTCCCTTGAAGGATCAAATTTACGCTCAAATTTAATAAGCGGCCTTTTGTCTCCACCTGGTAAAGTTGGATGCTCCTGTTTGTTTTCCCCTTCATCCAGTCTTGGAGGAGGTGGTGCTCTTGATTCATGCTGTCTTGGCATCCATTGGTTATCCCTATAATTAGGTCTTCGTGGTGGTGGGGGGCGTGACATACGCATGCCAGGATCTCTTCCCCCACGCCGAAAACTTCCAGCTCCTCTGCCTCTACGGGAAGGTTCTCCTTTTGGCAAGAAACCAGGTTTTGTTCTAGAGTCATCTTCTCTAGGGAAGTGTCTTTCAGATGTTCTACCCTCTGGCCTTGGAGCTCCAGGCTCAGGTTTTAAAGCTGAAACAGATTTAGGGGCCCTTTTGATTTCAGATCGGTCATCTCTGCGAGGTTTACTTCTACTTGCACTTTCCTTATCTGATAAAGGTGTGTCACTTGCACTTTCACGGCCTTCACTGTCAGAGTCCGTTTCAGACCCACGTTGCCTGAGCCTCTTGGGCATAACTTCAAAGTCTGAGCTTTCACTGCGAGTTTCACTTTCATCTCTGCGCCTTACAGCTCCAGGAGGAACTTGTTCATTGCGGGGTCTAGTGTCTCTGTAATGTGGGTAGTCTCTACTTTGACCCCTGCCTCCTCTCCCCCTCCCTCCATAGGAACCCCTGTAACTTCTTCCTCTGGAATAGTACTCTCCTCGCCCTCTTCCCCTATATCCTTGCTCAGGAAACCAGTCTCTGTCCCTAGCCTCTTTCCTATAAGCTCTTGGTGGGAGCATAGGCTCTCTTCGATGAGGTACTGATGGATAATTGGTCTGCGAAACCAATGGAGGCTTTGAATCTGGTTTGGGCTTATCTAAGGGAGGATCCTTGCTTTCCTTGCTAACAACCCGTACAATTTTTTCTTCCTTACTTGGCTGACTAGGTGGTGTTGGCTGAGAAACTGGTTTAGGTATTATGTCAGATGTGCTTTCTAATGGCTTTTCTGACTGTAAGGTAAGTAAGGTGTTAGCACTTTGTACTTTGGGAACAGTGGCAGCTTCAGGCAATTGCTTCTCTTGTTCAGTTTTACTGACTGAGTGAAGCGGACTAGATGCTGGTTTAGCTGGTGAAGGTCTTCTTTCAACTTTTTCGTGTTTCACTATTTTTTCGTGCCCAAATTTCTCCTCCTCCCTTTCTTTTCTCAATTCACGCTCTTCTTTCATGTCCCGAAGAATGGGTTTTTTGATGGGTCCTGATCTCCTTATGGGTCTATCCATACATTCATCTCTACTGCGAGAACCAGGTCTTGGGCCCCACCTTGTTTCAGATTTGGGTTTGTAAGGTTTTTCTGTTTTTGGAAGTTCAGGTGCTTTGGAACTCTGAAAACTCTCTTTCCTTGTTTTTTCTTCGACTACTTCTTTTGTAGGTTCTGATGGCCTAGCCGAAACTTTAGAAGTTGCTGGCACAGTGTCTGCTCTCCTTTCTTCCGGTTTCATAGCGTGCGCCGACTCACTAGATAAACTTCTAGTCAAGACAGGTTGGATGTCAATGTGGGAAGCATCATCTAAGGGGGCCTGCTTCTCTGTGTGATCAAACCCAGAAAGTCCTGAGTCATGTTCCTCTGCCTGCGGTAACTGAACAGGTTCTGGATGCCTTATAGGTGCACTGTGAATATCAGGCTCTCGAGATCTCGAGAAGAAGTCTGCTTTGTGTTGTGGTTCAAACGTTATACGCTCCATTGAGTAGGTTTCAGATATTATGTCCTGATCTACAGAGGTTTCAGACCTGACAAAACAGAAAATAAAAAGTAAATTTTTAGAACTATTCCAAAATGCACATACACACACACACACACACACACACACACACACACACACTTAACAGTTTGCATCAAAAATACTTATGTGAAACTTTTGAGGCTTATTTAGGAATTTTGAAAAAGTAATTCACAAGAAAAAACATGGAATTGCATGGCTATTTCAATGTCTGTCTCCAAGATGATACATAGTTCACAACTTGCAGACCAGCGACATACTCGTACGACTGAGACTGGACCTTAAGTGGTTATACCGGGATGGTGTAGCTGCTCTCTTGTAAAAGCAATCCTAGCCGCTGGGCTGCTTTTACAAGGGGACGTCCTCCAGATCCCGGCACTTTCTGCAGCTTTCTCAGGCTCTCCTATCCCACCAGGAGACCTGAGCAACCAACCGGCCTGTAGATCAGAAAGCCGAACAAAGCCTGGATTGGTACTCGGCTATGGTATTCCAAAAGCGATGACCTGACATCACTTTCAGTTTACCCGGATGTCAACAGTGCCATTTAAAAAAAATCAAAAGCATTCCAAAAAAAATGATCTTTGTGTGATTGAATGCTTGTAAAGGCAAAAGAGGGCTTTTGGGTCTTACAGACCACAGATCTCGCCATAAAGAGTAAATGTCACATGCCTATTGCTTCCACAAGGATGTTTACATTCCTTGTGACAGCAATAAGAGTAAAAAAACAATAAAAAACAAAAAGTGGATGTAAACCCTCACAGTCATACCAAGTGAAGTGAACAACCACAATGATACGCAGGGATGAGACAAACCTCCCTATACAAGTATTACATCCATATCTGCTGTCTTCCGCTTTAAATACCGTTTAGAAAGATCCCTTGGTGTAAGGATTTTTTTATCTTCCTGGTTTTTGTTGCAGAGAAGCCTGGGCATACAGCCAATTGGAGGAAAGACACACCCCCCCCCCCCCTTCTACACATAGGTAGAGACTCTCAGCTCTCTCCTTTGTATTGTCCAGAGCTCTGATCTATTTAAAGCAACCTCCCACAACTCCAGCTGCTCTGATCATAATGTGCTGATAACAGAGGAACACAGTAAGAGACAGCTACTAAACACAGGGCTTTGGAGAGAGACAAGAAAACACTGCAGATCTTTGTGCCCAGCTCAAAAGTCATGAATAGGGTTTACATCCACTTAAAAAGCAACAGTGTTAAAACTGAAAAAAAAAAAACAAAAAAACATTTAAAGTGCCACCATCCCCCCCCATGCTCTTGCACAAAGGCAAACGGTGATCGGCCCACATGTCATATCACCACCAACGTTTGATCATAAGCAGTAATTCTAGCACTAGACCCACTCTGTAAATCTAAAGTGGTAACCTGTAAAAGTTTAAACCACTTAAGCCCCAAGTGCGTTGTGTGCGCAATTTTAAAGTGTGACATGTTTGGTATCTAGTCAGCACAACATTATCTTTAAAATTTTCCCCAAAAATTGGGTTGTTTGTTTTCTTTTTTAAAGCATGAACAGTATATATATATATATATAAATTTAAATATATATATATATATATATATATATATATATATATATATATATATATATATATATATATATATATATATATCTCTATCTATCTCAATTTTTTTTTGCGTTTGAAAAACTACAATGCAAATACTGTGTTCAAAAACTGCTAAACCCACCAATTTTCTAGGTCCTATGCTTTAACCACTTAAGGACTGCCTCCTGAACATTTACGTCAGCAGAATGGCACGGCTGTGGGTTGTGCGCTCGCGACCTGGTCCTGAGCTCCGTGAGAATGGCCGCGGGACCCGATCGCTGAAGAACGGGGAGAGGTAAGTGTAAACTTCCTAGTGAGACTGATACTGATAGTCTTTTTCCTGTCATCGGAAAAGACGATCAATGATGTCGAACACCAAGCCACGCCCCCCCTACTGTAAAAAAAAAAAAAAAAAAAACACACCTCACACTTAGCCCCTCCCCGCCCCTAGTGGTTAACTCCTTCACTGCCAGTGTCGTTTACACAGGAATCAATGCATTTAAATAGCACTGATTGAGGTATGACAATGGTCCCAAAAATGTGTCCGCCATAATGTCGCAGTCACAATAAAAAACGCTGATCGCCGCCATTACTAGTACAAAAATATATATTATATATATAAATATATATATATATATATATATATATATATATATATATATATATATATATATATATATATATATATATATATATATAAAATAAATATATAAAAATGCTATAAAACTATCCCCTATTTTGTAAAAGGTAATAACTTTTGCGCAAACCAATCAATAATCACTAACTGCGATTATTTTTTTACCAAAAATATGAAGAATACGTATCGGCCTAAACTGAGGGAAAAAAAAATGTTTTTTTTTTATATATTTTTGGGGATATGTATTATAGCCAAAAGTAAAAATATTGCATTTTTTTCAAAATTGTAGCTCTATTTTTGTTTATAGCGCAAAAAATAAAAAAACTGCAGAGGTGATCAAATGCCACCAAAAGAAAGCTCTATTTGTGGGGAAAAAAACACCAATTTTGTTTGGGAGCCACGTCGCACAATTGTCAGTCAAAGCGACGCAGTGCCGAATCGCAAAAAGGGGCCTGGTCTTTCGGCTGCAAATTGGTCCGGGCGTAAGTGGTTAAAAAAAAAAGATATGTTTGGGGTTCCAAGTAATTTTCTAGCAAAAAATACTGATTGTGACATGTAAACAAGAAGTGCCAAAAAAAGCCTGGTCTGGAAGTGGTTAAACTTAGACAAGCTGTGTGTACACAGGAAAACACAAACATAACTACCTGTAATCTTCAGGTGCCTCAGATTCTTTTGCAGATGAAGAAACCTGTGGGGTGTCTGGGTGTGGGTAAGACTCTGCTCCCCACATCATGCGAGGTTCAGATAGAGGGACACCATGATCTCTTACAGATCGAGGCATGTGGTCATATGGTTCAGAAGCAGTTGCTGAAGCATCCATCTGTTCCCGTCTCATCATTGGCTTGGTTGGCATCATCCCTGTAAATAGAGGGAACTTAATTTTGGCACAATTAGCATGCCAATATATCTGCTGCTTCCATTTTATTTATATTGAGAACTAGTGTAAATATTAGGAATCGCATAAGGAAGCAACAATAAATGAATGAACGATCTTACCAGGATGCATTGGTGGCATATCCATTGTAGGTCTTCCAGACATCATTCTGGGATCCATGTATGGCTGCATCATCAGCCAGCGAGGATCAAAAGCCATTGAAGCTAAATGCTGAGGATGAGGTCCTATAGGCTGGTAAAGAGGCCTGTGCTGTGGGGGAGGAACAGGACTGCTAGAAGGTTGTGACTGAGCAGGCTGGGAGAGTACACCCTGTTGCTGTTGCTGCCACTGCTGCTGTTTCATCTGCTCCTAAAATGCATAAAGGACACAAGTCCATTAAACATCACAAAGTACGATAGTGGAATTTTCAATACAATATAGTATGATATTAAACATGAGTGAAATAGTACCTGTTGTCGTTGAAACCTCGGAGGTAAAGATTTCTGAAACTGTTTGGAGTATCCAGAAGAAACAGAAGGACGTGGTTGGGCTCCTGCATCTGAGTCATTGTCATGTGCCAACACAGGCCCTGGTACTGGTACTGGGGAGGGAGCAGGTGGAAGAGCACTAACCGGAGATGGAAGTGAAGGTTGTTGGATAACAGGGAGAGGTGTTGCTAATTGCACTGGTATTGCTGGTGGGGAGTTTTCTTGGTCACTTGAAACACTGTCTTTTCTTGTAAACTGTGGTTCTTCCTCAACAACTATGAAAAGAAAAAGAAAAAAAAAGGTTTACAAAAACACAAAAATGGTCCACGTACAAAACTTACATTACATACTGGAAATAAAATCAAGGCCTTAAAGAGAACTATACTAGGAATGAAGTCCACCAATGTCCTCTGTGTGAAACACGGTAAATGATTAAAACCGCGAGATGATGAAACTCCGTAGACAACATTTTAATGTAAAGCAAACAGTTGGGTCTGCCAAGAGACAACTTCCATATAAAGCTAGAGCTACTGTAGGTTTACAATAATTATGTCATGGTCTCTTTGTCAAAGACAGATGACTACATAAAGTGACAATAAAGGCTAATTTTTTATTTTTTTTTAAACTTGCCTGCTCTGTGCAGTAGTTTTGCACAGAGCCGCCAGGATTCTCTTCTCGGGTCCACCGCTGGTGCTAATTTAAGGAGTTCTGTGAATGAATTAACTACAAGTCCTTTGCGGATGTCGGCTTGTAGTTCTCAATGAACTAGCACAGCGCTGTTGAGCGCTTTAGGTCATTCACTGATTCTTGCCGTCAGTGTGAAACTGCCTGTCTGTAGGATGTGAGGCAGACAAATTACAATGACAGTTTATAAAATATAACCTGAAGGAACAACATTTTTGTTTCTTTTGTTCATTGGAGCAGGCGCCTCATTTACCTCGCTCAGCAGATGCGCTTCTGCTGAACACAGAGCATAGCACTCCACTTTCCTGACGCGCACCCAATCAGTGCACGTCACATTGCAAGGTCTCTCCCCTTTCTGCTAGTACCCGGGTGTGGGGCTGGAGACAGGCAAGGAGGCGAGTAGGAGATAAACATCGCATTGTTAAAAACATTAAATGTTTAGGCTGCCATAATGCCCCCAGACATTCCTAAAAGCACCTCAGTATGGTTTTGGTTAAATAATTCTATCAGGACAAGCAGATTGTCACAAGTGACAAGTAGATTGCCTGGCCACCCGCCCCCCTGCCCGCCCCGCCCGCTTTAGTCCCTTGGACGAGTCGTTTTTAAAAAAATTCTACTCCCCTGAAGATGCTTGGAATATACCCCTATGGTACATGGTCTGGGCAACTGACAAGGTGGCAAATGGCAGTTGCAGGGCAGGACTTGCAAGAGCAAAGGAGGATTTCAAAAGAGTCTCCAAATGCTTATCAGCAGAATCCTTAAAAAAAAAAAAAAAAAAAGGGAAAGCTCTTAATGGGGAAAAAATAAATAAAAAATTAGAGCTAGAATGATCAGGTCCAAAGTGAGAAGAATCCATTTTTATTTATTTTTTTAAAACTCCCCTTCCATTGGGTAACAAAGTATACAAATAAAAAGAAGGGAATAACCTCTCCAAGTTGGGAGACGGATCAATCAGATTGACCAAGAATACAGAAAGGGTACATGACGTGTGAAATCAGGAGCACTAGGTGTATCTATCCAGAGACCAGAATGCACTCCGTCAGCCAATAAATCTACAGTAGCCAGGATGTGGTGAGAAGCGAATGTACTAACTTCACAAAATTGTGGAGGAGAGGCAGAAGAGCATTGGTACCCTTCGATTCCAGAAGTGGCGATATCCTTTGGAATAGAGCAGACAGTGGTAGATATTGGGTATCTGAAGGAGCCCGATTTTGGGTGCTGGAGTGGTGTTAGTGTAAGGCCTTGTTCTGGAACAAGGCAACAGAGGAATGTGAAGTGTCCCCAGGGCCTGCAGCAAAATCCTCGCTGGTTGGTCCATTCGGGCCCATGTGCCTGTAATCCACTACTCCTAAATTGGGATCTTTTACTGACATACACACAGAATGGATGCATACTGGAGGGAGTTGAGCGTGTTCATTGTGAAGAAATTGCAATAACCCAGGTGCCTACCAAGTTCTGCGCCTGTGTCTCTAAGGTAGCAGGCAACAGGTGAGGTGGCAAATGATCAGCAGAAAAGTAAGCGGTCTACAGTCTGAGCACTATGTTACTAGCCAGAGAGGAACTTGCTGCAGTGAGATGAAAGAAAAGACTACCAATTTTAGGTAAACACTTAACTCAACTCATAACATTACTTCCCCCCCCCCCCCCCCCCATTTACAATATTATTGTCTTACTCAAAATTATAGGTAGAGTAGATTACACCATAACCCATGCCTTAAAAACTTGTGTCTTAGCATGGTATGTATTTTAGGATAAAAGGATATAGTGTAGCATCTACTACATATCCAGGTAATAATCCAACAAGATATACATACCTAAGGACTCGGTATGTATAAAAGGTACAGGAAACCCCTGTATTACCTTACCTACATAATAGCTGTCCATGTCCCAGGCTTAGCCTGCCACAATGCGCATTATCCCTGAATGGGTCTTCAGGGTCTGGGTGCCATAGGAAGAGACCACCCTGGATCTGTATAGCACTTTACAGCCAACTCACTTGTTGCACCATGTACCAAGTTGAGTAACAGACACAGGATCCAATGCCTGAAGCAAACATTACAGTCTGGCACCACCGTGACGGGTCTGGTTCCCAAAATGTACAGCAAGAGTAACAGCTACTACAGCTGTTGCTTGTGTCCAATTACTACATGAAGGTAGCAGCATATAACCCCCTTGGTCCAAGTAGTAACTCCTGTGTCTTGTACTGTACAACAAACAATGGAGATAGCCTTTAAAATAAGGCTGCTTTCACACTGAGGCGGGTTTCAGGCGTTTTAGCGCTAGAAATAGCCTCCAACACCTGAAAACCGCCTCCCCATTAATTTCAGTGTGACTTTTCACACTGGAGTGGTGCGCTTGTGGGACGTTCTGAAAAGTCCTGCAAGCAGCATCTTTGAGCGTTTGAAATGAATGGGCAGCGATGCGAACGTGTCTACAAAGCGATTTGGCAGCGCCGCAACATGGGCGCTTTTAACCCTTTCTTCGGCTGCTAGCAGGGAGGCTAAAAGCGCCCCCGTTAGCAGCCGAAAAGTGCTGCTTAAACTAGCAGCGCTTTACCGCTGTTGCGGAGCAGCTAGTGTGAAAGTAGCCTAAATACACAGATCCAGCTGTATTGCATAGCATTTTCTAGATGGCTAATGTTCCACTTGAAAACTGCTGCTCAGCACAACTTTTAGCTACACATACAGTTGTGCTCATAAGTTTGCATACCCTTTCATAATTTGTTTTCTTGGCCATTTTTCAGAGACTATGAATAACAAACATTTTATACTCATGGTTGGCTGAAGCCATTTATTATCAATCAACTGTATTTACTCTTTTTAAAATCATAACAGAAACTACCCAAATGACCCTGATCAAAAGTTTACATACCCCAGTTCTTAATACCGTGTATTGCCCCCTTTAACATCAATGACAGCTTGAAGTCTTTTGTGATATTTGTGGATGAGGCTCTTTATCTTCTCAGATGGTAAAGCTGCCCATTTCTCTTGGCAAAAAGGATCCAGTTCCTTTAAATTCTTGGGCCGTCTTGCATGAACTGCACTTTTGAGATCTCCCCAGAGTGGCTCAATGATATTGAGGTCAGGAGACTGAGATGGCCACTCCAGAACCTTCACTTTATTCTGCTGTAGCCAATGACAGGTCGACTTGGCCTTGTGTTTGGGATCATGTTGGAATGTCAAAGTACGCTACGTCTCATGCGCAGCTTCCTGGCTGATGAATGCAAATGTTCTAGTATTTTTTGATAACATACTGTATTCATCATGCCATCAATTTTGACCAAATTTTCTGTGCCTTTGTAGCTCACATCGCCAAAACATTGGCGATCCACCTCTGTTTCATAGTAGGAATGTTGTACCTTTCATCATAGGCTAAAAAAGCGTATATGGTTGTGGCCAAAAAGCTAAATTTTGGTCTCATCGCTCCAAATGACTTTGTGCCAGGTTTGAGGCTTGTCTCTATGCTGTTTGGCGCATTATAAGCGATATACTTTCTGGCATTTGTGTAATAATGACTTTCTTCTGGACTCGACCATGCAGCCCGTCTTTCTTCAAGTGCCTCCTTATTGTGCATCTTGAAACAGCCACACCACATGTTTTCCGAGAGTCCTGTATTTCACCTGAAGTTATTTGTGGATTTTTCTTTGCATCCCAAACAATTTTCCTGGCAGTTGTAGCTGAAATTTTAGCTGGTCTACCTGACCGTGGTTTGGTTTCAACAGAACCCCTCATTTTCCACTTCTTGATTAGAGTTTGAACACTGCTGATTAACATTCTCAAGTCCTTGGATATCTTTTTATATCCCTTTCATGTTTTATACAGTTCAACTAACTTTTCCCGCAGATCCTTTGACAATTCTTTTGCTTTCCCCATCACCCAGAAACGTCAGTGCAGCACTGGATGAAAGATGCAAGGGTCTGTCAGGAGTCCAAAAACTCATTGACCTTTTATACACACACTCTTATTACAAGCAAACCGATTACAAGTGAGGATGGTTACCTTTAATAGCCATTCAAACCCCTTTGTGTCAACTTGTGTGCATGTTATCAGGCCACCAAAATCACCAGGGTATGTAAACTTTTGATCAGGGTCATTTGGGTAGTTTCTGTTGACATTATAATTTAAAAAAAAGAGTAAACAGTTGATTTATAATAAATGGCTTTAGCCAAACACCAAGCATGAGTGAAAGGAATGTTTGTGTAATTTATATTCTCAGAAAAATGGCCAAGAAATAAAATGTTGCCAGGGTATTTAAACTTATGAGCACAACTGTATATTGAATATCATTTATATAGCAGCTAAACGCAATATAAAAATAAAATTAAAAAAAAGGGGTCAGAAATGGAATACCTAAATCAGATGATTTTTCTTCCAAATCAGGGACACTTCCACCCTCCTGTACAAGTTCCAGATCAGGATGGGAGACTACTTCTTCCTTTGTCTCTTCATGTTGTACAGGAGGAGGAGTCTCTGGTCTTTCCTGTTCTATTTCTTTGATAAACTGGTCATTTTCAATAGCTTGCTCCTCTTTAGGTAGAGAATCTTGAGAAGATTCTTCAGCTATAATTATTTCCTCTGGAGAATTTTCAGCTGCGGGTTTGTCAGGAGCTGCTGTAGATATAGTAGTAGTAGTAGTAGCAGCCACAGTAGCCGCAGCAGGAGGTGGAGGAGGAGGAGGAGCAAATTTCTCATTTAGGCGCTTTAGTTTTTCTGCGCATGCTGCTTTCCTCTGCTCTTCCATTCTCCTTTCTTCTTCCTCACGTCTTTTGCGGGCACGTTCTACTGCAGCAGAAACTTCTGTCTGTTGTCGACGTCTTTGTTTCCACACTTCATCCTCACTGGGACGGGACTGCGGGGGTGCTGGTCTTGATGGGGGGGCACCTGGGCGAACTTGAGATGGGTGCTAAACAATTAAGACAGAGAATACAAATGACTAAATCCACATCATATAACAAAAAAACACAACTCAATAAATGGTGTATTACATGCGGTTCATACTCAGTCACTATAAGATTTATTTTCTGTATTCTGCAAAAAAAAAAAAAAAAAAAGCGGAGTTTCTATGTTCATTTCCATCACTGAGCAGCCCATGTGACTATAGTCATACATGTGGGTGTACACACAGTGGTAAATGACCGCCCACACCAGAGGTGTAACTAGAATCTTTAGGGCTCGTGCAAGGAACCATGAACCCCCCCCCCCCCCCCCGACCTCTGGTCCTGGGGCCCTTTCCAATGACCCTGGGGTCCTTGATTATGATTATAGGACCCCTTCCTGATGTCTTGGGTAGGGTTGCCACCTTCTCTTCAAGCCAAACCTGAAGACTTTAGCAGCACACAAATAATTTTTTTTTGTATACACTATACATACATTTTGTAAATATAGAATAATTTTAATTGTATATATTTAAAATCACAAGAGTCCCCCCTTGTGAAGACTGAAAACTCTGGGGACTTTGATTTAATGAAGAACGGTGAGAACTCTGACGTAAGGGGGCCCCTGGTAACTAGAGCCCCCCCACTTACATAATTTTTTCCAGAATTCCCCTTTAATCAGGGTTCCCAGAGCCCCCGTTACTTCAAAGTCTGCAGAATTTCCACTTGCACTGTAAGGGCCCTGTCACACATCCAAATGGATCGGTCCACCCATTGTTATGTATAGTGAGGCGGATGTAAACAGACGTGTCCAGTTACACCTGCCTACATCTGATCCAATAAAAACAGATGGCTGGGGATCTATTCCCCAGTCTAGGGGATTGGATTACAGTGAGACCAGCCCATAGAGAACATTGGGCTGTGTCAGTGTCCTCTCTGCACAAGTGAATCTGCTTGGAAGAGTCTTCCCATGTGAAAGAGCCCTAAGGGGGAGCTCTGGATTGTAAAGGGGAACCCTGATGTAAGGGGGGTCTCTGCTCACCAAAGCCCTCACTTACATCAGAGTCCCCATTTACATTACAGTCCACAGAGCTCTTACTTGCATTAGTGTGCTCAGAGGCTGGCGAGAGAAATGGGGACGGGAGGGACACTTCACTCAACATAGATGAAGGCTTGGGCCCTGGAGTTCCGCCACTGCGGTCAGCAAGCAAGGCCTACTCGCCTGTGCTATACATACACATAGGCTGGCAGAGCATGCTGGGGCTTGTAGTGCACCACGCCAGGGAATCCCCAGTGGGCTGCTGCGTTGGTAGGAGGGCTCCGGAAGCTAAAACACTCTAAAGTCCCCTCAATGACTGACCCATCTGTGTGCTGCTTTTTTTTTTTTTCCAATCACTGAGATATTTGATTATTAAGGAAGGCTGTCCTGGAGAGCTGTTGATCCCCTGTGGAGGGTTGGCGGCATTAATGCCTTTCCTCCACTATCTAGCTGCTTTGCGAGGCACCTAGCTGCCAGGGACTGGAATGTGGGAGGGGCCGCAGGGACAGAGAGGGGGGTGGGAGAAGATCATGCTCACTCTAGCTTTCCGATCCGTGTGAGGAAGCAACCCTGGAACCCCATTCTGGGCTTTTGGCACCCTCCCCCCACAGTGATGAAACCCCGGGGCCCAGTCGCAAGTGTGACTGCTGCAAATCTGGTAGTTCCGCCACTGGTGCACCCCCTCCCCTCCCCCTCCCCTCCTTTATGTCCACTAACCAGCTAAAGACAATGGGGTTGGGATATTACATTATGATGGATAAGAGGCTTTACCTTCCACTTATTCTAAGACACAGGCTGGAGCGCATGAGACAGCCTGTAACTGTCAGAAATCCTCCCACGCCATGTTATTGCCAAACAATAACTTTTTGATTTCAAATTATTATTACATATACATATATACACACACACAGGACTAGAAACTCCTCCTGCAGACAGGCTGGGAAAGATCTGGGCCATGTGACAGCTGAAAATCCATTAGGAAAAAGGTACTTGGATGTAGAAGCAATGTAAATTAAACATTGTGTGTTTAGTATCACTTTAAAGCACCCACAAAAGTATGTTTTTGCCTGAACCTTGCCTGCACAGGAATGGTCACACTTTGCCATCTCTAATCTAGACAAGGGACATTTGATGGCCACACATTTAATACTAAAAGATCAAAAAGGCACATCTGATAGTTTTAGGCTCCATGCACACTAGCATTTTTTTTTTGGTAACACTGCGACTGGTGTGGCGTTGTTTTGGGACAATAGGATTGGTGAGGAGATAGAGAGAGATGAGAGAGATCACATGGTGATATCCGAATGAAGGTGGTGCTTGGCCCTGTACCATGTGATCACTGTGACCAATTAAAGACGTTCAATGGCTGTACGAATGCAGCCATGCTTAAAACTACTGGACATGTGTTCACTGTGATTGGTCACAACAACCACATGGTACCAGGACAGAGCACAGAAGTCGGATCGGTGATCGGCTGTGTCTGGTGGACGGGCTAATCTGGGGAGGACAAATATGCCGTCATGTATGCACAATGTCTGCGTTGCACGCATCTAAAATTAGGGCAAGCAGTGTATCCATACATCTGCATTACAATCATTGGGCTACAGTGACCAACACATTCTGCAGAAATAGGTTTAAACAGATACCTGTTGGGGAGCAGTTTTGGCTTGCATTAGAGGTGGGATGCTTTTATCAAGAGTCAAGAGTGATGGAGGCACCTGGCGCCGATCCTACAGAAACCAAAACAAAATTAATTAAAATATGTGCCAGCAGAACCACAAGATACAATATTCAGTGACATTCTGTTCTTGTTCAATATTTTTAATGAGAAAAAAAATTAGAGATCATCACTGTCATAGTTGGTACAAGTGCAATACAAAGCAGGATCTGCATCACTTAAATGGACAGTAAATATCACAGCAATAAGAAAAAGGCAAGCAAAAATCAAGTAGCATACTCTTAAGGAAAACCCGACATCCTGTTCATCTAAACAGCGGTATTGAGGAACCAAAAGGCAACCCCCCCCCCCCCCATCTTGGATAGATTAAGGGAGGGTTATAATCCATCAGGTTTTTTGTTTAGTCATCCGTGTCCCATTGGGGAGATTTATCTTCACTTCCTGTCCCATAGCCAACACAGGAAGTGAGGGAATCCTTGGTTGTCCCCAGAACTAATGTCTACATTGGAACATTTACCCTCCATTACTGTTCTGGGGACAACCCAAACCTTGGGATTTTCTGCTACTTTAAAATTTTAATAATGGTAAACATGACAATTAGAGAGAATTAATTTGTCTACTGGGGGCACAGACAGCAGTAAAGGTCTCACAGGTGTTTGAATCCCACTCCACCCAAAACTAAAAAGGTTTTGTCTTTATACTTAAATTTGGGATAACTAGGTCTACAAAACATTATCCAAAAATATAGGTCATGGACTAAATATATAAACCTAGTTATAACAGTTAATCGGATTTTGAAGTCATAAGTAGCATAGCCTTTTTGCAGCCAACCTTTTCAGAGCCATACAGTAAACAAAGCTAACCTGCGAGTCAACTGGTGGACCTTTGCCAAGAATAGATTTCGGTCCTGATCCTGGGGCAGGAGCTTGAGGAATGGTGGATGGACATTCTTCAGAGTCTTTGTGAACTTCTAAACTTTCACTGGGCTTTCCTTGAACTTGCTCAACTTTAGCAATCCGATCATCCCTAAATAAAATGACGAGGGAATTAATTCATAAAAAATAAAATAAAAAAATATGCAACAATTAACTGAAATTGCGCAACATGCTTAAACCTGGAGCGTTAAACCACCTAACAGTTTTACATCTCCCAGGAAACATCTCTGCACAGAGTTATGGGGTCATTTTTAGAGGTTTCCACTTCAGGTTAGACTTTGCATTTTTAAAATAAAACAAAATGGGCTGCAACATGTAAAAAGGTGGATGGGGGCACAATTCTCCAAGCTGACAGGAACAATGTTGGCAAAATTAAACTTTTGGAGATACAATAAGACATACAAGAAGCCAGGGACCAACTTATCCCACCACAATGCATATTTAGCCAAGCATCACATTTGGATCAACTGACTTTTTAAATAAAAGCAGAAAAAAAAAAAAAAAAAAAAAAGACCAATTAGTGTGCACTGCGGCAGGTTGACCACTGTTATGCTTATACTCTACCTTATGATCTTCATGCTGATCACCAGATCTGGCCAATGGTGAGCATCTTGACTGTGGAAGTAAAAAGGCTGTGATCCCCACTGACCATTAAAGCAATATTCAGCATTTAAAAGTTACCTTTCCTATTTTAGACTCACTGGCAAGACCAACGGCTATTTTTCTGTATTTAGACAGAAATTAGAAAATGAATGCAGCCACCACATCCAAGAACTTGCTATGATGGATTACATTTTGGTTTTGGGTTTAGGAGATAAAATAAAAAAAAAAGGGAATCCAAAAATCAAGATTGTTTGAAATAACCAAAAAGTTATTAATGCAACCCAATCATCGAGTAAATCGAGTAAACTACATAAAAAAATAAAAATAAATAAAAGAGAAAAGAAAAGAAAAAAAAAAAATCAACTGAAATAACTAGGCATGTACAACAAGACAAGGTTCTGCTGGTTAATCTGCCATTTGCACAACCTAAAGGCTTCTCTGCGTAAGTCGCGTACGTGAATCGTGTGAGATAGTATTTCATCAACCATGTGTATATGCAAACATACTAGCAATGTATTGTTGTGAAAGATCACAAGCAGAATAGATGGCTCTAGTGAGGATTTTGAAAAGGTTTAATCAAAGCTGAACTCAAGATGGCTATAAAAACGTTATTGGAGCTTTAGATTCATCAATACAAGCTTAAACATGTTATAAAGTAAACGGTTATCTGTTTTGAGACTGGCCTCCAGCAGTCACTGCACAGCAGAGCTCAGGACCAGGTTGGAGAGAAGCATTAAAAAATAAAGAAGAGGGGGGGGGGGTGGGGGGAGAAGAGAACCCACACACCAATTGTGCCGAATAGCAAGAAGCAAAATGGCTTCCAAATTCTCTTTTTAATGTGCAGACACGAGGTGGGGGACAAAGATCTGTATTACTTATAACTGCACCAGACTCAGATTCTCAAAAGTAAATGACAGAAAAACAAATCTGCTGGCAGGCTCCTTTATAGGTATTTCAGCTGTAGGTTTAACCCTTTTCCTGGAGAAAGGTTACAATTAAAAGGGATTGGAAAGTCTTTTTTTTTTTTTTTTAAATCAAAACAGGCTTATACTTACCAATACTATTGCACAGAGGGGCCTCTTTCGGGGACCCCCTGTTGACGCCATCTGATCCTCCTCTTCTTTCTGCCCCCATAGCAAGCTGCTTGCTATGGGGGAAGACGTGCAGGCTTGTTATTGAGCCAGGCTGTGTGTGTCCATAGACAGGCAGTGCAGATCAGCCCCACCTCCCGCTCTCTGCTCAATATATTTGACTGACAGAAGCCGAAGCCAATGGCTCTCACTGATCTCAGTAAAACCTGTGAGACCAGAAAGAAAGAAGAGCTGCAGCTGGGCACAGTGCTGGATCAATACAAGTCAGGTCAGTGTTGTCGGGATGGGGAGGGTGAACATAGAGGAAGTTTTTATTTTATTATCTTAATGCAGAGAATGCATTAATGGTTTATATAAAAAAAAAAAAAAAAAAAAAACCCTTTAGTCTTCAGAACCACTTTAAATTCATCTAAAGAGAACCGAGTGAAAACCTTAATACAGACTAAACACTGGATGAATCCAGTTTCACTTAGACTTGAAGTATAACTAAAAGGCAAAAACTAAGTTTTTGGAGTGGAGATGAATTGGAACACATTATGTTTTTATTGCCATCTATATACCCGTTAGGCAGATACACCCTCACCATTTGCCTGTTTACTATTATCACTGAAAATGAAATTAAAAGAAAATCCCAAATTTTGGGTTGTCCCCAGAAAAGTCAGAGGGGAAATCTTCCATCTATCTACAAATAAAAATATCCAGTGGCAGAACAGTATATGTGTGTATTTATGTAGGTTTTGCAGATCGGGAACTATAATTGAGTGCTTCAAACAGGTCTGAAGCTAGTCAGTTAGGCTACTTCCACCCTTGGGCCGCCCAAGCGTTACCGATAAAATCGCTGCTCGTTTTGGCATCGCTTTTCGGCCGAAGAGGTTAAAAGTGCCCGTGTTGCAGCGCGTCAGAAACGATGCCCATTCATTTCAAAGGGCAGGGCGTTTTGGGAACGCTGTATACGCCGCCCCAAAGATGCTGCTTGAAGGACTTTTTCTAACATCCCGCAAGCGCACAGCCCCAGTGTGAAAGTACTTGAGGTTTCACATTTGGGTAGCATGGGAGGCAGTTTTCAGGCGCTATAACGCCTGAAAACTGCCAGTGTGAAAGGGGTCTTGGTATTATATTTTTCCAGGCTGCAAAAGGGTAAATACAATGTGGATCCCATTGAATGTAAATGCAAAGTTTGAGTATTCCTCATGCATTACCAGGTCATAGTAACTTGATAAATCTCCTGTAACATTTCTAAACTTAGAACTAAAAAAGACAAAAACGTATCAATTTTGGATAGCGTGCAAATAGATTAGATACATTTTTTCTTTTGTTCACTATGCCCCAAATTCGCGCTTTGTTTACCATCATTAAAAAAAAAAAAAAAAAAAAAAAAAAAAGGGGGGGGGGGGGGGGGAGGGTGTAGTGGGTTAAGGTTTTGCCTATAGTTCCAACTACCATAACCAGTTCAATAAACTAGAATGCAAGCATGCAGTGTAACCCTCCTCTCGTGCTTGCCTAGGGCAACAAAGTCAGGAAACTAACTCCCGCTAGCCAAACCTTTCCTGCAATACCCCATTGGTCATTGAAGGGGAGGAGGCAGGTCAGCTCATTACTCTTTCCAAAGTTGAGATTTGCATATCATAACCACCAAGGATGTGGGGTGCCCATTATGCTCTAGATGGCACATCAGGTAGCCTGCATTTCCCTTTGGGGTCAGTTTAGGCAGTTTCCTGTGAGCATGTGTAACTTTAATGTCTTCACAATTTTATACTATCATGAGTAGAGGCCGGCCGATATATCGGCCGATTGTGCTGATAAAAAAGGCTGATTTAAAACTTCAGTGCGACTTGCAAATAACTTCTGTAATAGAATCAATGCAAGTTGCCTGAAGTCTTCCGCGGAGCGACTTGTCTACTATCTGGGCAGCCTGCCAAGTCTGAGAAAAGAAGCTAAAGAGATACAATGTTTCTACTTATCAATGGACTGAACTTCGTATTTATTTTCGTCCAAAAGTTTTGATTACCTGTTTTTGTGCATCTAATATTTATGTGTTTTTTTTTTTTTAATAAAATTTTAAATTATACATACAAGTGAACTGATTGGAGGTTTGTTTTGTTTAATAAATGTAAGACATTTTCTTTATCACTTATTACTTAAGGCTGCATTGACACTGGAGCGGGCAGGCGTTGACAATAAAGCGCTGTTAGTTTTAGCGGCGCTTTACCATAATTTTAGCAGCACTAGTCGGCCACTAGCGGGGTGCTTATAACCCAGCTATCGGTCGATGAAGGTATTAAATGTGCCCGTGTAGCACCGCTGCCGAATCGCTTTGCAGGCGCTTCGGCAGCGGTGCCCATTAATTTCAATGGGCAGGAGTGGTATTCACTGCTCCAAAGATGCTGCTTGCAAGACTTTTAACATCCTGCCAGCGCATCGCTTTCACACAGACTGCAGGCTCTTAACAGGCGCTATTTTTAGTCCAAAAGCACCTGAAAAATTCCCCAGTGTGAAAGGTGTCTAACTGTTAGATTTTAGGAGATGTGGGGGGGGGGGGAGATCGGCATCATATATCGGCCGCCGCAATTTCTAAATATTGCCATTGGCCAGGAGAAAAACCCATGTCGGTCGACCTCTAATTATGAGTAAACTGTCATACAAAGGAAATACAAGATCTTCCTTTTATTTTTTTTCCCTACATGGGGTGAAAGGCATAACAGTCAGATGCAGGCAATATGAGTATCAGTGTTCTTAAAATTTTAGAAACCACAAATATTTTTGACTTCTGCTTTGATCACCAAATTTCATGTTTTAAGTGTACTGGAACTGTGCATCTTAAAGCTGTAAAATGGTAACGCATGTAAAATGCACAACATATTAAGGCCTCATACACACGGACATTTTAACAGTGGCTTTTTTGAGCTTTTTTTGCTGCTTAAGAAGGCAACTCCATGTTATTCAATGGGCTCATACACACCATGGCGTTTTTGAGCTGTAACAGGCATGGTCGTTTTTAAGCTCCAAAAAACCAAGGACCAGCGCCTTCAGAGGCTCCAGTGTTAGAGCTGTTTTGACGCTGACGCCAAAAAAAGCTAAAAAACGCGCATTAACGCTATACCAAAGTTATTTAGCGTCAGCTATGTGGGTAATTTGAGAGTGGAAAATAGCAGAGGGGTGTTTTTTTTTTTTTTTTAAAAGGCGCCTTAAAAACGACGTTAAACGCGCATTGACGCCAAATCAAAACGCTAATAAAATCGTGTTTTTAACGCTGCTTTTTTTCCAGGTGTTGTTACTAGCTATACAGCCCGTTTTTTAAAACGTCCGTGTGTATGAGGCCTTAGAGACGCAGGTGAACACGGCCTCAATTCTACAGCATAGCAACGTTGCCTTTTTCTGCTTCTCCTTCAAGGCAAGTCTGTACGTCAGATTCAAATGACTGAGGCTGAGCAGTTTTCAAAGCAAACTTGTACTCCACACTGCATGAATAAAAGCTAAAAGGTTCTCTTAGCGCATTTTTACAGAAGAGCCGCCTAAAGGCCCTATGTGAAGAGCGCTTCCACTTTGCTATGCAGACTTGACTTGGGGCCCAAGACCAGCTCGCCAATGAGTCAAGCCCCACCCTGGAAGAACCAGTGAAAAAAAAAAAAAAAGTGCCTGCCTTGTTGACCAATAGCATGCTCATTGGACAAGGCCCACTAGGGGTGCACCTTAGAGCCGCAGGTGTGTAGGGCTTAGACAGAAGTGAAAGCTACATAGCAAAGTGAAAGTCGTCTCAAACTGGTTATACAGGAGTTTTCAGAAGAGTTGACAGCGGGGGCGATTCCCTTCTCTTAGGCCGCACTTTTAGCTTCATTAAGAGGGAAGTACATGTTGGCATAAAGTAAAATGAATCCCATTTCCAAATGTAGAGATTAAAATTAGAATATGAAAAACACAAAACAGTTCCAATCTCAGCCATTTCTTACTACAGGTCAGAAAAAACACACTGGACTCAATTAAACCTTTTACACAAAGGAAAGAACCTCGATTTTAGCCATGAGAGTGTAATTTTCAATATCATGATTCAACTGGAAATAACTCACTTCTTTTAAAGTGGAACTTTAGTCAGAAAGCAAAGTCCTGATGGCTATACCTGCAAAAGGGGCCAGTCTGAAGTGACCTATGTAAAACATTAAAAATAAGTGGCTATACTGTTTAACCACTTGCCGCCTGCCCACTGTCAAATGGAGGAGCAGTGCGGCTCTTGCTCTGGGAGGACATAGGGCGGCGCCCCAGAACGGCCACTCTCGCGATGTGTTCCTAGGACACGGCGCGACCCCCATCTCTAAAGAGCCGATGACGCAGCTCTTTAACCATGTGATCAGCTGTGTCCAATCACAGCCGGTCACATGTAAATATGGAAGTGCCAGTAACCGGCTCTCCTCCCCTCACACAATGTGTGGTGAAGGGAGCCGATCAGCGGCATCTCCTCGCAGGGGAGACCAGGGCAGGGAATCAGGGCCCAGATTACAGTAAAGCCCCAGCAGTACCCATCAGTGACGCCAGTCAGTGCTGCCTTTTAGTGCTCACAAGTTACGACAGTCAGTGTGGCATTAGGGCCCCCCCTCCCCATCAGTGCGGCATATTAGGGCTCCCCCATCAGTGCAGCATATTAGGGCTCCCCCATCAGTGCGGCATATTAGGGTCCAGCGGTGATTAAATACCACCAAAAGAAAGCTCGATTTGTGTGAAGAAAAGGATTAAAAATGTATTTGGGTACAGTGTTGCATGACCGCGCAATTGTCAAAGTGCGAGAGCGCTGAAAAACGGCCTGGGCAGGAAGGGGGTGAAAGTGCCCTGTACTGAAGTGGTTAAAGTCCAGTAACACTGGGAGTTATTTACTTAGCTCAAGTCCACTGTGCACTGCAAGTGCACTTAGAAGTGCAGTTGCTGTAGATCTGAGGGGGACATGCAAGGACACTAAAAAAATAAAAATAAAAAATAAATAAAACGCATTTTTGCTTGCACACGATTGGATGATTGAAATGAGGAGAAGCTCCGCTGATTTGTGATCTTCAGCGATTGCACTTCCAAGTGTACTTGTAGTGCACAGCAAATTGTCCTTAGTTAAAAAATCGACCCCACTGTCTCACCCTGCTCTGCACATGCTCAGTTGCTCTATTTTTAGGCACTGTGCCAAGTTTGTAGAAGCCGATCTGCTAGCAGCGTAAAGCTGTACTGCTGTTCAGGGGCTCAGGACTTCAGCAAAAAAGGCAGCATCCAGTAAAAACAGGAGCAATGCTGGAGGCAATTTACAGCTCATACTAAATTTTTGTAGCAGAATTATTAATGTAGAATGGATGTTCCTTGCTAAAAATATTATTTTCATTAAGTTGTTATGGGTAAAGTTCCACTTTAAATATGTAACCTCAACCTCATGTGTTGGGTTTGTGAATTGAGCCCATTAACTTCACTAAAACGGTGGTTAAAACCGTAGTGGAGTTAAAACACTCAACTCATGTTTTATTGCAAATAAACAAACAGAATACTTAGTTGAAAAGTAAACAAACAATATTTTAATGGATGCTCAAAAAAAGGGTATAATACAATGTAAAACAATCTGATACTACAAGGTACTACATGTAACTACAAATACAATACATAATACAGCTTTAAAAAGGATCAAGTTGAGTACATAAATGATCTACATATAAACATTAAATAGCTCTGATAGATTACCAGCTTTCCGATTTCTCTTTCTGGTTTGGTGACTGCTCGTCGTCATCACTGAAGTTTAGCTGCTCTGAGTAATCGACTTCACTTTGAGCTCCTACACAGGAAGATATTAAAAGGCAACAATTGACATTTCTTAAAATAAATAAAGGGTTCAACTGAGTCGCTAAGTAAATGGCTTCAATCCTGAGTGAGTCTGTTTAGTAGTGCAGACATGGAGCATTGTTAGGACACTGGTGAAGTATCTAGGAGGGGTTAGGTGACCAAAACCACGTGAAAACTGATTTGCCCCAAACTACGAATTGAGAGCCCTGCTAAGGCCCCTTCCACACTTATGCGACTTAAGAGCCGCACGATGCGGCTGCGATTTCAAGTTGTGTAAGTGGCATCAAAAATCGGACCAAAGTAGTGCAGGGACTACTTTGAAGTCATACTAATATGAATGGCTGTCGTTGAAAATCATGGGGAACGTCATGCTCCTTTGTCGTGGGACAAGTCATACAAGTGTGAAAAGGGAATAAGTCTCACTCAAATCTGAAAACTTCAGAAACTAAAACAAACCCAACTGCATGCCAAGTGCCCAATATAAAACCCCAATACCACTGCTGCTGTATTGTGTCACACCCTTGCAATAAATCAATAAAAATTACATCAGTCTTAATAATTGCAGCCAAAAGCCTCATCAGCCAATCTTTGAAAAAAGAATGTTACTTTAAGCTGGTGAGCGTATCAGAGCAGTGTTGGGATAAAGGATTCTGAGATTACACAAAGATATTAAGGTGTGACACAAAGAAGCAATTTGGATTGGTTGTCTGCTCATTTTAGATGGATTGGAACTTTTTCACCGGTGATAGTTCATCTATGAATGAGTGACACTCGCAT
Organism: Lithobates sylvaticus; assembly: GCA_028564925.1. Taxonomy (NCBI): domain Eukaryota; kingdom Metazoa; phylum Chordata; class Amphibia; order Anura; family Ranidae; genus Lithobates; species Lithobates sylvaticus. The sequence goes on from CM053032.1 coordinate 197,479,527, forward strand.
ATGACTTACAAGACTCAAGTTCATTAACCCTTTCGCTGCCAAGTCCATATGGCGTACGGACCTACAACACTGCCTCCAGGGGGCCGGGTCCGTACGCCATACGGACCATTTCTCCTTCTGCTATAGGCTCATTCATGGTCACTTCAGTGACCATGAACTTATAGCATAATTGTTTAGCAAACGCTGCTGAACAAACTGATGGCTCTGATCAGTGGCTAATAAGCCCCCCCCCCCCCACATCACTAACTATCCCTTATCCTTCCTCCCCCCGTGTGTGACACACACACACACACACACACACACACACACACACACACACACACACACACACACACACACCGAGTGTGAGTGCACACAGTTTTATTTTTTTTAGTGTTCGCTTTAACGTTTTTTTTAATCAATTATAACACAGTTTTTACAATTATTAAATTTTTCATTAAACTTTAAGAAAACGTGGAAAGTTAATTTAACTAACTAATGTCCACATCTGCCCCACATACCGTTATGTCCACATCTCCGATTGTCTGCTCTGTCCGGAATAGACAGCAGGCAGACCCGTCCACAGAGTAGACGGCACAAGCAGGTGATGACATCGCTGCTACTAGGCCGCCGCTCCAGATCAAGGCCGAAGCCGCGGCCTTTCCTATGGGTGAGACCGCGGAGCTCAATCAAAAATATTTTGATAGATCAAAGAAATTTAACGATTAATCAAGCAATTAATCATTACTTTCCATAGCCCTAAGAGAGATAGATATAGGGCTGCGTAAAGGAACGATTAATTGCTCGATTAATCGTTAAATTTCCTCGATCGCTCAAAATTATTTTGATCGAGGACAATCTGCGGATTGAGCTCTGCTGTCTCAACCATAGGAAAGGCCGCGGTTTCGGCCTAGCTCTGGAGCGCCTAGTAGCGGCGCGCTGATGTCATCACCCGCCTGCTTTCTGTCTATTCCGGACAATCGGAGATGTGGACCCCCACTGTCAGCGGGGGAGAAAGGAGAGAAAGCCGAGGGGATTTCTAAGCCCAAGACGGGTGACGCGGCTATACCAGGGTGAAATAGCGCCACAAAAGTTGAACTTGCATTTCAAAAGTGGAGCACAGGGCCTGGCAGCTAAAGGTTTAATATCGCACAGTGTGGACACGCATGAGTACAGGTGCATCACAAAATATTGTGTACAAGCAAATATGCAGTTTTTTTTATTTTCCTTGCATGTCCCCCTCAGATCTACAGCGACTGCACTTCTAGTGCACTTGTAGTGCAAAGTGGATTTGCTTTTTGTAAATCAACACCTATGTATTATACGAGTTTCACTTTTTGAATTTAATTATTGAAATTAATTTTGATATGAACATTTTTTTGAGCTTTACCAGTATATCTCCATCTGTTTTTATGTGTATTTTTGTATATGATTTATCGCTACAGTGCCGTTTTTAATAGTGATATCACCTTTATTGATTTAATCACTCCCATACAGGCCTTCTGACTTGGTAGGTCATGACACTATGTCCATACCTTTAGACATTTTCTGGATTTCTGCATGAACAGCCCTTACAATATGAACAAATCTTTTGGCAAGTTACAGCTAGACAGTGTTAAATTGGAACTCAGGCAGGCAACCTGCTAAATGCACAGTTCAAATACAAGTACGTTTACTGTTTAATCGTTTCCTAGGACCGCCAACCGCACATTTACTGAGGCAGGGCAGCCTGGCTGTGCGAAACAACGTACATGTACGTTGTCTTTTCCCGGGTCTGGGGCACACGCACGCCACCGGCGACCCGCTGTGATTTGACACAGCAAGAGCCTGGACCCGTCGATCATTGACAGGAGAGGCAGAACGGCGGTCTGCCTCTGTTCTGTCAGAGGTAAGCAAAAACACAGATCTGTTTTCCTACAGTGTCTTTAGTACAGTGGAGTGCACTGATCACTGTATTAGTGTCACTGGTCCCCAAAAAGTGCCACTTTTCCCACCGCAATCACTCTGATCGCCATTACTGGTAAAAATGCCATAAAAATAACCCATAGTTTGTAGACACGATAACTTTTGCGCAAACCAATCAATATACTCTTATTGGGGATTTTTTTTTTTTTACCAAAAACCATGCACCAGGATACAAATATTGGCCTAAATTGATGAAAATTTGATTTTTGTTATTGGATAGGTTTTATAGCAGAAAGTAAAAAATGTTTTTTTTACTATTTGCTTAATTAGAATAGAGAGTCATTCTAGCCAAGGACAGAAAGGGTCATTATGCCTTTATTTTTTTTTAAATCAAACTGACTGAGCCCTTTTTGCCCATCTGAAGCAGAGCATACTGGAACAAAACTTGATCCATTACGGAATTTAAAGTTTAGAATTTACAATTAAATAACTTGTGTCCCTCGGTTAACTCAAACGGAGGTAAGCACACAAAGATGTAGAGCTGATGTTTAAGCCTGCAGTTAGTTGCAATTTTGATTTGACTGATTGTGTCAAATCTTTGTCTCATTTGGGAAAGAAGGTTACATGGGCACCAGAGGAAAAGGTGTATGTGTACAAGGCAACACTTACCTGCCCAGCCTTCATCTGCCTCAGTGTCTAGGTTATCCAGCTCTTTAAGCTCTGTAGCGCTAATGATTGAAGGACGTTCAACACCCTCAGCAGCCCAAGATTGTGGCGGTCGTCTTCTGTTTAGGTAGATCAATGAAAAAATAAACAAATTAGAGACAATCTTCTATGTTACGATCTCATTGTACTAGTCAGCAATTGGTTTCAACGTACAGAAACTTCTGCATGCAAGGTTGACCGATCCAACATTTATGGCTGGATTGTAACAAAAATGCACAGGGACTGGAGTTATTTTCTACAAGGAGTAAGCAGTTTTGCAATGTGTTTGCAGCAATTATACAGTCCTCAAACACAACTGCTTCTCTTGCTCTCATGGGCAAGAAGCAGATTCCAAAAAAAATCCTGGAGGATATTTTATAAAATGTTTAGGAGAAGAAAAAAAAAAAAAAAAAAAAGACACACCACACACTACAATTACGGGGACAATATTGTTACCATATAAATATATTTAAAAAAAAAATTACCTATTATTAGAAGATTCTGGTGCTGAAGGATAGCGTGTGGGTCCTTGCATTGGAGGAAATGGAAGGCGTGGATACGAAGGAAACATCTAAAATGGATGCAATTCAATTAAAAGATACACATCAGTCAAGTATAGATTTCCAATACTCCTAAAGAATCCTAAAAACACATTTAAAACAAATCACAGCCAGCCATTCTATTATCAAGTGTTCAAAATGAAAATTTCAAACTGATCTTAAAACGGAAGGAGGAAGAAAAAAAGACACACACACACACACACACACACACACACACACACACACACACACACACACACACACACAGCTTACATTTCCAGCAAATGAAGGCATCATGCCTCTGTGCTGAGGAGGTAGGCCAGGTTGCTGTCCATTCTGTTTGAGTTGCGGGGCTGGCCCTTTGCTCTGATCGATAGAATTAGGTAGTGCAGGTGTAGAGGATCCATCTTCTCCAACTGATGCAACATTTTCTTGGTCAGCAGGGGCAACAGGCGTACCAAGATTCCTTCCTCCACCTTCCCGCCAACTGGCCACATCAGCTATGGAAAAAAAAAAAGATTTAGCATCTTACTTCTAGGGCAAAAAAATGTCTAGTAAGATACTCAAATGAGCAAAACACATAAGTTGCAAGGAAAATTCACAAGAGCTTTCTATGAAACGTAATCACTTCAATACAGGGCACCCAACCCCCCCTCCTCCTGCCCAAGCCAATTTTCAGCTTTCAGTGCTGTCGCTGTTTAAATGACAAATTGCGCAGTCATGCTATGCTGTACCCTAACAAAATTTGTATAATTTTCTTCCCACAAATAGAGATTTCTTTTGGTGGCATTTTATCACCTATGCAGTTTTTATTTATTTTTTTATTTGTTTAGCATAAAGGTTTCTTCGTTTCTGTTATAAAACTTAGTAAATAAGTTTTCTCCTTCACCGATGGGCACTCATAGGCGGCAGATGGGTGGCACTGATTGGATCACTGATTAGGAGGCACTAGCGGGTATTGCTGGTGGGCACTGATTGGCATCATGTGTGGGCATACATTGCCCCCCCATGGACACTAGAGATGCCATGCCTGGTGGTCATCAGTGGGCATTCGAGGGGGGGCTGCGTCAGGCGCGAGTGAGGAAAAGCCGGTTCTTCCGGTTTACATCATGATCAACTGTAATTGGACACGACTGATCATGTGGTAAAGAGTCTGTCAGAGTTGCGGTGTGTCAGATTGACACGCTGCGATACGTGCCCCCGGGGGATCGCAGCGGCTTGTCATCCTGACCACGTCACATGACGTCCGGTCAGGATAACAACAACTTTGCCAACATCATTTTGCTATATGGCGGGCGGCAAGTGGTTAAACAGCTGAATAAATGTTTTTGCCAAAAAGGAACCAAGGGGGGTAATGCAAGAAAAGGCAACTCTACCAATAAAATGTTCAAATTTGCGTTCCAGAAAACCCAGAATGACCCATTACAACTGTTGAATCACACAGGAGGCTGAAGCTCAGAGCATTAGGTCAGCACATGGCTCAAACTGCATATCAAGACTACACACTAATGTAGTTCCACTATAGCAGCACTTGAAGGCCTACATTCCATTATTCAGTGGCCCACTTGCAGCAAGAAATAAAAGTAGAATTGCAGCTAAAGCTTCGTCTTAAAAATTATCCCCTTCTAACACCTATAGGAAAAAAAAAAAAAAAAAAGGGAAGATGTATACAACAACATATTTTCAGCCCACTCCCATCACATGATCTGGCCTCCCTTGTCAGCTGCAGGGGAGAGAGGGGACCACTGATCACAACTTAACCATAGCAACCACAGCTGTTGTCAGGTAGTCTCTCCATTTCCCTGCAGCCACTGCTGCTATCTGACAGGGTGATTACGTGACCGGAGTGGGCTAAAAATAGGCAAGTCTTTTCTACCCAGGTTAGTTAGTATAGGTGTTAGGAGGGGAGGGATCATTTTTAGGACAAGCTAGGTTTTAGCTGGAATTCTACTTTAAAGGCTAAGTTCACCTTTTTTTATTTTTCTAAATTCCAGCTCCCCTATGTACCAATATAGCATTCATGTACTTTTTTGCAAAAATATCAAAGATTTCCATAAAATCTACAGACACGTACCTTACTGTCCTCCATCCATGATTCCAAATGCATCTATTGCTTACATCCTTACAGACTTTAGGTCATGACACAAGAAGAAGTTGACCAGCTGACCTCATTAGCATACACGCTGCATCATCCACCCTCATCCAGTGGACAGAAACACTCAGCTGTCAAGCCCCGTTCACATCTCTGCATAGTGGGAACTCGCATTCCAACATCCATTTTTTTTTTTTCTTTGGCGTAGCGGGTTGCCTGTTGGCAGCATTTGCCATTCGTTTTTTCTCACATGCCAAAATGTGTTTGCTTCTGTGTTTGGTGTGTTTAATGGCACTGAAAGTGCAACTAGTAATTTTAGGTGTATAGGAGGTTGCTATACAATCTGATTGTACAATCTCCTTTAGATCTGCCATCAATTATGTAGTGCAAGGGCCTGCCTGATTGGATATAGAGTGATTGGCTAGATAGGCACTTCCTCCCATTATATAAATTTAGTAAATCTAAAAGGAGATTTTACAATCAGATTGTATAGTGTATGGCCACCGTCACACCTAAAATTACTAGCCAACACATTTTGCCATGTGAAAAAACGTGTCAAATGCTGCAAAACGCACAGTAAAAAAAAAACACGCAACCCACAAAAAAAATAAAAATAAAAAATAAAATAAAAAACACACGCCAAAATATCCCATAAGCCACATATAGCACAGCCTATTTAAATCAACGGGCTGCCCTATATGTGTGTATCACAGGAAAAACATTCACTCCCACTATGCTAGATGTGAATGGGGCCTGAAAGTGAAATTGGTGCGATAACACAACGAGGCTCCATTCACATCTGTGCGTTTCCTTGCATTTCAGAAATGCGCTGCACCAAAAAAAATCGCAGTAAAAAAAAAAAAAAAACACTCATGTGGGAACGCGAGTTCCCACTATGCAGAGATCTGAGCGGGGCTTGACAGCTGAATGTTTCTGTCCACTTCCTCCTATGTACTTGTATAAAGATGGCCATACACTATGCAATCTGATTGTGTATTTAGTGAGAAGGGTGATCACTGATTGATTTTTAAATAAAATGCAAACGTACACCTGGGAATTGGAGGGTGGATGATGCAGGGAGTGTGCTTATCAGCTGGTAAACTCTTTCCTGTGTCATAACCTACAGTCTGTAAGGATGCAAAACAGAAGCAATAGATACGTTTGGAATCATGGATGGAGGACAGAAAGGTACGCGTCTGTAGATTTTCTGGAAAGATTTGATATTTTTGCAAAAAAAGTACACGAATGCTCCATTGGTACATAGGGGAGGTGGAATTTTGAAAAAAAAAAAAGGTGAACTTTAATGCAGTCAACTCACGGTGTAGCAGGCATAATGTGACAAAAAGGACGATGACATGTAGGTAGGATTTATTAAAAATTTTACAATGTTTTTTCAAACATTTTTATTTAACTACTTACTGACCAGCCGCCATCGTTATACAGCGGCAGGTTGGCTCTCCTGCGCAAATAGCCATAGCTGTACAACGGCCGCTTTAAGGGCTCTAGGGGCGCACAGCGCCGATGCACGTGGCCACGATATCCGCCGACGACCCGCGATCGCTCCTCAGAGAGCCAGAACAGGGATCTGTCAAAGTAAACAGACAGATCCCCATTCTGTCAGGGAAGTAGAGATCAGGAACAGCGATCTCTCTCTACTCTGTCAGTACACTGCCCTCACAGTTAGAAACACCTCCCTATGACACACTTAAACCCTTGATCACCCCCTAGTGTTAACCCCTTCCCTGCCAGTGACATATATACAGTAATCAGTGGCTATTTTTAGCTCTGATCGCTGTACAAATGCCTATGGTCCCAAAAAAGAAGTCCAGTGTCCGATCTGTCCGCCGCAATGTCGCAGAAAAAAAAAAAGGAATAAATAAAATTGCCATAAATATAGCCCCTATTTTGTAGACGCTATAACTTTTGCACAAACCAAATCAATATACACTTAGTGCAATTTTTTTTACCAAATAAAAAAAAGAAGAACAAACTAGTGGGTTCTGAGAGGAGTTTTTCAGCTGTAAAAACGCTCCAATGTCAAAAAACATGGCTCATCAGCGCTTGACGTTTTTGATCCATTGAAAAAAAAAAAAAAATAATAATTTTAAAATTTTTTTTTTTTTTTGTAAAAACGTTGAAAAACTCACTGCAAAGCTACTGCCATTTTTATAACATTAATTTAACGTCCAGTGTGCATGAGGCCTAAAAATTTACTTTGTGGGCGCAAACTCGGTCCAGGTCCATAATTATCATCAGCTGCATCTTTCTCTTTTGTCTTTTCCGGCTCCCCAGCTGCCTGCAGACTTGGGAATTCTTGCTGAAAATAGCGGTTCACCTGAACACCTGAAAGGAAACAAGCAGCAATTAAACATTCTACATGAAAGCAGATTTAAAGAGAAATTCATATATACCGTATTTATCGGCGTATAACACGCACATTCATTTGAAGAGGGAAGTTTCAGGAAAAAAAATAAAAAAATTACATTTGAAATAAGGAACTTTGAAGCAATATAAGGGTCAGTGCCCATCTGCAGCCTCACAACTGATTATATATATATATATATATATATATATATATATATATATATATATATATATATATATATATATATATACACACATATATACATATACATACACACACACACACACACACACACACACACACACACACACACACACACACTAATAGCATATGATGCAAACATATAACATAATAGGCAAAAATTTCTAATTTTTACTAGGTTACAAGAAAGAAAAAAATGGCAGAGACTTAAACGCAATTTGACCGATGATTTCTACATTTACAAAAAGTGGAACCCCTTCACCCTACATAGACAAAGGTAAGGTTTACTTTAACCAAAAGGGTCCCCTTTACTGCCACTTGTAATAAGCCAAAATGTTTGGTATCTTCCACATCATGCCTACCAGAGGCCAAAGACATAAAATTAAGCTGCTGACCATAGTAAAGAAGTATATATCCTATAATAAACATCTTCGTCTAATGGCCATATGGTTGTATATTTTTCCTGAGGACATGAAACCTGGAGAGAAAATGGCGATCATTTGATTTTGCCTCATTTGCACAGAACATATGTAAATACAGTTCTGCAATATATATATTTTTTTTATATAAAATCACCCCTATGTGTCAGATATCTAATCTTGCTGTTAGTCAAATACATCGCCTCTACAAGTAGTAGATTATCTTTTTTTACGTTCTATGAAATGGCATACAATTATGCAGAAATATAGAAAAAGTCAGCACAAAAAAATTCTGTGCTAGCAGCAGAGATCACCGATTGGAGGAGTGCAGATGACCAATGACCAGGTTCACCTTCAAGCTTTCCTTCCCTTTTCTTACTCCCATTCATCTTTATTAGGCTTTGGTGGGTTCAGACTCAACCAGTAAAATGCACATTTGGAAATTACATTTGTGTTTTTTTTTTTCTCTTTAGCAGCGGCAATGTGCCCCTTTAGCCTGGGTTCACGCTGATGCAAATTTACAGCGGGTTTGATGCATTTAGGAACACATTTGCAGGTCATGTAAAAAGCATAGTAATCCATGGCTTTGGTTCAAATCTATGCGTTGCAAATTTGGTGCGAGAAAAAAATAAATAAATAAATAATAAAAAAAAAAAAAAAGGTTCCTGTGCGTGTTGACTGCGGGTGCGATGCAAATTCCTATGGTGCAGTGCAAATGTTATCTTCACAGGCTTCACTTCAACTTGCAGTAAACTCGCAGGACAGTTCACATCTGTGAATTATTCACCATCTGCCTCCTGAAATTTGCAGTAAATTCGCACCTGTCCACCTCAAAAACGCAAGGCAAATTTGCATCTCACACAGCACAAAAAAAAAAAAAAAAAAAAAACAAAAAAAAACACACGTCTCAAATTCACAGAGCATCGCAGTAGTGTGAACCTAGGCTTTAGGCACAAATATTGCTGCTTTAGAACTCTTCTTACCCTCATTGGGCCCACCCGGCTTGGAAGTGGCCCATGATTTGGCAACAGCAGGAACCTCCGGCGTAGGGGGAGCTACTGGCTTTGGAGGTGGTGGTGGTGGGGGCACTTCTGGTGTTCTAAAAAAAAATAAAAAATGGGAGGATAAGAATTTTTTTAAAAAAAATAAATCAATGTAAATCAAAGTTCAGACAGTATATTGGGTAGAACAATTGCATATAAAAACATAAAATAGTTACTTGCCAGATGACCAACTACTCTTTGATTGATTTATGAAAAATTTTAGTGTTATGAGCACATGGCTAAGTGCACCTCAAAAATGTGAGCGCTAAACGGGCAAGCTATGAAAACCACAAGATCCTTCACTTCTGGTGGAATTACCATTTACCTCAGAACTATAGAATCACAACCTATACAAATTAGAATAGCATTTGTAACAAATACACATGCCATTCTGCAAATGAACCTGATTAACCTTTTATTTTGATGATTTTTCTAAGTGCAAAAAGCTATAAAATGGTCAACTATGGTTACTGGCCTCTGCCCGATTTCCCAGGATCCTTATCTACTCGCACATATATACTGCTTTTATTAGAAGCCTGCCAGAGCTTGGAGATAAACTACAGGTAGCTGCCCTTTGGAATACAATTTTCTTTAAAAAAAAAAACACCTGTGCTAAAGAACCATCACACCCATCACCTGAAGGAACAGGTTGTCAGAACAACTTAAAAGTGATAAAAAAAGGCTTTAGTAATATAACAAACATGTTATATTTACCTACCCTGTGTAGTGGTTTTGCACAGAAAAGCCCCAATATTCCTTCTTGGGTCCCACACTGGCGCTCCTGGCTCCTCCCTCCTGCCCCCACAGCAAGCAACTTGCTGTGTGGGCAGGCATGCTCCCGTGTGTGTGAATTCACACACGGAGCCATGGTTCAGCTGTGCCCTCATGATTAGCTCACCGCCTGTGATTGACAGCAGGAGGAGCCATTGCCAAAAGCCAATCAGGAGTGCGAGTCCCCAAGTAGGCAAGGCTTTCGTGGAAACAATCGCTGGATCGAGAGGGGGCTCAGGTAAGAATTGGGGGGGGGGGGGTGCATGAAGGAAGGAAACCTTGTGCCTTTACAACCACTTTAAATGCTTTGATTTTGGACAAGCATGCAGATCAGAGGTTCAGACATTGGTTTTGACTACCCCCGTTTCTGATCAGATGGTCAAAGTATTGACACCAGAGGCACTCAGGCAAGTTGCATTTTCATAAAAGGTAGCTGAACAACGGTAGCCTTTGTTTTTCTTTCAGTTTAGGTTTCCTTTACAGAACCAAATAGAGGATTCAAGGCCGCCCCAAGCACTTGCTAAAATGAACAAGTATGCACAGCATCTATGCAACATCCGTGTTCTCCTGCATTGCCATCTTCTCATGAGTTTGGAGTTTTCAGCTGTCTATTGGCTAGCCAGGGACGATGCAGCTCCTGTACACAGGATTTATTACAGTCTGACAGACACAGCATGCCGAGATCATAAACTGATTCATGCATGTGCGGCTGTTGGTTTACAAAAAAAAAGCCTCCACACACTACCCACATTGTCCATAGCCTGCGCTTTAGGAAACTCTAAACAGTTTAGAGTTCGCACAAAATAATGACCCTAGGCAATAAATATTGCACAATTTTTATCCAGTTTTATTACAGATACTCACTTTTCCTCTTCATTTTGCTCTTGTTTTGATGCCCAGCCTGTTCCATCTTTGGGCACAATGTTCACATTGGGATCGTTGCCTTTATTTTCTGCTTTAAGACTAGGCAAATTTGCAGGTGGAGGCATGCGCCGAGAAACCGCAACTTTTCCCAAACTTTGGAGTCCATGGCGTGCAGCAACTTTAAGAGAGTAAAGGCATAAATTATGTGAAAAGCTTCAAACCAAGACTATTTTCACTTTGTTCACCCGAAGTGTGAGCATTAATGTTACAAGCAAACTACACAACATTCAGAAATTTACAAGTTAGGAACCATTCACACTAGAATGCAGTGCAGGAAAGCAGAGTTACCGTGCGGCTTCCTGCAGCACATTCCAATAGAGCTGCTCTTGTGATCTGCTGTGGGGGTCAGTGCAAAGTTAACGACACCAAACGCAGTGCGTTTGCCCGCACTGGATCGCATGGTACAAAAGTGCGATGCGGCTGCCATGGATTTCAAAAAGTAGTGCATGCATTACTTTTGGTGCAGAACGATTTCAGCCCAAAGTGAATAGGGCTGATATCACACTGCACAGAACTGCATGTGAACCGAACAGTGTTCCTGTACGATTCACATGCAGTTCCAAGTATAAAAGGTCACATCACAGTAATTGCACGCAATTCTAAAAATTCTTTTACTTTTATGTCCACATTCGTGATCAAGGACTTCTCTGAATGCATGAGATGTGGGAAGGCCATGTAGCTTTATAATTGTGTCCCAGTTGAAGTGGTAACAAACTAAAAAAATTAAAAATAAAAACCACACCTTCCCCGTTAAGAGAAAAACATGCAAAGTGCTCCAGTGGCGCACGCTGTCACCACTGAGATAGCTTCCACCTTCACCCGGTCTTTTTTCCAGGCTCTGGGCGTTTGAATGGCTGAGCCGCCCGGGAGTCACAGCTCTCTCAATGGACGGCATACCAAGAATTGAAAGTGCAGTGCGCACGAATCAATGACGTCACTGGCTGCTACTACAGTAAACATCTTCTTAACGGTGCACATTTAGGAGATATTTTCTGTACCTACAGGTAAGCTTCCTTATAGGTTTACCTGTAGGTATAAAAAAAAAGGGGACTTTACCATCGCTTTAACCCCTTATAGCCAAAAGACTGCTACAGCATGGGCCTAAATTGCCAGGAGGGCGTCCATATACGTCGTCCTGTGCTGAAGCGGCCTGCAGGGTGCTCTCTGATCAGCGAGTCAGAGACTCGGCTGATCACAGATCGGAGTAAGGGGCCGAGCCAGACCTCTTACCTTAGCCAATAACAGCTGATCACCTGATGCAAACCAACCAAGTAATTGGCTATTTTTTCTCCTCACGCTGACAGCGGAAAAAAAAAAAAAAAAAAAAAAAAAAAAACAGATCACCGGCTGTCAGACATTGACCCCTCACACAGCGAGCCGAGCCACCACCGCCTCATTGGGGGGGGGACTGTTCGGAAAATTTTATAGCAAAACTATGAAAACCCCAGCAGTGAATAACACCAAAAGAAAGCTCCATTTGTGTAAAAAAAAAAAAAAAAAAAAAAAAAAAAAAAAAAAGATTAAAATAAAATACTACAAATTGTCAAAGTGAGACAGCCCTAAAAGCTGAAAATTGGCCTGAGCAGGAAGGGGGTTTAAGTGCCCAGTAGGCGAGGTGGTTAAAGAAGAACTTTCTTCATTTTGGATAGCGTAAGGGAGGGTTTACTCTCAATGGCAAACAGGACACAATAGAGAGGTTGAGTCTCCTTAATGGAAACACAGACAGCAATCATTCTAACCCCTCGCCATTATCCAAAAAAATAAAAAATAAATATGTTTTTCCTTTAGGTGTTTGTCTATGGCAAAAAAAAAAAACATTCAGAAAACAGACGCGTGTGCCACACAGATGACGAATGTCAAAAGCAAACAATTGAGACCAGATACTACATTGAATTGTTATTCTACTTACCAGCAGTTTTCTGTGTTTCTAGTGACTTTCCCTTATAAGTATTAAACAGGCTGAGAGTTGCATACTTTTTCCCATCCTTTGATTTTGTGCTCTGGCCTGGCTTCTCCGACATGTCGAAGGAAATTCATCGAGTCTGGTACACCCTCCACTCACTTTTGGACCCAGTCCTGTGAAAAAAACGTAAGATGACAATATATTACATTCAGAATACAAATACCAATGACTGGGCACAGAGCAAAAGACCCAATTTCAGGTTTCCAAATGTATCAGGCCATTGGCTTAAGCTAAACTACCACAACCAATACCAGGATGCAAATGATCTGCCTCAGATTTAAAGTGCATTGCATACTAACTCATTATGAAATACTCACCCGAGATAGATTGACGCCCTCGCTGTGGTGCCCGTACACGGCACCAGCCGGCGACATCACTCCCGGGGGTTACTTCCGGGTATCACAGCTCCGGCACTGTGATTGGCCAGAGCTGTGATGACGTCACTCACGCGCAAAAGCCGGTAACGGCACATGCGCTAATGACATCAGCACATGCAAATACAGGGGATAATTGCCTAAACCGTGCAGGTTTAGGAAATATCCTAAAGTGGGGACTCCATGGATCGGACTTGTTATTCCAGCACGTTTCGGATGCTCAATTGGATAAAGATCTAGAGAATTGAGGCCAAGTCAACACCTCAAACTCATTGTGTTCTTCAAACCATTCTTGAACCATTTTTGTAGTGTGGCAGGTTGCATTATTCTGCTGAAAGAGGCCACTATCAAGGAATACCGTTTTCATGAAGGGGTGTACTTGGTCACCACATAATGTTTAGATAGGTGTCAACTAAAATCCACTCAAATGGCAGGACTCAAGGTTTCCCAGCAGAACATTGCCCAAAGCATCACACTACCTCCAGCACCTAGCCTTCTTCCCATACTGCATCCTGGTGTCAGCTCTTCCCCAGGTAAGTGATGTGCACACACCCGGCCATCCACATGATGTAAAAGAAAACGCGATTCATCAGACCGGGGCACCTTTTCCATTGCTCCTTGGTCCATGTCTGATGCTCACATACCCAATGTATAGGCTTTTGACTGTGGATACAGGTCAGCAGGCTACGCAGCCCCATACGCTACAAACCGTGAAGCACTGACTACACTCTGACACCCTCCTATCAGAGCCAGCACTAACATTTCAACTATTTGAGTTACAGTAATTCTACTATTGGATCAGACTTCATGGGCCAGCCTTCACTCCCCATGTGCATCAGTGAGACTTGGCTGCCCATGACCCTGTTGCCAGTTTTCCTTCCTTGGACCACTTTTGGTCAGTCCTGACCACTGCAGACCAGGAACATCACACAAGAGCTGCAGTTTTTAATAAAAAAAAAAATCTAATTTTTTTTATTATTTTCGACTTTTTAATATCATGAATTTAAGTGAATATGAATTTGTTGGCCATTATTGGCACCTTTTGAAGCGGTGTCAAAAATCCTGCTTGTTGCATTTTTGGTGCAGATTTGGCAAACTGCACCTCCCCATTGGAATGCAGTAAACACTGCAAGAGCGCAGTGCACACTGCTACGTTTGATGCATTTTTTGAGTCATGTGACCTATGAGCAGCAGCCATTATCGGCACAATGCTGAAATCCCTATTTCCGCCTGATAATTTTGGTGCATCACTACTTAAATCCTTCTGTTCTTTTTTTCAACATATAATGTCAGGAATATGTTCACTGGCTGCCTAATATATCCCAACGACTTTCAAATGACATTGTTACAAGAAAATCAATGGTATCCACTTGTCAGTGGTCATCAAATTATGGCTGATCGGTGGTATTTATATATAACCGTACAATGGGGTTAATTTACTAGAACTGGAGAGTGCAAAATCTGATGCAGCTATGCATGGTAGCCAATCAGCTTCCAGCCCAGGTTCACACTGCTGCAGGATTGAACTAGTGCGAGTTCAGCTGAATTCACAATTTCATACTCGCGTGTCAGTCTGATGTCGGGGGCGATTTCAAAGACATCTGTGTGTGTTCCCGCACAGATGTCTATTGGGGGGGGGGGGGGGGGGGGGGGGGGGGGGAATAATCGCACCCGAAGTCACCAATAGTACAGAAAGTCAGCGTTGCACCGTTTTGACAGTGCCATTTCCGGCAATAGCTGCCGATTTGGCAAGTCAAATCGCATCAATGTGAACCTAGGTTTATTGTCAAAGCTTAAACAAGCTGAAGTTAGAAGCCGATTGGCTACCATGCACAGCTGTACCAAATTTTGCACTAGTTTAATAAATCAATCCCAGTGTGTGTTATAGCTAGAAGCTCCTGTTCACATTGGCGCGATTTGACAGGTCAAAAATCGCATGTCAAATCGGAGCCTATTGCCGGCAATAGG
Organism: Lithobates sylvaticus; assembly: GCA_028564925.1. Lineage (NCBI taxonomy): Eukaryota > Metazoa > Chordata > Amphibia > Anura > Ranidae > Lithobates > Lithobates sylvaticus. The sequence goes on from CM053032.1 coordinate 197,494,775, forward strand.
AGCGCCCCAATTGGCGCGACTGACTTTGCGGCACTGCACAGATTTCCAAAAGTAGTTCCTGCACTACTTTTGGCGACTTCAATAGTCATCTGTGCATGAACCCGTACAGAGGCCTTTCAAGTCGCTCCTGAAATTCGGCTTTGAAATCATGCGAGTTAAGATGAACTTGCACGATTTCAGTGTGAACGAGTGCTAAAAGCACATCATACAACTGGATAGATAGATATATATACACACACACACACACACACACACACACACACACACACACCAATTGCTGTAGCTAAAAAGCCTGGTATGTATACTTGTGTCAATGCTGGACACATTCACATACGATTCATGTTTATAGGGCAAAACATAACAAATCAAGTTATGTAGCGGATCAAGTAAACACTTCAGCTGCTCTAAATACAGAAATGTCACTATTCACCCAAACCATAAATTCTCTGATCTCCGGCAGCTATAACACATTACTTCACAGGGAGAGTAGAGTAGGAGTACTTCCTGGAGGAAAGCCTGTGTTGTATAACTTACTCTCTGCAATCACCTTAGGATTTTGTGTCCATGGCATCAGTTTGACATCAAATCTGAGATCATTCAGAATTCACTGACAGGTACATCTAACCTGCAAGTTAGGCTCCTCCTGACCCGCTTCAACCACTTCAGGACCAGGCCTTTTTTTTTTTTTTTTTTCAAACTTGTTGTCTACAAGTTAAAATAATTTTTGCTAGAAAATTACTTGGAACCCCCAAACATATATATTAGAGCTGCACAATTCTGGCCAAAATGAGAAATCTGATATTTTTTTTTTGCTTCGAATAAAGATCACCATTCTCTCGGCATAAAATCTTTCACATTATATAAAAATAAATTTCTACAGGTTACCAGTTTTGAGTTACAGAAGGGGTCGAGTGCTAGAATTATTACTCTCGCTCCAATGCTCGCGGCGATACCTCACATGTGTGGTTTGAACACTGATTGCATATGCGGGCATGACTCACGTATGCGTTCACTTCTGCGCAGGAGCTCGGCGGGACAGAGTCTGCAGAGAACTGGTGACGATCAGCTGAGTGCCGGGCTGTTCAAGGGCCAGGATCGGCTGGTTTAGGCTTCTGGGTGGATCTCAACTTTAAAGACAGGATCTTTCCAAAGCCTGGACCGGCCGAGTGACATCAGCCCACAGCAGGATTTAACCCACTGTGGGCTGAAAACAGGTTACACGAGTGTAGAATGAAGAGAACTCCTGTGATCCTTGGGGGGGGTACAGACAAAAATAGCTTTGGCCATACTTCTCCTGTAAAGCACAGTATGATGACACTAAATAAATTGGAAAAACTCCAACAGAAGGAATTTAGAACATGCGGTTCATTTAAGGCCCGAGACAGATGCAAACTCTGCTGAACGCATGTTTTAAAAAGCAGAAACCTGCATTTAAAAACGTGCGTTTTGCTGTGTTTTAATGCCGCGTTTACGTCTATAAGCATTTGTAAAGATATCTTATAGACCTCCCCAAGCTCAGAAAGCATATATTATTAACTATTTCTGCCATTTTGATCAGAGTGAGCAGCAGCAGCAGAGAGCAGTTGTACACTTGCATTTGCCTCTCTTTCTGTGTTTTTTTTTTTTTTTGGAAATGGATCCCATATTAAATATATATGTCAGGAAATGCTCCTGATGTTGCTCTTGATAAGGCAGCAACGTCGTCGCAAATTTGCATGAGAGGTCCAGAGTCAGAGCTCGTCGATATTGGACCCATCCGTTAATGGCACAGCGAATGTCCGTTGGATATTTCACAAACATGTATGCATCAGTGAGTATATATGCTCTATGAACTATCTAAATTAATTACGACATTTTAAACCAATTTTTTTTGTATTTTTTATGGTTTACCATCATATTTCTGAGTTTTCTGGTCCAAAAAATTGGGTTCCTTTAAAAAGGCTTATAAACGCAAATGCAGGTGCCTGCGTTTAGCGTCTGAAACGTGGAAAAGCAAAGTGTCTGAAAGCATTTTTTTGCTTCTGGAAAAACGAGGTTAAACGCAACTGCATAAAAACAGGAAAAAACGAGACTGTGTACATGGACACATAGGATAACATTGCATGCGTTCAGGTGCAGTTGAAAAAAAGTGTCCAACTGCCTCTGAACGCGCGTTTAACAGCGTCTCGTGTGCATGGGGCCTAAAAAGTACCTACAATTGGTAACAGATTCAAACCTAATGCACTGGCAACACATTGGATAAAACATGTGTACATTAGAATACAGATCTCCATAATCAGCCAATGAATAAATATTAAACCCCCGGGGTGTGCAGCACCTCTGCCACATAACTATTTAACCCTTTCCCTGAAGGGCGAAGATTCAAATCATCTTTTGTTTTCACGTGTGCCTACATTCATGTCTGTTCAGGAAGGCTGCGTCCTTTTCAATTTAGACAGATCTGAAAGTCATCAGATGTGTCGGTTTACATTTGTTCTGTTTAGGTACATTCTTTAGGGCCTGTTTACACTAAACTTGTAGTGCGGGAAAAAAAAAAAAAAACACGTTTTGTGCACGGTTTTCGCACCGCATTCAAAATGTATTAGGTGTGCGATCTGCTACCAGTGTTAATCTAATTCTAATTTTTTGGCAGGTGGCACTGGGCCGATTTGTCAGTTACACTATCAGTAACTTAATGCAGAGACCAGATGTCGGAATTCAGCGTGATGTCAGGGGTGAGTGGGACTCGGGGTGGGCAGGGCCCTGCAGCTATCAAACACCAGCTAATGATTGGGCTGCTTAAGTGGGTGGGGCCACACACATAGCGGCCCGCCGAGATCCCATTGGCTGGTGTTTGATAGCTGCAGAGCCCCGCCCACCCCGAGTCCCACTCACCCCTAACATCACGCTGAATTCTGACAGCTCCTCTCTCTGCATTCAGTTTCACACACTGAGCACAGAGCCCCTCAGTGTGTTAAACTGTCAGTGGAGTGGGGGGGAAGGGAGGTAATCGGCCAAATTTGCACAAAAATTGGCCGATTTCCTAAAAAAAAAAAAAAAATCCAAATATCGGCCGACCTCTACTATTGTTGCTGACCATGTCCATCTATCTATGAGAGAGATTATAGATATTTTCACATCCCACCAGGCAGGCACTGCTCCCCTAGAAGTCAGATTTTTTAATTCCTGGGTAATCTATGTTTTGAGCAAGCTTTTTGTTCTACTGCTGAATATTATTAGACCCAGAGGCAAGGCTCTGCAGATGCTGTTCACATACTGGTCCCTTTCACTTGGGGCGGACCCGCTCATCGGGAGGTACCCCTGTTGATCTCTGCTGAATGACAGGTCTGTCCCTACTCACTGAGCAGGGAGAGACCTGTCAGAGCCCTGCTAATCTCCATTGGAAGATCGGCCAAAAAATGGACAGCATGTCCATTTTCATCAGATCCCATTCGATCGACGGATGGCGAACGTACCGCCATACATCTGTTTTGAGTGGATCAAATGGCAGTGGACACATGTCCGCTGACATCCGCCAACCAATAAGAGTCAATGGGTGGCACGCTTGAAAATGGACAGGTAGATCTGAGCGGGCTTAGAGTGTGAAAAGGGGCCCATTAGTAAAAAAAGATGGGGAGAATTATATATATTTCAGAATTAAATCGTTAAAAAATCGTGACCTCGATTCAACCCCCCTGACGATCTCTATTGCAGAGTTTGACGATTCTTTCATATAACAAGCGGAGAGACTTATCTGCTCACTCAGTTGGCAGACTGCCTGGATTTTTTCTTTTGACAAGTTTAACATGAAACATTGTAACTAATGCTTCCTTCTTAGATCAAAAAGGGATAAACTGTGTGTAAAGAACAGTCTGCCAAGTTTTTAACACGTAAATGCAGGAAGTTTAACCACTTAAATCTTTTTCTGATACTTGTTTAAGTTAAAATCAATATTCTTTTGCTAGAAATTTACTTGGAACGCACGCACACACACACACACACACACACACACACACACACACACACACTTTAGCAGAGACCCTAGGCAATAAAATGGCAATTGCTGCAATATTTTAGGTCACACTATTTGCCCAGCAGTCTTTCAAATGCAATTTTTTGGGAAAAAACGAAACAGTAAAGTTAGCCCATTTTTTTGTTTGTTTTAATGCGAAAGATGATGTTACTCTGCCAAAATCGTGATCCATCTTCTAAGCAAAAAAAAAAAAAAAGCTATTCTCATTTTAGCCAGAATCGTGCATCTCTCTCTCTCTCTCTCTCTACACTTTGGAGTTGATTGACCCTTTTGGTCAATGCTTAATAACGTCCCTGGTTGACAAGGACATCTACTGTACTACAAGAGCAGCCAGTAAGAAGTCCATTCCCCCCCCCCTCACATTGTACACTTGTGTTCTTCCCTCACCTCTGTGCCTTTTACTATCTTGTTATTAGCAGCTCTGTGTCCCCTCAGTGTCGGTCTCCTTGGGGCACCTCTCATTATTGCTGTATAGTTATTAGTTACTATAGTAGCATTGCTATAGTAACTGCAGCTCTGCATCTATCTCGGTCTTCAATATATACGCACAGAAGTTCAAACCTGTACAATTCATGGTTTTCATACAGGATTCAAAAGCACCCTGGCCAACAATAAAACAATCCATAACATAGTAAGCTTGCATGAAAATAAACGAGTTTCAAGTGTGAAGAGCAACTAGCAGGTCTAGTAAATGGATCATGCCACCCTGGGAATCCTAGGTCACTTGGGCCAGAGACGTTGGGCGCAGGAGGTTTCTAGACAGCTACCGATTGGTCAGCGCTGTCACGTGGATGGTGCTGACCAATTAGAATCCCTGTGGTCCGTACTGTCAACACGGAGAGGTGAGGAGAGAGACAGCGGCGGGGATTTCAAACCCCTCAACCGGTGAAGCGGCTTTTCAGCATCTGACAGCGGGGGATGGTGGCAGTCTGGTACAGCGGGGGGGGGGGGGGGGGTCCAGTGGATGGCTTGAGATGCAGGGAACAAAGCCATGAGAGAGGCAGGAGGAGCCCATAGCATGTTACGATCGTGTGTACGGGCCACAAGTCACCTGTAAGCCACACAGCCACTGTAGCAAAAATACATATCAACGGCTTGTCTCCAAGATAAACTGTCAGCTGGTTTAAAGCTCGACTCCAGGAAAAAAAAAATTTATGTTCACATTAAACACCTGTACATATTTAAAAAAGCAATAAAACAGTTAAATATATACAAATGAAGTGTCATTCTGTTCAGCCGGTTTGGCGACTAAAACAAACTGCTGGAATACACAGCCACACATGACACCATTTCTTCATGTTCCTGGTGTCACCTCTCCCTATCCAGCTCCCTCATTTGGACAATGAATCAGCATCACTGCACTGCCAATTCACAGTCCAATGAGCACAGGAGCTGTAGAGCTGAACCAGGAAAAGAGCGGCATTCGCTTTCAAATTGTACAGCGTAGGAGGCATGAGTAAATCCCAAAACTATCTTGCAGAGAATTTGTAATGCCAGTTAGACAGACATTTCATATACTGTAAATGCATCTTAATTGCGTTTTCTACTATTTGCCTCAATTTGTGCTTTAAACCCCAAACTCCTGACTCTGCGCCCGCCCCACCCAACAGTATTCTATACTTTTTAAAACCTACGTTTACCACAAATATATCTACAGGCATACCCCGCTTTAAGTACACTCACTTTACATACACTCGCGAGTAAGGACATACCCGTGAGAGTATGTAAAGTGGCTCTCAAGCTAAAGCTGCAGATGAGTAATCTGTGTACGGGTAGCTCCCTGACTCCCCCCCACCCCAGAAGTGTAAAAGGGTATTGCTTCACTTTAAGTACATTTTCATTTTACATACATGCTCTGGTCCCATTGTGTACTTAAAAGTGGGGTATGCCTATATATCTCTCTCTATTAAGAAAATGGAAGTGAACAGAAGAGAAATCCAAATCCAAGCCATATTTGTTGTGACCACCTTTGCCTGCAAACCAGCATCAATTCTTCTAGGTACACTTGCCGAGTTCCTTCAAAAACTGTGCAGGTAGCTTGTTCTAAACATCTTGGGGAACTAACCCCAGATCTGTGGATGTAGGCTGCCTCTTCATGTAATCCCAAATAGATACACGATTTGGAGACCAGAGCCAAACCATCACTTCCAGGACTCCTTGTTCTTTACACTGAAAAAAAAAAAAAAAAAAAGCGAAGGCATAATGAGCTAGTATGCATCGCATACTAGCTCATGAAATACCATACAACGAAGCTGTTGCAGCGGTCCCGGCACACCAATGTCGTGGCCAACATCTTTTCCGAAGCCTCTTCTGGGTTCGCGTGTTCTGGCGCTGCGATTGGCCATTCCTTCACTTCCCGATTCCCTCACCGAGAATGGCTCCGGCAGAAGCAGAGAGCCGAGCGATTGATCGGCCTCTACTGCAGACATCGCTGGGCTCCAGGAAAGGTAAGTGTCCATTTATTAAAAGTCAGCAGCTGTAGTATTCTGCTGGCTTTTAAAAAAAATAAAATAAATAAAAATAAAAAAATTCAGGCGCAATCCCTCTTGAATGACCGTGTGAAAGTAACCCTTCAGGTGCATCAGGGGTTAACAGAACTAAGGGGCTACCACAGGCTCATGAAGAGAGCCTGACTAGGGCTGCCCTTTTCGCCCAGCTTCTCCATTCATAGACGTTGTACTACATGATATACCAAAAGAGGGGGCAGACCAATCCCACCCATCCTCCATTTATAGATCATGTTCATATAGCGACTAAAATGCAAAGAAACAAATCGGTTATTATAAGACCCGTTTCAAACTGAGGCGCTATAGCGCCTGCAAAGCGCCCTGAAACAGCGGCTCCATTCACTCCAGTGTGAAGGCCCAAGGGCTTTCACACAGGAGCCGTGCGCTGGCAGGGCGTTAGAAAGTCCCGCCAGCAGGTTCTTTGGAGCCCCTCACCCCCCTAAACTCAACGCCCCTAAAGCGCCCCTGCCCATTGAAATCAATGGGCAGTGCGGCTAAAACGCCGGCAAAGCGCCGCTGTAGCAGCGCTGTCAACCCTTTTTCGGCCGCTAACGGGGATTAAAAGCGCCCGCCAGCGATTGAATAGCGCTGCTAAAAATAGCAGCGTTTTACCACCGACGCCTGGGGCGGCTCAGTGTAAAATGGCTCTTAAGTGAGCCTATGAGAACAGAAGCACAGCGCCTGATACTGCTGACTGGGAATTCGAAGGTTTACATTCAGAACTGCCATGATCCTGGTGTCACTACCCAGTCACTTACTTGAAACAAGCAAGCAGCCAGTGAAGGCTGAGCTTTCATCCTGCCCATTTATTCAAGATTAGCAACACAGTGGAGGAGAAATCCAGATCAAAATTAAACCTAGCGTCTGCAACAAGCAGCACTGTTTTTTCTTTTCAAACCGGTTCCCTAAATCTAGGGATTACAATACAAACTATAATAGATAACAGGCCAAAAAAAATACAAATTCCTGGAAGAAAAAGACAGCAGTACCAACACACTCTTTACCTGATACTAAAATATTCACACCAGATGTGGTGGGACTGCGTTGGGCAGCTATTCCAGCGCAGTCCCAACACATTGACGGGGCAAAAGACCTCGTCTCCCATGTGTCCAGTACATACATCTGCATTGCGGTGGTGTGCAAGCACCTTGCGCTGAGAAAAAGCACCGCATGCAGTACTTTCAGCAGTGTGAGGCAATTCACTGCCTCACACCGCGTGGCTGACAAACGTTATGTGATGTAAGGAAAAAAGTGCAGCGCTAAAGAAGTCAATGGTGGTGATACCCTTCAACTAGCAAACAATTCCTCAATAATGATTGAGGAAATGGTAGTATATACCTGACATGAACAAAAAATATATACAAAATATGTGAGAATATATTCCTCAGTGATAAATATAAGAATGGTGTGAACCTGAAACCAAAAGAGCAAACAATACAAATGGTATTTGTAGTGCACACAAATAAAGTCCCAAAAAAACTCCTCAGTGGTGATTGAGGAACAAATTCCTATATGCATTAAAAGTGAAAAGTAACATATCAAAATGGTGATAATATCCTGGGTAAACAGAAAATGTCCCAAAGTGATATAATATGGATAACGTCAAATCAGAGTAATCCTGGACCGAATCTTCTGGTATACACACTCGTATATAAGGAAAATGGATGTACGCTTACCAGAACTGGTGGACTCCCTGTCAGCAACAGGGAGTCAAACAGGCATAGAGAGGCTCTAGGTAGCCTACGATCTCGATGTTCCAAGGCGGACGGATGGGCTGTGTAGAACCACTCACGGCTTCGCCAACAGGATACGGTGGATCAGGATGAAGACGGCTATCGTGAAGTCTGGATCTTCATGGATGGAATAGGGATTCCTGGACAGCCACTTGGTAGGTGGAAAATGGAGTGAGCAGGTAATAGACGCTCACAAAGATGAAGCGAGGGCTCTCTTGAAGTACTCTCCAAATAGATATTCGACCATGTGGAGAAAAGGTGAAAAAAACCGGAGGGGACTCCAATCGTGTGGATCAATAAAGCAGGTTTTTATTTAAAAAAAACGGATACAAAACAAATATAAAAGTGATCACGTATTAAAAAGCAGTGTGGGTATGGGTATGACCTGGCCAGGGTCATACCCACACTGCTTTTTAATACGTGATCACTTTTATATTATTTGTTTTGTATCCGTTTTTTTTAAATAAAAACCTGCTTTATTGATCCACACGATTGGAGTCCCCTCCGGTTTTTTCACCTTTTCTCCACATGGTCGAATATCTATTTGGAGAGTACTTCAAGAGAGCCCTCGCTTCATCTTTGTGAGCGTCTATTACCTGCTCACTCCATTTTCCACCTACCAAGTGGCTGTCCAGGAATCCCTATTCCATCCATGAAGATCCAGACTTCACGATAGCCGTCTTCATCCTGATCCACCGTATCCTGTTGGCGAAGCCGTGAGTGGTTCTACACAGCCCATCCGTCCGCCTTGGAACATCGAGATCGTAGGCTACCTAGAGCCTCTCTATGCCTGTTTGACTCCCTGTTGCTGACAGGGAGTCCACCAGTTCTGGTAAGCGTACATCCATTTTCCTTATATACGAGTGTGTATACCAGAAGATTCGGTCCAGGATTACTCTGATTTGACGTTATCCATATTATATCACTTTGGGACATTTTCTGTTTACCCAGGATATTATCACCATTTTGATATGTTACTTTTCACTTTTAATGCATATAGGAATTTGTTCCTCAATCACCACTGAGGAGTTTTTTTGGGACTTTATTTGTGTGCACTACAAATACCATTTGTATTGTTTGCTCTTTTGGTTTCAGGTTCACACCATTCTTATATTTATCACTGAGGAATATATTCTCACATATTTTGTATATATTTTTTGTTCATGTCAGGTATATACTACCATTTCCTCAATCATTATTGAGGAATTGTTTGCTAGTTGAAGGGTATCACCACCATTGACTTCTTTAGCGCTGCACTTTTTTCCTTACATTGCCTTGAATATTTGTCTTATTCTAGTGCAGCAGCTATACTTGCACTGTGTGTTACATTTGAGTTTAGCGCTGTAATTTCCCCCACTTCAAGCGTTATGTGATGTCTGCGCGACAAGGAATAAAAAAATAAATAAATAGAATAAAATTGTGCGATTGGCCGAGCTTAGCATATCATCACTGCACAACAGGCGCTGCAATGCAGTGGCTTGTGTGAAGGCAGTTTATAAAACTTGTATGCTTTCCCTGTGAAGTCACAGCTTGATTTCAAGGCAACTCTCACTTTAAAAAGAGCCTTTTAAGTAATATGCAGAGAAAAAAATAAAATTAAAACTACACCTTTAATGGAGATTAGAAGGGCAATTGGTCCAAGCTGGACCAATGTAACTATGCAATAAATATCACACATAGACTTCAGTTTTAAAGGCTTAGTTCACCTTTAAGAGCATGTTACACCAATATTTAGGGTACAACATGCTCCTAGTGACCCACCTTCCTCCACAACACTCCCCGCTTTATGACAGCGGGCAGGGGATCTTCTCTCCGCGATCGCTGTCACAATTTGAAAACAGCATAGCACTGTGGGGCTCTGCCCACACGGCCACATCATTCATTCACATTTTACTGTGAACAAATTAGTCTACAAGTACCATCAACCACAGAGGTGAGCGTCCATGGTTAATCGATTCTTCCTGCCACACAGTAATTGCCTGCCAATATCAGGGATACAGGCAGACACTCCCGAGTGTCTGATGGATCCACGCATTGCACCTGGCATCTGCTGATCGAGGATGCAATGTTTAAAAAGGAGAAGTTCACCTTTTGTAACATGTTACATCCATATTCACAGTGTAATGCTACAGATGCACCGGCCCCTGCTCCACCCAATCCCCAGTTTGGACATCCACCCGGCTGCGTCATTCATTCACACAGTACTGTGAATGGGAAAACTACAAGATCCAGCAGCCTTTGCGGCTGTCGACTTGTAGTTCTCAATGAACTACCAGGGCGCTATTAAGTGCTGTGGTAGCTCATTAAGTCTTCCTGTCACAGTGTAACTGCCTGCCTGTATCGGAAGTAGGGCCAGACAGATAGATAGGCTGCAGGACCATAGCATTACACCCGCGATGTAACAATGGGTGCTGATCAAGGGTGCAATGATTTACAAGTCCATTACAGAAAAAAAAAAAAGCATTTTTTTTTTTACTTGCAAGATGTGCATGTATTTTTTTTTTTTTTTCCTTTTTTTTTACAAAAAAGGTAAACGTATCCTTTAAAGCGATTCTAAAGATGAAATGTTTTTTACCTTAACATATTCTCAGTCAAATCCATTGAGAAGAAAGCTGGGGGCAAGGCCGAGCTGGGCGGCATCTACGGACACACAGCCTGGCTCAAGAGGGAGTCCACATTTTTGCCCCCGAAGCAGGTGGCTTGCTATGGGGGCAGACACAGAAGAGGAGGAGCCATCAAGACTGCCGGTGGGGGACCCCATAAGAGACTTAGGGCCGCTATGTGCATTACCATTTCACAGAGCAGGTGGGTGAGTGAGTAGAACATGTTTATTTAAAATTTCTTTTTTCATTGCCTTTGGAAAATACTAACCTACATCTAGACTTCAAAAAAAATAATAATAATTTATACACAGTACAAACCTACACTTCTTTAAAGGGATACAATATATATATATATATATATATATATATATATATATATATATATATATATATATATATATATATATATACATACATATATATATATATATACATATACATATACATATACACACACACACACACATATACATATATACACACACACACACAAATATAAATTGGCATTAAAATTTCATGCAACAAAATTAGACTAATCGAAATGCTAAATGACATTGCTCTTTAATGTGTTAAATGATGCATAGATCTGGGCCTAGATACCTAATGGTTCACACCACAAAGAGACAGGGGGCAGCTTTGATAAGCTCACTTCCTGGTCTCATTGTGAAGATAATGAGCTGAAACCTTTTGTTTATAGCTCGTCTCTGAACTCCCAGGGAGGCCATGCTAGGACAAAGATGATGCAGCTTCCTCCCATCTGCTGCTCTGATGGTTCAATTTTCACCAATACCTACAGAGATGGATACTAGGAGATAAACATTTGAATTGCATTATATTAGAGCCAACATCATGAGCATCCGCACACTGCCAGTGCTCCAAATGTAAAGCATCGGAACCTTTTCACTTCTTGCAGCTCCTTCCCACTGTGAACTCCTGTGAGAAGGGCCTTAAAAGGGATTGTAAAGTCTTTTTTTTTTTTTTTTTAAACAAAAGCATGTTATACTTACATGCTCTATGCAGTTGGTTTTGCACAAGGCAGCCCAGATCTTCCTCTTCTCGGGTCCCTCTTCGCTGCTCCTGGCCCCTCCCTCCTGTCGAGTGCCCCCACAGCAAGCAGCTTGTCCATTCAGACAGGGAGCTGCCATTCGGCCCCCTCACTGCCTTTGACAGCCGCGAGAGCCAATGGAGCCGCTGCGGTGTCTCAGCCAGTGGGAGATTCCCGGACAGCAAGGGGGGATTCGTGGATATCGCTGGACAGAGAAGGGGCTCAGGTAAGTATTAGGGGGTGCTGGGAAGGCTGCTAAACACAAAAGGCTTTTTTTATCTTAATGCATAAAAGATAAAACAAAATAAAATAAAAATAATCTTCCGCCTCTACAACTCCTTTAAAGCTGACCATAGACGGTTCGAATCTCAGACGGTTCAGCAGAATGAGGCCGAGATTTGAACCATGTATGAGCAAGCTGAGCGATCAACTTGGGTACAATCAGCCGGCCGACTTTTATATACAATTAGAAACCATCCCAGTATGTTCTCCCGGCAGGGGTGGCTTTGCAGGAAGGATTCTCCTGTTAACATTGTGTGTTGATGGGGGAGGGGGGGGGGAAGACACCCCACCCCCACCAAATTTCTTTCCCGCTATGGCCGACCTAACAATGTTAATCAGAAGACTGACATTCCCAGAAGTGTTAGATTCTCAGCAGACTTTACCGGAAGATTCACCTTCAATGGGGGAGCATTTGGTGGCAGCGAGAGACAAGTATATATTTTTTTGCAGGGACCATTTTACATCTAAAGCTGGCCATACACCTATAGATTATCTGCAGATTTTCTATGGTTAGATGGGAAAAGTGGGAGATTCCTCCATCCACACAGTTTAGCGAACATGGAGATATCTGTTGCACCTTTTCCATCTAACCATAGAAAATCTGCAGATAATCTATAGGTGTATGGCCAGCTTTACAGACTCACTTTAGGTTAGTACTAGTATGCCTTAAAGTGGAGCTAAAGCTCAGAACCCAGAGAGAAAAAATAAAAAAACTGATTGAAGATGTGTGTACACCATAGACTAGAAGGTAAGTATCAGAGTTTAGTGCTGCTTTGATTTTTTTTTTTTGTCAGCAGTCCTTTAGGAGTACCACACAGTTCTCACACTCTTACCCCCATGTATTAACCACTTCAATACAGGGCACTTATACACCTTCCTGCCCAGGACAATTTTGAGCTTTATGCGCTGTCGGACTTTGAATGACACTGTACCCAAACTACATTTTTATCATTTTGTTCCCACAAATAGAGCTTTCTTTTGGTGGTATTTGATCACCGCCACAGATTTTATTTTTTGCTAAAACAAAGTGCTTTTGCTACTTTTATAAAATTTGAAAGTTTTCTCTTTCACTGATGGGCACTGATAAGGCGGCACCGAGGTGGCACCAATGAGCAGGCACCGACGATGGGCACTAAAATGCTGAAAAGATGGGTACTTATGGGTGGCACTGATAGGCGGCACTGCTGGGCAATGATACGCATCCCTGGTGGCACTGGCAGGCATTGTCACAGATGTGCATTTCCCTGGGGGTCTGGGGGGGGGGGGGGGGTGCCATCCTGGTGGTCCTGAGCGGCATCCTGGTGGTCCTGGGCGGGATCAGAGGGGCAACAATCAGCACAGACCCACCCCCCTGTCAGGAGAGTCGCCAATCGGCTTTTCTTCACTCGCGTCTGACAGACCACTCCAACCAACCGATCAACGGCTCTTCCTATTTACATCGTGATCAGCCGTGATTGGACACGATTGATCACATGGTAAAGAGTCTCCGTCAGAGACTCTTTAACCTAGATCGGTGTTGTGGGGTGTCAACAATGATCGCCGCGATGCGCACCAGCTCAATATCCTGATCATGTCATATGACGTCCGGTTAGGATATTGAAACCACTTTGCCGCAGTCATTCTGCTATATGGCGGGCGGCAAGTGGTTAAAAGTACTATTCTCATGAATATCTCTGAGAACAACTCATAACATGATGCTCATATTATTGAAAACGTAATAAGGAAAGTAATACTTTGGGAGGTCTTACTTGGGTCCACAACCACGTCGAGCCACGGGTCTACTTGCAGATAGAGGAAATGGTTCAGATAATATTCCTGTCTAGTTACAGGTACTTAGGGTCACTAAACACACATTAAAAAAAATAAAACACAACTATCAGTAAATAGTTACATGCTTTCATACTCACTCATTCACTATGGGATTCTATTCTGTTGCTCTCTATCTCCACCTTCTGTTCAGGTCCCCAATTCAGCTAGGGATTTTCCAGCTGTGGTGGCAACTCTGCACATGCTCAGATTTCAGCGAGTTTCTATGCTGAGCATTTCCTCCCTATCACATCTGAGCAGCCCATATGACTATAGAGCAGTGATGGTGAACCTTGGCACCCCAGATGTTTGGAAACATTTCCCATGATGCTCAACTACACTGTAGAGTGCATGAGCATCATGGGAAATGTAATTCCAAAACATCTAGGTTGCCAAGGTTTGCCATCACTGCTATAGAGTGAAATATAGGCGTATACTCAGTAGTAAATGACAGCCCACTCCTTCCTTCCCTCCTCCATACCCACTCATCATCTAAACACAATGGGGGTGGGATATTACATGTAGATTAATGGTGGCCTCACCTTCCTCTTATTCCAAGTCACAGGCTGGAGGAGTGCGACAGCCTGTGACTGGCAGAAATCTACCGACACCAAATAATTTCCACAAAACGATGATAGAGCTAGAGATAGAGATATATATATATATATATATACACACACACACGTATGCCAATTTAAAATAATGTATTGATTATTTTTACTTTGTGTGCCAAAGGAGTTTTTTTTTTTAATTTATTTTGAACACGTGACCAGCAGCAGAAGACTGGGAGAGAGTTGGTTCATGCAACAGCTGTATAACGATTAGGAAAATTTCAGTTATTTCTTAATTAAAATAATTACATTGCCATAATCTAGATATAAAGATACAAGGGACAATGTAAATTAAAACAGTGTGCTTAGTATCACTTTGAGCCCAGGATCACACTGCTGCAGGATTGAACTCGTGAGCGTTCAGCATAACTCGCACGATTTCATTCCCACATGTCAGCCCGGCGATTTCAGAGACATCTGTGCGGTTTCCTGCACTGATGTCTATTAAAAACGCACCTGAAATCGTCAAAAGTAGTACAGAAACTACTTTTGGGAATCAGTGCGGTGCCGCAAAGTTGGCATCGCACCGATTCGGATGGTTCCACTGCGGGCAATAGCCGCCGATTTGACATGTCAAATCACATCAATGTGAACCAGGGCTAAAGCTCTTTTTTTTATTTTTTTATTACTCCACATGGTTCCAAACAGGCACCAACAAATAAACTCAATTCTCCACCACCCTCTAACATTAATTAAAAACACAAAAATTAACAAGCTTTGGGGACAAAGTTTGCTTCCGACCAGCATCTCAGGTCCCTGGCTTAGCCCTTGTTCACATTGGAGTGACTTGTCGGCAGTGTTCAAATCAGTGCGACGCCGACTTTGCGGTGCTGTACAGATTTGAAAAAGTAGTTCCTGCAGTACTTATGGCGATTTCGGGTGCGTTTCGCATAGACATTTGTGCATGAAACCGCACAGATGCCTTCAAAGTTGCACTGAAATTGTAGCTTTGAAATTGCGCAAATCAAAGCTACAAAAAGATGCATTCAACGTGAACAAGGGCTTAAGGAAAGTCTTTTTAGGCACAACAGATCTAAGAATACACGCTATTCTTCACTCAGACAATATTTAATCCTTGTAATTACTAATACATTCTTTGAATCGGCAGAAAAAAAAAAAAAAAGTGTGTATCAACTGAAATGCATGTCCAACAGTTGATGGAACACACAGTTAAAGGGGTTGTAAACCCTTGTTTTTTTTCACCTTAATGCATCCTATGCTTCTGGCAGTGACCACCCCCCCCCCCTGTTTTACTTACCTGACCCCCGTATTTCCCTCAGCAGAGACGCGCTGTCCCTCTGCATGGGGTCCCGGCTCTTGATTGGATAAATTGATAGCAGTGCAGCCATTGGCTCCAGCTGTTGTCAATCAAATCCAATGACGGGGGGGGGGGGCAAGTGCGGCATTACTGTCTATGGAACTAGCACTACAACATATCCAAAGATGGGGATCCTAGCACCAATTTGCCCCAAGATACGGGGGCCACTTTTCAGGACCCTTTGGGGGTCTAGGAACCCTTAACTACCAAGTTTGAAGTTTGGGGGACCTATGGCTGCAAATTGGCACAGTGAGGCATGCAAATGGGCATTGTTGACCCTCTTTTCCACTTATAGTAGCTGCGCATTTCTCAGCCTAGGCTTATACTCGAGTCAATAAGTTTTCCCATTTTTTTGTGGTAAAGTTAGGTGCCTCAGCTTATATTCGGGTATATACGGTAGTTACATTGGTCCAGCTTGGACCACTATGGAAGCTGGAATCACTACTACTAAAGCGATGACCACCGACTTCGGAGTCCTGTTGCTCATTCGACACAGGACTCAGTCAGGGAACACTTTGCATTATCTCAATGAATGCAAAGGGCTCTCTGACTGGTCAAGGTGGAAAGGAGGGTGATGTTACACTCTCCACCTTGTCCAATCAGAGAACGCTTTGCATTCAGAGAGAAAAAACGCAAAGCATTCTCTGAATGGCACACATGCTGACTGAACTGTGTTTAGAATGCAGCAGGGCAGCCACTTCGCACAGGACTCGGAAACTAAGAAAGATCACTGGATTAGCAGTGTCTACTACAGTGTTTCCAGTCCGTACAGGATCCCATAGGTATAAGATAGGGCTCATTCAGACGAGCGCTTTCAGATCCGTGCACCCCCTCTTGCCTCCATGTCAAGTTTTGACATGCAACTGTGTCTGTTCAGTCGCCATCCCCTTCTATAGGCTGCCTGCACAGCTCTAAGATTGATGCAGACACAGTGGTCAAGCAACTCTCTGAATGAGCCCAAATGCATAGTTACATTGGTCCAGTCTTGACCAATGTAAAAAATGCAGTACCTGGAATTTTTTATTATTGAAACATGTTTCTGCATTTTGATGTGCTGCCATTGACTTCTAAGAGCCCCCCAGCACACTAAAAAGGTGTGCATGCGCATCCAGAAGCTTCATAAAAATTTCCCCATGGACTCAACTGCTGTGCACAGCCCCAAAGAAAGCAATTACAAAATGGAAAAAAAAAACACGCACTAGAACACATTGAAAACGCACCGAAATGCATCAAAAACGTGCAAGCAGAAAATCATCCAGAAGTTTCTGTGATGTCATCTAGCCCTAAAGCATTGCACTCATGATCAGCAGATTGTGGGTGCAATGCCAGGCTCCTGCAGACTGTCTGCCTGTACCGCCAATACGAGCAGGCAGTCCAGGAAGATCAATGAATGAGGACGCTTATGATTACTGCTGCCATAAAATAAAGGTACTTGTAGTTCATTCATTTACAGAACTCTGAATGAACCAATGTGTGCGGACCCTCGCATGGCTGTGCTGTATTTGAATTGTAGCAGAAGACGATTTCCCCCACCCGCTGTCACAATGGGGGGCCAGGGTGACTGCAGATTTAGTAACATGTTACACCTTAAATATATGTATAAAATATTACTAAAGATGAACTTATTCTTTAAGGGTCCATCCACACCAGATGCAGCCAGACTGCGTTGGGTGGCTATTCCAGTGTAGTCCCACCACATGGCAAAATGCCCAGTCTCTCGTTTGCCTGGTTAAAGCGTTAGTAAATCACAATTTAAGGCCTCCAGCACCGTGATGTGATCACCCCCTGCACATGCGCGTGGGAGTCAGGGCCATGGCACGGCTCTTTTAATGGATAGCACGCCGTCCATTGAGATCAGTGAGCATGCGCCGGTGACATCACTGGCATCGCTTAGGTAAATGGCTCCTAAACTGTATGTGTTTAGGAGATATTTAAAGTGCCTACATCATAGGCTTACCTGTGGGTAGAGCTGCACTGTTAATCGTTAAAAAAATAAATAAGATCTCGATTCAACCCCCCTCACGATCATAGTCCAGCATTTCCACGATTCTATGCAACAAGTGAGGAGCTGTCAAAAAAAATAAATTTAAAAAAAGACAGTCGGTGTTCTACTGAATAGTGCAGATAGTCGGATAATGCCTCCTACGATCTGCGCATGTGCAATGTCACTCAAGCTGATCTTCCAATCATTGTGTATTGTCAACAGTGCGCATGTACAGATAATCAGAGGCATTATCTGACGATCAGTAAACCGCGGAGGGAGGATCTAATTGTCACATTCTGCCTCACGCAAGACGATCTGCACTATTCGACAGAACACAACAATTTGCTGATTGTCGGATGCATTATCCGATCTGCACTATTTGACAGAACACTGGCAAAGTTTTTCACAACATTGCTCAGTGCTGAGAAAAAAAGAAACATTGTATCATTTGGTTCTTTTAGATCAAAGAGGTCAACTTGGGTCTGCAAATTAGGTCAGTTTAAACCATCTAAAGCGGAATTCCACCCAGAAATGGAACTTCCACGGATCAGATTACTTCCCCCCTCCGGTGCCACATTTGGCACCTTTCAGGGGGAGCGGATACCTGTCAAATTCAGGTATCTGCTCCCACTTCTGGGGAAAGAACTACCCAATGTCTGACCCCTGCTGCATTCTGGGAGACACACAGGTCCCAGAAGACAGCAGGGACCACTCAGAACGCGCAGCACGACTCGCACGTGCGCAGTAGAAAACAGGCTGTTTCCCTTAGTAAGGATGCCGGCGACTCAACCTCGAGCCGAAGGACTGGTCAGTTACGGGTGCTGACATCACAGGCTTCCTGGATGCCTCTATAAAAGTGTCCTTATATTAAAAGTCAGCAGCTACAGTATTTGTAGTTGCCAACTTAAATTTTTTTTAATTCACCTGCCAATAAATGGCGATAATAATGGCACTGATAGTTTCATTTTTTTTTAGCTATAGCGCGGGTTGATTAAAATGTCCACAGGCCGGGTGTACATGAACTCATCGCGTGCACTGATGGGCCAGACATTGAGGGGCGACAGAATGGGTGCGGCCCGTAGGTTGCTGACCCCTGCCCTAGAGAATAAAATGGCAGCCGTTGCAATATTTTAATGTCTCACTCTATTTGCGCGGCGGTCTTTAAAAAGCAAAGAAAGAAAAATAAAACCTAAACAGTAGTTACCCCAATTTTTTGGTATAAATGTGAAAGATGATGTTACACCGAGAATCGTGATCTTTAGTCTAAGCCAAAAAAAAAATAAAAAATAATTGTGATTCTTATTTTATCCAGAATCATGCAGCTCTACCTGTAGGTACGAACACCTACACGAAGGTACATGTTTTTTCCACTATCCATTAAAGAGGAAGTAAACCCTGATGGGTTTACTTCCTCTTTGTTTCCCTGCAAAGGTAAAGCACAATAGACTACTATGCATTACATAGTAGTCCATTATGTGTCACTTACCTGACACAGGAGCCAGCGAAGTCACCGCTGTCCCCTTGCGTACGAAGCATCCATCTTCTTGGTGGGTCTCGCAGCTCCGGCGCCGTCATACGGTGGAGCCGCAATGACGTCACTCCCCTGCATGCGCACAGGAGCCGCCACTCACGGCATAGGTTTAGGAGATATTTATTGGACCTACAGGTAAGCCTTACCTGTAGGTCAAAGTGGTTTGTAAGGGTTTACAACCACTTTAAGGTGAAAAAAAAAAAAAAAAAAAGAAGAAGAAGAAGAAAGAAGAAGAAAGAAGAAGAAGAAGAAGAAGAAGAAGAAGAAGAAGAGAAGAAGAAGAAGAAGAAGAAGAAGAAAGAAGAGAAGAAGAAGAAGAAGAAGAAGAAGAAGAAGAAGAAGAAGAAGAAGAAGAAGAGAAGAAGAAGAGAGAAGAAGAAGAAGAAGAAGAAGAAGAAGAAGAAGAAGAAGAAGAAGAAGAAGAAGAAGAAGAAGAAGAAGAAGAAGAAGAAGAAGAAGAAGAAGATTAGCGCCCCCCCCCCCCCCCCCCCGTTTACTTACCTGAGCCCTCGAAAGTCCCACATCGTGAACGTGCTGGCTTCTCGGGTCATTCATCGGATGATTGATAGCAGCGCAGCCATTGGCTCCCGCTGCTGTCAATCAAGTCAATGACGTGGCGTGCCGGGGGTGAGAGATATAGCCAACTGTATCACGGGAGCGCGCCCGCAAGCTGATGCGGGGAGGA
The DNA here is from genome assembly GCA_028564925.1 of Lithobates sylvaticus. Lineage (NCBI taxonomy): Eukaryota > Metazoa > Chordata > Amphibia > Anura > Ranidae > Lithobates > Lithobates sylvaticus. The sequence continues at coordinate 197,514,892 of CM053032.1, forward strand.
GCAGCCAGCCACCGAGGGAACCCAGAAGACGAGGATCAGGGGCCACTCTGTGCAAAACGAGCTGCACAGTGGAGGCAAGTATGACATTTTTTTTTTTTTTTTTTTAAACAAGAAAAAAAAAAAAAAATAAAAATAAAACACACCTTTACAACCCCTTTAACTCCCCTGCATTGCAGTGGTACATGGGCACTGTGCGTTGAAAAGAAAAAAAGTACAACACTACTTTTTTTTGCAGTGCAACTCGAAGCAGCCAACTGAATTTATGATATATGTCTGTTACATTTCAATAAAGTTAATAAAAAAAAATAAAATAATAATAATAATAATAATAATAATAATAATAATTATATATATATATATAGAAAGGAGGAACAGTGTGATAATAATGATGGCTGGTGTGAATGGATCCCTATGGCCATCTACCTGCTCACATCTCTGCGTGGCGTTTTTTTGAAGCGTCCTGCTTGCCGCGTCTTTAGCGCCCTTATTGAAACACGCACCTTCTTCCTTTAGCGCAAATGCTAATACACCATTTTTTTTTTTTTTTTTTTAAAATCACATCTCAATTTTTGCCTGGTGATCAGGGAAAGGAAAAGCATGCAAAGCGCATTATGCGTTACGTAAAATTTAAACGCAAAGCATTAAAAACATGCAATGTGCTTTCAAAGGTATAGTGATGTAAAAGAGAGCGGTGTGAAGGATCCCTTAAATGTAAAATCTAGAAATGGATAAGAAGGATGTAGTGATGGGTGATGATAATCCCTCCCCAGGTGTCAGGCCTCCAGTGAGGACACAATGCAGCCACCATCCTCCATGACAATGAGCCTCCATGGAGGGGGGAGGACACTGATCGCCGACTAGTGGAGGCTGATGACTACTATGGTCCCCCCTCCCCTCCCCCAGCACTGAGATTGGTCCTGTAGGGACAGATGTGCGGCCAGTACTCGGTGTACACAATGGCCGGCTCCTCTCCACACATCACATCGGGGGAAGGGAGAGGGGCTCCGATCACCACCCCCCCCATATACATCACCAGGATCGCCTCCTGTATAGCCGGCCCGGCACACTACCTGAGGCCTGTGCGTCACCTCCTGCCGCCCGGAGGACACACGGGGCTACCGGCGCAGGATGGCGGCCTCCCGTCACCGCTGTGTGAGGACTTCTCACCTGGGGTTTCTGACACCGCCAACGATCCGAACGGGGCAGCTTCTCCCGGCAGTAGCGTGAATGGCGGTTAACAGCGGGGAGCTGCTGGAGTGGAGTGGGATCAGGGGCGGAAGTGATGTCAGGGAAACGGGAGGAAGTGGGCGGGGCGGGATCGTAGCCGAGGCGTAGGAGTGTGTGTGAGGAGGAGAGGAGAGACGTGCAGACATTGAATGAATGAATGAGGGCGTGTGTGTGCTGAGTGTTAGTGTGTATGGGATATAATAAGGTGCGGTGAGCCCTGTGTTGAGTATAATGGGATGCAGCGAGCCCTTTGTTGAGAATAATGGGGTGCAGTGAGCCCTTTGTTGGGAATAATGGGGTGCAGTGAGCCCTTTGTTGGGAATAATGGGGTGCAGCGAGCCCTGTGTTGGGTATAATGGGGTGCAGTGAGCCCTTTGTTGGGTATAATGGGGTGAAGCGAGCCCTTTGTTGAGAATAATGGGGTGCAGTGAGCCCTTTGTTGGGAATAATGGGGTGCAGTGAGCCCTGTGGTGGGTATAATGAGGTGCAGCGAGCCCTTTGTTGTGTATAATGGGGTGCAGTGAGCCCTGTGTTGGGTATAATGGGGTGCAGCGATCCCTTTGTTGGGTATAATGGGGTGCAGTGAGCCCTTTGTTGGGTATAATGGGGTGAAGCGAGCCCTTTGTTGAGAATAATGGGGTGCAGTGAGCCCTTTGTTGGGAATAATGGGGTGCAGTGAGCCCTGTGGTGGGTATAATGAGGTGCAGCGAGCCCTTTGTTGTGTATAATGGGGTGCAGTGAGCCCTGTGTTGGGTATAATGGGGTGCAGCAAGCCCTTTGTTGGGTATAATGGGGTGCAGCGAGCCCTTTGTTGGGTATAATGGGGTGCAGTGAGCCCTGTGTTGGGTATAGGGAGGTGCAGCTATCCCTGTGGTGGGTATAATGGGGTGCAGCGAACCCTGTGGTGGGTATAATGGGGTGCAGCGAGCCCTTTGTTGGGTATAATGGGGTGCAGCGAGCCCTTTGCTGGGTATAATGGGGTGAAGCGAGCCCTTTGTTGGGTATAATGGGGTGCAGCGAGCCCTTTGTTGGGTATAATGGGGTGCAGTGAGCCCTTTGTTGGGAATAATGGGGTGCAGTGAGCCCTGTGTTGGGTATAATGGGGTGCAGCGAGCCCTTTGTTGGGTATAATGGGGTGCAGTGAGCCCTGTGTTGGGTATAGGGAGGTGCAACTATCCCTGTGGTGGGTATAATGGGGTGCAGCGAACCCTGTGGTGGGTATAATGAGGTGCAGCGAACCCTGTGGTGGGTATAATGGGGTGCAGCGAACCCTGTGGTGGGTATAATGGGGTGCAGCGAACCCTGTGGTGGGTATAATGAGGTGCAGCGAGCCCTGTGGTGGGTATAATGAGGTGCAGCGAGCCCTGTGTTGGGTATAATGGGATGCAGCGAGCCCTGTGTTGGGTATAATGGGATGCAGCGAGCCCTGTGTTGGGTATAATGGGATGCAGCGAGCCCTGTGTTGGGTATAATGGGATGCAGCGAGCCCTGTGTTGGGTATAATGGGGTGCAGCGAGCCCTGTGGTGGGTATAATGGGATGCAGCGAGCCCTGTGGTGGGTATAATGGGGTGCAGCGAGCACTGTTTTGGGTATAATGACTTGCAATAAGATGTGTTGGGTATAATGGGGTGCAGTGAGACATGTGTTGGGTATAATAGGGTGTGGTGGGTATAATGGGGTGCAGTGAGACATGCTGGGTATAATGGGGTGCAGTAATATCTGTGCTGGATGTCCCTCCTTGTCCTACCTTTACAGGGGTTATCCTTTCAGTTGATCATGAATGCTGCCAGACCCATCTGTCATATTACTGCTCAGTGTCCACCACCCTTCACTGCTAATCTCTCCACTGTTTTCCACCTGCCTAATGTGCAAAATACGAACTACAACATACAAAGGCTAATGGCCGTAGCCGTCCTTAAAGTGGAAGTAAACCCTTCCAAAGCACTTTGGCCTACAGGTAAGCCTAGATCAAGGCTTACCTGTAGGTCCAGTAAATATCTCCTAAACCTACATGGTTTAGAAGATATTTAGAAAAAAACAGGCATTGATGTCTACGGCGCATGCGCCGTAGACAGCGGCGCACTGCGCATGCCGAGTTCATGGCGATATGCCGCTTTACTGCGTATGCGTGGGAGTGACGTCCTCGCCGCTCCAGCCCATGACAGCGCTGGAGCGGCGAGACCCGGAAGTCACTCGGGTTTGATGGCGGCTCAGAAGATCGTGGATGAGGACCGCTTCGGGGGCTTCGTTTTCAGGTAAGTCATTCATAATGAGCTAGTATGCTATGCATACTAGCTCATTATGCCTTTGCCTTGCAGGGTGTCTTTTTTTTTTTTTTAAAGAGGCTTTACTTCCTCTTTAACCACCTCAATACAGTGCATTTCCACCCCCTTCCTGACCAAGCCATTTTTCAGCTTTCAGCGCTGTCACACTTTAAATGACAATTGCGCAGTCATACAACACTGTACCCAGATGAAATTGTTATCATTTTGTCTCCACAAATGGAGCTTTCTTTTGGTGGTATTTGATTACCTCTGCGGTTTTAATTTTTTGCGCTATAAACAAAAGAAGAGGGACAAGTTTAAAAAAATATATATATTTTTTTACTTTTTGCTATACTAAATATCCCCAAAAAATATATAAAAATTAAAATTTTTTCTCAGTTTAGGCCGATACGTATTCTACATATTTTTGGTAAAAAAAATCGCAATAAGCGTATATTGATTGGTTTGCACAAAAGTTATAGCGCCTACAAAATAGAGGATAGATTTTATAGCATTTTTATTATTATTTTTTAACTCGTAATGGCGGCTATCTGCGATTTTTACCATGACTGCAAAATAGCGGCAGGCATATCGGACACTTTTGACACATTTTTTGGGACCATTCACATTTATACAGCGATCCGTGTTATAAAAATCCATTGATTACTGTATAAATGTGACTGGCAGGGAAGGGGTTAACACTAGGGGGGTGCTGAAGGGGTTAATATGTTCCCTGGGAGTGATTCTAACTGTAGGGGGGAGGGGATTCACAAGGGGAGGAGACCGATCAGTGTTTCTATGCACTGAGAACACACCATCGGTCTCCTTTCCTCTGACAGGACCGTGGATCTGTGTGTTTTCACACACAGCTCCGCGGTCCTGCTGTGTTACCGGGCAATCGCGGGTGCCCAGCGGACATCGCGGCCGTGCACGTGCTCCCTGGAGGGCTGGGAATGGGAGGACGTCATGTGACGCCCTCCCGCCATGAGAGCTGCGCCGCCTGGCCATCAATTGACAGCCGGCGGTCGCTGAGCAGTTAAACACTGTAAATAGCTGGTTGTCAGGGAGCAGGCGGCCGTCATCGTCCTTAACAACTAGTAAACAACATGGGTATTAAGGAGCGGGCAGCTGCCGCATCCTTAATAACCGCTGCTTTATCAGCTGAATGTAAAAAAAGAATTGTTAGCAATATAAAACGAAGAAAAAAAAAACGGCATGAGGTCTCCTCCCAATCCATACCAGGCCCTTCGGATCTGGTATGGATTTGGAGGGGAACCCCCCACGCAAAAATGTAAAAAAAAAAAAAAGATGTGGATCGCGCCCCCCAAATCTATACCGGACCCTTATCTGAGCAGGCAGCCTGGCAGGTCAGGAAAGGGGGGATGAGCGAGTGCCCTCCCTCCTGAACCATTTCAGGCCATATGCCCTCAACATGGGAGTTCTTTGGGGCAGGGAGGGCCATGCCCCCCCAAAGCAACTTGTTCCCATGTTGATAGAGACAAGGGCCTCTTCCCCGCAACCCTGGCCAGTGGTTGTGAGGGTCTGTGGGCAGGGGGCTTATCGGAATATCTCGAAGCTCCCTTTAACAAGGGGGCCCCCAGATCCCAGGCCCATCCTGTGTGAATTAGTAGGAGGTACATAGTATCCTTACTCATTCACCAAAAAAAAAAGACTTAGTTTATTTAGTGGCAGGAGGCAGCGGAGCTGTCAGATGGCGGGAGCCTTCGTAGGGAGCCGAGCTTTTTTTTTTTTTTTTTCTTCGGGTCAGCACTGGCGGTGGGCATCGTGATTGACGATGGATCTATACCAGGGGACATTTTTTTTTTAAATAAAGGACATGTCAAAAACAGCCTCCAGTTTTTTTTTTTTTAACACTACACTTTTTTTTGGGGTGACTTATGTGGTATTATGTACCCCATACTCATTTACGATGGGGGGCCGGGATCTGGAGGCTACCTTGTTTAAGGGGGCTTCCAGATTCTAAAAAGCCCCCTGCCTACAGACCACCACAACCACTGGCCAGGGGGGTTTTCCTCAAAATCCATACCAGACCCAATTTTGTTATTGCCAGCAATTCTTTTTTTTTTTATTTAGTCAGTGGGGAACCCAACTGACAGCTGATGACTCATCAGTTGTTAAGGAGCGGGTGGCTGCTGCGTCCTTAACAACCATGTTGTTTACTGGTTGTTTAGGATGCTGGCGGCTGCCTGTTCCTTAAATATCGCATACCAGGACCACCACTTATTTACTGCATGCATTTTTTTTCCTTTTGTGAATTGACTTTAATTCCTGTTTTATGAGGTATTTATGGAGCATTTTTTGCATAATGTGGTAAATACTGCATACAGCAATAATAAATTGACATTTTCAGGATCACATGTGGAATTTGTGGTATTACCACATGCGATCTACTTTTGTGAATGGAGCCCAGTGTTCCACTGGGAAATTTCAGTATATTTCTCTTTCTCCATGTACAATCGGAGTAACAGTAATGGGCTAAAAAAACAAAAGTCTTGCGAGCTACCATATGAGAATCCAAATGCTAATTAGAGATGATTAAAGGACAGCTGCTAGCATTGATCACGTCCCATATGCTCGTGCCAAATAAAAATTTATACCAATATAATGCTGCGCAATCCAAATGTAATCATGCTAAATCCTAATATTACCGACTGCAGTTAAATAGTGGTGGTGAGATATTCCATTCTTATGTAAAAAATCTAGTGAACATAATAATGCAATCTTATGCGATTACAAGTTGCGATCATAAACAATTAAAAATTGCAATCCTATGCGATACTCCCAATGACAACCTGTGTAGCATACACACCTCTATATATACATGTTGCATTTATATGCAATAGAGAAATATGCAACCCTGTGCGATAATTGCAGTGACAACCTGTAATTTACATAAATCTATATAAAAGTGCATCAATATACAATAATCAATATAGAAATAAAGTGAACCGTGTTTAACCACTTTCCGACCGGCGCACGACGATGTACGTCCCTTTTTTGAAGAGGGATATCTCGGTAACGGCAGCAGCTGCTGCCACAACCGAGGTATCCATCTCTTCAGGCGCCGGTCGGCTGTACGATAATGGTGGTCGTCGCAACGGTGCCCCCCCCTCCCGCCGCTCTCCCGCGCCTTCCGCCGCTTACCGGAACCGTCGGCAGCGGCGGAGGCGATCGGGTCCGTTCCCCTTGTGTGTCTAGAGATGAGTGACGCTAAGATGGCCGCCACTCATCTCTATACCATAGGAGGGCAGAAGCGACGTCAAAAACGTCACTTCCGCCCATACCTCTTAAAGAGGAATTTTCAAATGTCATTTTTTTAAATGACATTTTATTTTTTTTATTTTTTTTCATTGAAGTCCAAATATGAGATCTGAGGACTTTTTGACCCCAGATCTCATATTTAAGAGGACCTGTCATGCTTTTTTCTATTACAAGGAATGTTTACATTCCTTGTAATAGGAATAAAAGTGAGCCAATTAATTTTTTTTTAAAAAACAGTGTAAAAATAAATAAAATCAAGAAAAATAAATAAGAAAAACAAAAAAAAAATTTTTTTAAAGCGCCCCGTCCCGACGAGCTCGTGCGCAGAAGCGAACGCATACGTGAGTAGCGCCCGCATATGAAAACGGTGGTCAAACCACACATGTGAGGTATCGCCGCGATCGGTAGAGCGAGAGCAATAATTATAGCCGTAGACCTCCTCTGTAACGCAACATGTTAGGTATCAATTTACTCGGCGTAACATTACCTTTCACAATATATAAAAAAATTGGACTAACTTTACTGTTGTCTTATTTTTTTATTCAAAAAAGTGACTTTTTTCCAAAAAAAGTGCGCTTGCAAGACCGCTGCGCAAATACGGTGTGAAAAAAAGTATTGCAACGACCGCCATTTTATTCTCTAGGGTGTTAGAAAAAAACAATATATAATGTTTGGGGGTTCTAAGTTTTTTTCTAGCAAAAAAAAATGTTTTAAACATGTAAACACCTAAAATCCAAAACGAGGCTGGTCTTAAAGTGGTTAAAGTGCTCTTGTGCCAACTAGTTCATTAATTAATCTGTGTCCACAGAATCACAACATAAAGTCCATTCATAACTACTCTATTCTTCTGGTGCTCATTGCAGCTGATAAAACAGATGATAAAACAGTAAAGTGCTCGTGTCCACTCTTGTGCTCCCCCTTTGGTGTATGCGCTCACCTTAGAGTGTGTGACCTTGTACCTAAGCTCGGTCAAAACACGCTTTTAAATCACCTCTGGGTTTATGGTCAGCATTCAGATCCTTGGATGGTTGCTTGCAACAATATTCAAATGGAAAACAGAGGAAACTGGATAGTGTATTACCATTTTAAAAGTTTTATTTTAAAATTCCCTATATTAGGGTACTCACATTTCATAGGTGCTATGAGCGCACCACTCTGTAATAAGCCAAACAAATATAAAGACGCTGTACTGGTATGTCCTCTCCCGCTCTGAGAATACTCCACTGTCTCACAAACCGTCCTGTCCCCTCCCCAACGTGTCGATACTGGGAAATGTTGTATCTTCCTCAGGGGGAATTCTCAAAATTCTCCCTGAGGAAGATACATTTCCCGGTATCGACACATGTTGGGGAGGGTACAGGACGGTTTATCGCAATTATCGTAACAGAATTGCATATTTCTCTATTGCATATAAATGCAACGTATATATCGAGGTGTGTATGCTACACGGCTTGTCATTGGGAGTATCGCATATGATTGCAATTTTTAATTGTTTATGATCACAACTTGTAATCGCATAAGATTGCATTATTATGGTCACTAGATTTTTTACATAAGAATGGAATTTCTCACCACCACTATTTAACTGCAGTCAGTAATATTAGGATTTAGCATGATTACATTTGGATAGCGCAGCATTATATTGGTACAAACAGTAATAGGCAACAAGCAGGCGGCAAAATATTGGTTAGAGATCCAGCCAAGGAGTCAGTTATCGGAGAGAATGTAGTAGAAGGGCCAGGTTCTGTTTCTGTGTTGGAGGGAACAGTTAATCCAATTAGTTTTTCACTCCACAGGCTCTCTCTAATTTCATCCACAGAAAGTGGCTTTATGCTGAAGAGGATGAAGACCACAAGACATGTGGCCATGCCTTCCTTTTGTTGCAAGACTAGACTTGTATTTAGAAACTACTTTGCTGTATGTGCAAACGCTGTATCCTGGCCTAGGCCGACAAGGCCTAGGGCAGCACCAAAAGAGTCCCTGCCAGCTTGCGCTACACTTAGTGTAGCGCCAGTCTTATGGGTTGGACTGGGCTGAGAAGCAAATTAGTCTATCGCCCCCATAAAGCGGCCGCACTGCTTCCGGTATGTGGGTGGCCGGCATTCCGCAACTGTGGAAGGATGGCTGCTTCTAATTTTGACTGTCCTATTGTCCTGCCCTATATCTTCTTAGTCCTCTCCATAAAATTATCAGAAATTTGTGCTTAAATTAGGGGGTACACATGGAATTCTTTTGTTAATCTAGAGCCATGAACATTCTCCACAGGATGCCAAGAATTTTCATCTGGCCCATATCCTTCTCTTTTAACCAGATATTGCAATTTGTTCCTAAAAATTCTGGAATAAAGAATTTTCTTCACCCTGAACCTCAACAGGTGGAGGAGGTGGAAGAATTCTTCCAGAAAAATGATTTTCACAAAATGGTTTGAGTAGTGAAATGTGCAAAAAAACAGGGTGAATCTTCATACTGTCTGGAAGTTTTAAGTGAAAGGTGACCGGGTTGATTTGAGCAGAAATCTGGAAAGGTCCTACAAACTTTTGGCCCAGTTTAGCAGATGGAACATGAACCTTCAAATTTTTAGTATATAACCAAACTTTGTCACCCACATAAAAATGTAGGAAGTGACCTGCGATGTCCGTCAGCAGCCTCCTTGTAACAGTCCTGAGTCTCCTTCGGAGTATAAATACATTTTTCCCAAATCTCCTGTAATGTAGCCAGTCTATTGGAAACAGCAGGAATTGGAGTTGAGTAAGAGATCAGGAATAAAAACGGGATGATACCCGGTGTTTATATAAAAGGACTTTCTGAAGATAACTGACAAAACATCGAAGGTACTGCTCCAATGTTTGGTCCTCTCGGTCTGACCATTAGACTGGAGATGAAAAGCAGAGGACAGATTAATCGTTACACCTAAAGCTGAAAAAAAGCTTTTTAAAAATACTGTAAACTGTACCCCTCTGTCAGACACTACATCATCAGGAATTCTATGTAATTTGACAACTTCTTGAACCATCAACGCAGCAGTTTGTTCAGCAGAAGGTATAAAATTAGCAATCTTAGTGAGACGGTCGACAACTACTGAGATGGTGGTCATTTCTTTTGGAGGAGGTAAATCAACCACAAAGATCACAGAAATTGACCCCCCACTGTCTTGATGGAACAGGAAGTGACTGGAGCAGCCCCAAAGGAGAAGTTATTGCGTGCACAGATCAGGCACTAGGCTACATAGCTTTTGACATCTTTCTTGTATCCAGGCCACCAAAAAGAACGGGACAAAAGTTCTTATGTCTTAGAAATCTCCTAATTCCCTGCAAGTTTAGAGTCATGAACTAACCTCACAGGACCATAGATAATTTTTTGTTCTGGGGGGAGGGGCTTCAGCAGCAGGTACTAAGTAAAAGTATTTTTAAATAACACAAATTGCGCCAAATTCATAAAGACTGAAAAAAGGAAAACCTATGTGTTGCTCATAGTAAGCAATCACAGCCTTGATCTTCTTGAGCATTGAACTGTATTTCAGTTTTGCCTTCTTCCAGTTTTTATGAACATTGCCCAGTGAGATTGGTGGTGCACTGTAATAGCCAATCTTACTGGGCAAGTCCATCTTGTGGATGGAGGCACACTTATTTTTTTACGCAGCATACTAGGCAAAAAAAGTGGTACTGTGCCAGTCCATACATACAGAATGTACCTCCCAACTTTCCAGCTTGAGACTGAGGGGCATGACAGGGAGGCATGCGCGCCGCTGCAAAAATTTTGGGTGTGACTAAACATGATATTGGGAGGGCCTTAACCACCTGATTACTTTGCACTTAAACCCCCCTCATGACCAGACCAATTTTCAGCTTTTGGCGCTGACGCACTTGGAATGACAATTGCGCGGTCATACAACACTGTACCCAAATGACATTTTTACCATTTTTTCCCCACAAATAGAGCTTTCTTTTGGTGGTATTTAATCACAGCTGGGGTTTTTATTTTTTGCTAAACAAATAAAAAAAGATGGAAAATTTAAAAAAAAAATAAAATCATGTTTAATAGTTTGTTATAAAATTTTGCAAACAGGTAATTTTTCTGCTTCATTGATATGCGCTGATGAGGCGGCACTGGTGGGCACTGATAGGCTGCACTGGTGGGCACTGATAAGTCGGTACTGATGGGCACAGATAAGTCGGTACTGATGGGCACAGCAAAGATGGCACTGATGGGCACGGATGGGTGGCACGGATGGGCACTGATGGATGGCACTGATAGATGGCACTGATAGATGGCACTGATGGGCACTGGTAGGGGACACTGATGAGCACTGGTAGGGGACACTAATGAGCACTGGTAGGGGACACTGATGTGCAGCACTGGCACTGTGGGCACTGACATATGGCACTGTGGGCACTGACATATGGCACTGGGGGCACTGATAGATGGCACTGGGGGCGCTTTTATTAGAAAAGGAGGGCACCATGGACCCTGGGCATATTGCAGTGAGAGGGACTGATGTCCCTCTCACTGCCGCCGGTGATCGGCTTTTTTTTTTCTCCTCGCGCTGTCAGCGAGAGCAGGAAACAAAGCCGATTACCGGCTCGGTTACCATCACATGATCAGCTTTCATTGGCTGACAGCTGATCACATGGTAAGGGGTCGGGATCCACCCCTTACTCGGATCTGTGATCCAGCGAGTCTCACAGAGTCTCTCCCCTTCAGGGGGCGTGCAGGCAGCTCGTTGCCGGGACGACGTCAATAGACGTCGTCCCTGCACATCAGATCCGCGCTGTAGCCGTCATTTGGCTATAGCGCGGATCTCAGCTAGTTAAGGGACATGGTTAAAGAAAACCTGGGCTTCCTTGTACCTATAAAATATGCTGAGGCTGAGTCTTCCATAATTGCTGTTGTGTTAGCCTATTAGGCCCTGACTGTTCACATGTAGCGATTTGGGATCGTGGGTAGAATTGCTGTGATTCTGCCCGCAATTCCAAATCACACTGCAATGTTGGCAAAACGCAGCGCATGTGTTTGCGTTCCATTCATTTTTAGTGGCACCAAAACACGGTGTGGTTTTGGATGCTTCTTGTAAGGTAAATCGCTCAACACTCACAGCAAAAAGACACCACATTGTGGTGCCAGTAAAAATGACGGAACACAAACACATGGGCTGCGTTTTGCCAGCATTGCAGTGTGATTTGGAATCTGGCGCGGTGGCAATATTCTGCCCATGATCCCAAATCGCTACATGTGCATAACAGGCTAACACAACAGCAATTATGGAAGACTCAGTCCAGCGCCTCAGTCACCAACTTTACCAGCAGTTGCCACAATCTTAGATACCTAGTAGAATGACTGGAATAAATTCTGCACCACTGCAGTTCTAAGCTAGCCTTACTAAGGAGGACACAAGGGAAAGAGGGACACACCTAGTAACCCGGGATGGACTGGGTTGGTCAATGGGTAGCAGTAGCAGCCAGCAGCACTTCAGAACATCATCTATGTCCACGTGGCAGACTGGTGTCTAACAGCACCCTTGAGGGTCCAGCTCCTCACCCAAGCGGCAGTCAAAGGTGAGATGTGGCACTGCAAGGAGATGGAGCCAATGGAAATAGAGAGGATTGGTGGGCGTGTAGGCGCCGGCCACTCCCACTCTGCTCAGTGCTGCCTCCTGTTCTGGTGGCTGCAGCTGGACAAGTCAAGAAGACATGATCTCATATAAAGGAGCCTAGAGGCACCGAGATGCAGAGCAGCGAGAGCCAGGGCCCTCTTTAAAATTAAATGGACCCTGGGCAAACATTTTCAAAATGAGTTTACTGCAGCAGATTAGGCAGTGATTGTGATTGGTTGTCAGATGTTACAGCACACATTACGGCTCACTGATTATTTGCTAGAGATTACAGCAAATAATTTTTGGTTGCCAAAGGTTACAGCAAATGCTACAGCTCACTGATTAGTTGCTAGAGGTTACAGCTCATCATTACTGCTCACTAATTAGTTGCTAGAGGTTAATTCACTCTATTACTGCTCACTGATTGGTTGTTAGAGGTTACTGCACATTATTACTGCTCACTGATTGGTAGCTATAGATTATTTATACATCAGCAGAACCAAGATGTTTCAGTATATAAATCAGATTCTGATTTGTCTATCTCTTCCTCTGTCTCTTCCCAGAGATCACAGCATGCTACACAAAAAGGTACTTCCGGCAAGTGACGCACACAGAAACACGGAAGGTGGTGGGTCTAATACACAGGGTGGTATAAACAAAAAACGTATTGTCTCCCCACAGAGCTACTCCCAAAATTAACTCAACCTAATCAAGCACTAACCCAGGTCAGGCCCCTTTAGGCATAGGCTATGCCCTCATACTCCCAACAGCACATACTCGCATGGGCAAGATGGACCCCATTGTGATCAAACAAATACACACCAATCAGGACTAGACATTGTTAACCTCTCCTCATATCCCCTGTCTCAGATCGAGATGGAGGTATTGAGGCTGGATCCCAGCTTTTGCCCACTCCAAAAGATCGATAAATTTGAACTAACAAAAGACCTGCATTTATTTGCTAGAAACTTGACATACAAATACATATTTGATAAAGACAGGGGTCGAAATGAGATGCGTGATGAGGAGATGTACAAAGGATTCAAAGTCCTAGATTTCCGCACTTTAAAAACCCTCATTCAATTACTTGACAAAAACGAGGGCTTTGGTGGGGATGAACATACTCATTCCTCCTCCTCTGATGAGAAAGATAATAGTATTGAGACAACAACAGATCTACAGAAGTTTAAGGCCAAATCGACCAAGTTTCCCCAGCTACAGACTTGCCCGGCAGTCTGGGCATTTCTCAAGCAAACCATAAAGCGTGTCGAGGGGATTTCTTTTCCTCAGGACCAACAATCTGCCCTTAGGAACATCACTCAGAATGACCAGATAGTTGTGAAACCAACTGATAAAGGCGGTAATGTGGTCATCATGGACAGAGTCCAGTACGTTAGGATGTGCGATATGATCCTAAACAATCATGAATGGTATCAACTAGTATCCAGGGACACACTGACCGTTTTGTGTACACAATATCGAACCATTTTAACTGAGGCATATCAACAGGCCCTTATCGATCAGGACCTTTTTGAGCACCTAGAAGTTAAATGGCTGATTACACTGACTTTTTATGCCTTGCCAAATGTTCATAAAAACCTCAAAAATCCCCCTGGCCGACCCATAGTGTCTGGCATTGAATGCCATACTGAAAAAGCTGGCATCTATGTAGACAGCCAACTTAGATCCCACGTCATCGGGCTCCCATCCTATCTCAAGGACACATTGGAGTTACTTAAAGTCACTGATGGTCTCACCATCCCTGTGGGTGCTACATTGGTAGCTATTGATATTGAAGCTCTATACTCGAGCGTACCCCATAATAAAGGTATCAAGGTGATCTCAGGCTTTCTACGTGAACAAGATAGAAATAACTGGAAGTTATGTAACTTCATTATCTCTCTCTCTTAAGACATATTTTGACATCCTATGTCTTTTCGTTTAATGGGTCCACCTACCTCCAAGTACAGGGGGTTGCTATGGGGACTTTGTGTGCCCCATCGTATGCCAACCTGTACCTGGGGGGGTGGGAGAGGACCCTGTTTTCGGATGATGGTGCCTCGATGTACCTCCGCCATTCTTCTCTGGCGGAGGTACATCGACAATGTACTAGTCATCTGGACTGGAACCTCTGCTGAGCTCTCCAAGTTCATGACATTTCTATCCGTTAACCAATACAATTTTAAGTATACGATGCAATCAGACACCAGAAGTATTCAATTTGTGGACTTATGACTGTTTATAAAACCATGAATAAATATAAAGTGCGGCGCTCATAAGTGTTCAAAAATTAATATTGAACAAATATAGTGTGAATAAAGATAATATGATATGAGTGTGATGAATCATAAAACTCAATACAGTTATAAATATAAAAGTATTAGTGATAGATATAATCAATTGAAAGTGATTATATATAATAATAATAAAAATCAGCAATATTACACCAAAATAGTGACATAAGTGCATACAAAATAAAAAATGAAAAAGTGACTTGTGCGGCTTGTCTGAAGTTTTCAATCACCAACTGAAAAAAGGCTTACCGACTCTCGTGGACTCAATGGGCTTACGCCGTATGAGTCAAACGTGCTGAATGGTGTTTGGGCTACACCTAGATGGACAGCTATTCCAAGATTATGATGAAATGAAGACCACGGACAGATGGAGGCACTGGATGCTCAGTAGAAACCCAAGATGAGGGTAGTGGATAAGTGAACAGTGTAATTCATCCCCAGCGTCGTTACCGGCAAAAAAGGAATGAGGCCATATAGTGTGATACCGTATAGGCTATTAAAATTTATTAAAAAAAGCAAATGGGTACTCACATGTACAGAAAAACTTCAAGCATGTATAGAAAGAATTGGCAGCAGTGGCATCAGAAAATTAGTCTTCCGACGCGTTTCGCCTTATAGAGGCATCATCTGGGGGTGCTGATTCACTGGGGCCACCGCTTATATATAGGTACAGGGGTACTCACAAATGAGGTTAGTCTAAGATCACCACTGGCTCAATAATTGAACTACTTCCGGTTTCAGGGAAGATGGCGCCCATCAGGCCCGGATTTACTCCCTTTGCCGCCCCAAGGCCGGGTCCTTCAATGCCGCCCCCCCCCCACACACACACACACCATTATTCTTGTCCTTTATGCAATCATAGTACAGGAGATGATCAGAGACTGCAGACATGATACAAGAGATGGTCAGAGACTGTAGTTATGATACAAGAGACTGTCAGAGACTGCAGACATAGTACAGGAGATGGTCAGAGACTGCAGTTTCTATGGACGTTAGTAGATAATGGCCGATCAGCCCTCTCACCTGACCCAGCGATACAGCAACGGTTCCTCTGATCAGGAGTCTGCTCACTCTGAAATTCCCGTGGTGACTATGCTGGGTAGCACCCAGATCTGTATTCCTGCAATGACTCTGTTCCATTCTCCGCCAGGGATGGCGCCAGGCTGTGTGGGCTTTCCCTCTGGTGGCGCAGGGCAGCGGGGTTCTCTCTCTCCCTCCATTAGTACAGACCCCCTCCATTAGTACAGACCCCTCCCCCGGAAAACCCCCCTTCCATTAGTACAGACCCCCCCAGAACAAACCACCCCCTCCAATAGTACAGACCCCCTCAGGACAAACCACCCCCCTCCAATAGTATAGACCCCCCAGGACAAACCACCCCCCTCCAATAGTACAGACCCCCCCCAGGACAAACCACCCCCCTCCAATAATACTGACCCCCAGGATAAACCACCCCCTCCAATAGTACTGACCCCCCCAGGACAAGCCACCTCCTCCAATAGTACTGACCCCCCCCCCAGGACAAACCACCCCCCTCCAATAATACTGACCCTCCCCAGGACAAACCACCCCCTCCAATAGTACTGACCCCCCCCCCATGACAGATCCCCCCTCCATTAATACAGACACCCCCAGGGCAGACCCCCCTCCAATATGGTACATAAAAACAGCACTCTGGCGCTTCATGCAGGAGAGAAACACAGAGGATGAATAGTGACAGGCACGGACCGCCCCGCGACGTCACTCCGCTGCTGCCGCTGGTCACACTCCACACACACTCCAGCCGCTCTGCCTCCGATCTCATCCCCGGCTGCTCTCCTTCTCTGACAGGAGGAGGGAGCGGGGAGGAGCTTGACAAGGAAAGACAGCGGCGGAGAGAGCCGCCTCTGCAAAAGAACAAGAGGAGGGGGGAAGGGAGCACTCTGGCGCTTCAGCGCCCCCACCTCTCTGGTGCTTGGGAGCACTGCACCCCCGAGCAGCCTAGGATCAGCCCTGCATGCGGCGCCACCCCTGCCCCACTGCCGCCCCGAGGCCTGGCCTCGGTGGCCTTGTGGGAAATCCGGCCCTGGCGCCCATGGCTTGTGTGTCAAGCCTCATTGTGAATCTTATGGTGGTTAGCAATGTATTCATCTGCACAAACAAATAGCCTCAGATTGCTGCACAGTTTTAACTGTGCCCATATATAAATGAGCATTTAGGTTGCAATTAGTGTAGGGGATTAGGTGCAAGTAAGAGAAAACAAGTAGCTTGAAAAGAAAGATCTCCTATAAATCTATTAAAATGCGGTGCCGTGAGACATCCGCAAAGTGGCGTCTAAGGGCGGAAATGACGCAATGCGCTCTACAGATAGACAGGTAGAGCGCATTGCTTTCCAAGCCTCCATATGGGGCCGGAAATGACGTTGATAAAAGCCACGAACGTAACTTCCATTGTTTACAACGGAAGTATAATGCTGGTGGAGCGCATTGCTTTCCAAGCCTCTGTATGGGGCCGGAAGTAACATAGGTAGACGCCGCGAATGGACAAACAATATACTCTGCACAGTGTCATCCGATCCTTTCTATAGGGCTGGATATAGTATAATTAAAATTAATTAAAAAGCGCAGAATAAACTGGGCATGTATAATAAAAGGCGGAAAAAACTTCAGCACTGACAAATCTCAGATAAAAAGTTATTTGAAATTAAAATAGAAATAAAAATAGTACATCGCCAAATGACACTATGTGTGTGCGGCCAATGAAAAAACACAACAGGCAAAGAGCAAAACAAATCAGCTGGCACAAAAAGACAGCTGTTAGGGCAGAAAAGATTTTTTATTTTTTTTTTCCCAATTGTATCATATAGACAGATATTTTAAGGTTTTTACGCTTTATATTTTAGAATTATTTCTTTTGGAATATACATGCCAGCTGTAAAAATCTTTAAAGATTTAGTTCTGAAAGATTTGTCACAATTGCCAATGAAAAAACCATACATGCAACGTTCTTTCCAAGATGCGATCAAATCACTTGGAGAGAACAAAAATATCGTCATCCGCCCTGCTGACAAGGGCGGAGGCATAGTTGTATTAAACACCAACGATTACCTACAAGAAATGTATAAGATTCTTGGAGATGTGGAGACGTATAGAGAATTATCATATAATCCTACAAATTCCTTTAAAAACCAATTGATAGAATTGGTACAAACAGGCTTCGATAGTAAAATATTAAACAAGAAAGAACAATTTTATTTGGTACCCCTAGCACCCAGAATTCCTACCATGTATTTCCTTCCAAAAATACCTAAAAATCCCATCCATCCACCAGGTCGCCCTATTATTAGTGGCATAGATTCGGTTACTTCAACAATAGGTCGTTACATCGACTTTTTCCTGCAGCCACTAGTAAAGAAGGTTCCCTCGTATTTGAGAGATACGAGTCACACCATCCAGGTTTTGGAACAAATCTGCCTCAAAGACAGTTATTTAATAGCAACAGCTGATGTTGCTTCATTATACACCTGTATCCCCCATTCTTTGGGGATACAGGCGGTACAGTATTTTTTGGAGAAAGACCTTGACACGGGGAGTCTCACAACTTGAAACTTTTTGGATTTTTTCTTTACAAACGTACCAACCTTGGGGACTTAATGTCGAGTGGGACATCAATTCCTTTCTCAACAAAGCTTAATACCACAGCGCAATAGTAATTTTTGCGCCTATTTTATTTATTTTTATATTTTCATCTCGTCGTTGCCTGTTCGTTTTATAGTTTATAGTTTACTTGACTTTCTCCACATCCTCCAAATATACATATAAATAATGAGATATGACTGATTAGAATCTCTATTTCTTATGTACTATGCCAATTTTTCTAACATTTAACATACAGTATTTATATATATGATAGTTTTTGAAATGTACGAGGTCAGCCGTATATCACAGCTATTTCAATTTTAACTATAATTGCATGTATATTCCAAAAGAAATAATTCTAAAATATAAAGCGTAAAAACCTTAAAATATCTGTCTATATGATACAATTGGGAAAATAAATAAATAAAATCTTTTCTTGCCCTAACAGCTGTCTTTTTGTGCCAGCTGTTTTGTTTTGCTCTTTGCCTGTTGTGTTTTTTCATTGGCCGCACACACATAGTGTCATTTGGCGATGTACTATTTTTACTTCTATTTTAATTTCAAATAACTTTTTATCTGAGATTTGTCAGTGCTGAAGTTTTTTCCGCCTTTTATTATACATGCCCAGTTTATTCTGCGCTTTTTATTTAATTTTAATTATACTATATCCGGCCCTATAGAGAGGATCGGATGACACTGTGCAGAGTATATTGTTTGTCCATTCGCGGCGTCTATCTATGTTACTTCCGGCCCCATACAGAGGCTTGGAAAGCAATGCGCTCCACCAGCATTATACTTCCGTTGTAAACAACGGAAGTTACGTTCGTGGCTTTTATCAACGTCATTTCCGGCCCCATATGGAGGCTTGGAAAGCAATGCGCTCTACCCACATTGCGTCATTTCCGCCCTTAGACGCCATTTTGCGGATGTCTCACGGCACCGCATTTTAATAGATTTATAGGAGATCTTTCTTTTCAAGCTACTTGTTTTCTCTTACTTGCACCTAATCCCCTACACTGATTGCAACCTAAGTGCTCATTTATATATGGGCACAGTTAAAACTGTGCAGCAATCTGAGGCTATTTGTTTGTGCAGATGAATACATTGCTAACCACCATAAGATTCACAATGAGGCTTGACACACAAGCCATGGGCGCCATCTTCCCTGAAACCGGAAGTAGTTCAATTATTGAGCCAGTCGTGATGTTAGACTGACCTCATTTGTGAGTACCCCTGTACCTATATATAAGCGGTGGCCCCAGTGAATCAGCACCCCCAGATGATGCCTCTATAAGGCGAAACGCGTCGGGAGACTAATTTGCTGATGCCACTGCTGCCAATTCTTTCTATACATGCTTGAAGTTTTTCTGTACATGTGAGTACCCATTTGCTTTTTTAAATAAATTTTAATAGCCTATACGCTATCACACTATATGGCCTCATTCCTTTTTTGCTGGTAACGCCGCTGGGGATGAATTACACTGTTCACTTATCCACTACCCTCATCTTGGGTTTCTACTGAGCATCCAGTGCCTCCATCTGTCCGTGGTCTTCATTTCATCATAATCTTGGAATAGCTGTCCATCTAGGTGTAGCCCAAACACCATTCAGCACGTTTGACTCATACGGCGTAAGCCCATTGAGTCCACGAGAGTCGGTAAGCCTTTTTCCAGTTGGTGATTGAAAACTTCAGACAAGCCACACAAGTCACTTTTTCATTTTTTATTTTGTATGCACTTATGTCACTATTTTGGTGTAATATTGCTGATTTTTATTATTATTATATAAAATCACTTTCAATTGATTATATCTATCACTAATACTTTTATATTTATAACTGGAGTTTTATGATTCATCACACTCATATCATATTATCTTTATTCACACTATATTTGTTCAATATAAATTTTTGAACACTTATGAGCGCCGCACTTTATATTTATTCACGGTTTTTACTTTTTTATACAATCATTGTTGTGCAGGCTGCTGTATTCACCACTGCTAAATAGCGCGGTTTCCCATCTTTCTGTTTAATTTTGTTTATAAATCCAGACAGATCTATATACAGTACCCTTTACCGCAAGGAAACCGCGGGCAATACTATTCTGCATTACTCAAGTGCCCATCCCCACTCGCATACCCTTTAGCCAGTATTTGAGGCTATGTCGTAATTATGCAAAAGAGGAAGACTTTGAAAAGGAAACAAAAGCTCTTTGTGCACGACTACAAAATAGGGGATACAGCAAAAAGGTATTAAAAAGGGCCTATAATAGAGCGAGGTCCAACAAACGAGAGCAACTAATTTTCAAATCTAAACCTCAGAACACAAATGTCACTACAAAACTTATTACTACATTCAGTGCACACCAAGATCTCTTCTGTGCACTAGTAACTCAAAACTGACACTTCCTTTCTGAAGATCCAATTTTTCAGATCGTCCAGAAATTGTTTACAAAAGATCACGATCTATAAGAGATAGCCTCGTAAACAGCCACCTTTCATCTCCATCTATAATGGAAGGAGCTGTGGGAGGAAATGGCACATTTAAATGTGGCAAATGTGACCAGTGACCCTGGATAAGGGAGGGGAATGACTGTCCCTTGCCTAGGGGTGGCTTCATGAAATCCAGGTCATATGCTGACTGTGGTACGATCGGAGTAGTATATCTGGCCACCTGCACATGTGGTGCATTTTACATCAGGAAAACGAAACGCACCTTTGCCAGGCGCATACGTGACCACTTTTACTATCTCGACGTGGGATTACTCTATACACCTGTATGTAAACATGTAAGTCTCAACCATGGCTATGACCCGTCCTTTTTCTCATTTTTTGCCATATAGTTGGTCAATCATTCCTATTAATACTCTCACACCACTGTTTTTCATTATTATAAATTCTTTTGTTTTCTTAATATTATAAATTACTGCTTAGTAATTATATAATGGATATTGTTTTATAAGATTCTCTAAAATGTTCTGCCATTGTCATCTATGTATGTGCTGTGTCGATGAGAGCGTTAATGCCACCCTTGTGTTGGTCACAGTGTTGGATGTTCAGGCATCTCCTGGTAACGAGGAGGCTTGGTCTCCTCAAATACCAGCTGCCTTTTCCCTTTTGGCAGCTGGATGGCGCTAGCAGCTTTGTTCTCCCATCCGCCACTTTTACGGCGATTGGGAGGCCACTAGGGGACGTCTGCACCGGAACTGATGTCAGCAAGCTGACCCCGCTCGTTTCACTTCCGGTTGGAACCATGTGTAAATAGGAAGCCAGAACCACTCAGCTGCTGTGACTCACATCACGGCAGCTGGGGAGGAGGCACCAGACAAATCAGCTGAGGATACAACCCCTATCTCCTGCCGGGACGTCCAGGAAGGACACTGATCCATCCAGGCTTTGGATAGCTTTATCTTTTTCATTGCCAGTACTCTTGTTGTACTGGCTCTTTGTTATCCTGAGGTTGCAAAACTCGGGGTAAATATATATATTTACCATTATCTCAGTTTTGCCACCTGATTCTCCAGAACCAGCTTCTGGGCTTCCAGAGAAACTACTCGCTCACATCTCACACAGCAGTATTTGCCCATGATTGGCTCATCAAGGAACTCATACATGGAGCAAGATGTGCAATGAGTGGCATCACCAATCCTGTTGGACATTTTACCCTCTATTCAAGTGGGGATAGTAATGAAGACTTGCTATTGGTACCCTACACTACTCTCAGCACCTTTCTCCCAGGTACTAAAGGTACCTCCAGCCACTAAAGTTACTCCCATTTACTAAAGGTGCTCCCAGGTATTTAAGGTGCTCCCAGGTATTAAGGTACTCCCAGGTATTAAGGTGCTCCCAGGTATTAAGGTGCTCCCTGTACTAAAGTTACTACCAGGTATTAAGGTGCTCCTGTGTATTCGGTACTCCCAGTATTAAAGGTTCTCCCAGGTATTAAGGTGCTCCCAGTACTAAAGTTACTCCCAGGTGGTATTAAGGTACTCCCAGGTATTAAATGGTACTCCCAGGTACTAAAGGTACTCCCAGGCACTAAAGGCACCCCCAGTTACTCCCAGGCACTAAAGGTACTCCCAGGTACTAAAAGGTACTCCCAGGCACTAAAGGCACCCCCAGTTACTAAAGGTACTCCCATGTACTAAATGGTACTCCCAGGCACTAAAGGCACCTACCCAGTTATTCAACAGTACTCAGGTACTCAACTCAGCAATGCTCAGGTACTCAACAATGCTCAGGTACTCAACAACACTCAGGTACTCACACTACATCCTCCTCAGCCAGCGTCCCTACTACACACAATCAGCCTGTCAGACTTTTTAATTGGTTGTGCTTCACTGCTCGTGCTCACCCGCCCTTGTAAACTGACACTTACAGGGCTTGTCACACCCTCAGTCTCCTGGTCAGCCTGCCTCTTACACACACTCCCACTCAGGTCCACTGTTACATAGTTAATAGTGATTATATTCTGGTCCCTGTAATCAATGCACGGACACAAGGTGGAGAATTTGTTTTCAACAATATACAGAGCTGCTCTTGCAGGAAATGTTGAGTGTCTGATAAAGCCCTTCTCTAAATAATCATCAAGCCACTCCCTAAGCAATTCAGGTTCTGACAGATTTAATAGGTGCCCAAACAGTATTTCTGCCCCTGGGAGCAGCTCAATTGGACAATCATATGGGCGATGAGGCAGTAATTGATCGGCATTCTTCTATTCACAGATATCCCAGAACTCATGGCATTAATGAGGCAGGTTGACATAAGACTGAGTAGTTACCACATCAAGTCATGATTCCTTGATCAGTAGGGAACTTGTTTCACAAGGTTCTCTACAATGTTTCTCGCAAAGGGGGATGAAAATTTTTTAGTGAGTGCTCCCCAATTTGTGAATAAAAAAACAAGGAATGCCCAGGATGACAGGCAATTTGGGTAAAACTTTGCTTCAGCAGTAGCGCAGTGTTTGGAAATGTCAAAAAACTTGTTCATCGTGATCACAAAAGTCTTAAAATTATTCAGAGTGGCGCTGTCTTGTTCTATATACGGAAAGGCCCAAGCTAGGGCTTCCTCAGTCAGGAGGTTGATAACAAACATTACCTTCCTTTTCTCAAAAAAAATGCAGCAGGTTGCATCTGGAAATAAATCTATTGGTTAAGGAAACTTCTGTAATGGCAGTGGTCTCCATTGAAATTGAGTGGTAGAGGTATATGTGCGTTAGCATCATCTCGGGAACTTAAGTCTAGCAGCTGTGTCTCTGCAGAGCATGGATTTGCCCTTGTTGCCCTTTTACCACACTTTCCAGTTTGGAAAGTTTTTCTTGGTAGGTAACGCTGTATTTTT
Source organism: Lithobates sylvaticus (assembly GCA_028564925.1). Taxonomy (NCBI): domain Eukaryota; kingdom Metazoa; phylum Chordata; class Amphibia; order Anura; family Ranidae; genus Lithobates; species Lithobates sylvaticus. The sequence goes on from CM053032.1 coordinate 197,538,507, forward strand.
GAAGCATTTGCTATAGAGGCCTCCATGTTTCAGACAGATTATTCTGTCATGGTCTGTGGTCAGGCTCGGAGACCAGTAGATATAGCAGTAGGGGGACTCCCACCAACCAGCAGTATTGGTATACAAGCAGGTTACCCTGGCAAATAACACAGGCTCATTTGAGGTGCGGAGTCAAAGTACTAACCGTTGTTCACAAGAACTCCTGATGGTGGAGATGGATTTTGCATGTTAGTACCAGGTCACAGTCCTCAGGATCACCCCACCAGGAGGTGAGCAAGCCAGGGTCCAGTAGCAGATATAGCAGGGAAGAATCAAACAGAGGCAGGGTCAGTAAACAAACCAAAGGTTGGTAATAAGTAGTTGCAGTTTGGAATCAAGCTGAAGCATAGTTGAGGAACAGGCCAAGGGTCAGTAACGAGTGGTAGCAAAGATATAGATGACAACAGGAAAGACAAAAGTGAGATACTGGCTGGAGAGAGCACAATAATCTGGCAAACAGGAAGTGCAGAGACATGGCTTAGATCAGAAAGTTCATGGGAGAAGCAAAAAGTTCAAGGTTAAAGAGAAACAAGGTTGTGTCCAGCATTCCAGGTAGCTCAGCAACAAGGAACATCGCTAGACACAGCAGAGTTTCCGGGTTGAAATCCAGACCCTGACAGGTTTAAAACAGCTCAGGGAACATGGTCAAGAGAAGAGACCAAACACCCCAACAACATATTGGGGCTCATCAAAGGTGTTAGGTTGTCACTGGATCACTGAACCCAACTTCTAAAAGGACACCTAATTTGGGTGCAGTTAGACAATGTCACCACAGTAGCACATATCAACCATCATGGGGGCATGAGGAGCATGGCTGCTTTGAGAGAAACAAACCAGATTCTATCATGGATAGAAATGTACTGCCCAGTGATTTCTGCAGTCCACATCCCAAGAGTAGATAACTGGCAAGCGGATTATCTCAATATTCACCGCTTGCAACAAGAGGAATGGTCTCTTTAACCAGATGTGTTCAATCTGATATGCCAAAAATCTGTGACTCCAGATTTGGACATCCTAGCTTCCAGAAACTATCTTTGTTTGTATCCAGTTTGTTGCATAGCTCATAGTGTGGGGTAGAGTTATAGGGTAGGCACCCCAGAGTGGGCGTGTCCTCAAAAGCTTGGCAGTGTTCAATCACCTGCCTGTGTCCTGTACTGTGCGTAATACACAGCACTCTGTGCAGTGCGCTGTAGTGCCTTTTTTTTCCCATTTTTTTTCCATCAAAAAAGTTTTTATTGAGTACATACATAGAGACAAAGGCATACAACATTTGTTGCTGATAACTTGAGTGTTACATGTTTTCACAAAGATATTGTTATGTAAAATAAAACAATAACTAGCTGAGACAAACCAGCTCGACTTTGGTGAGTACTGTATGATCATGCTAAGATATAGCTTCTTGTCACATTATTGTAGATTCATTCTATAGTTTCTGGAGCTTCCAGCCACTTTCCCCATATCTTATCATATTTGGAGGGACATCTCCTATGAGAATAGACTAGTTTCTTGTAAGGCAGAATATTATTCACTTCTGCTATCCAGTGTGGGAGCTCTGGTGGGTTAGGTCTCATCCACGCCCTGGCTATGACCTTCCTGGCAGAAAAACGGGTCTCATGCAGAAATATTTTGGTAAACTTGTTTAGTTCTGAGTCTGGGAAAATTCCCAATAGACAAGCTTTGGGTTGCACTTTTATAGGAGAGCCCATGTTATCGTGCAAGAATTGTACCACCTGTGTCCAGTATGCCAGTATTTCGAGGCACTGCCAAATTAGGTGGTAAAATGAGCCTGTGGCCTGATTACACATTGGGCAGTTAGTAGTTTGGGTGGGCTTGTACCTGGCTATTTTAAGTGGTGTGAGATATGATCTGTGTACTATAAAAATCTGGGTGAGGCGGTCGGAGAGCTTAGGAGAAACCAGTTTACATGCATCTAGGGCCTCGCCCCACTCCTCATCCTCTAAGGGTCCCAGTTCTCCCTCCCATTTAGTCTTCAACTGGTATGCTGACACTGTTGCCTGCGGGAGCGTCAACATGCTATAGAACTGCAAGATCAGTCTTTTGGGGTCTGGGTACTTTATTGCTTCCATTAGGGGGTTGCTGGCTAGGGGTGTGTTGGTTGCTGGGAATTGGGCATGGTAGGCATGGTGCAGTTGTAGATATCTAAAATGCATTTGGTTTGGTAGCTCAAAATCAGATTTCAGTCTATCGAAGGGTTTGAGTGTGCCGTCCTCAACAATGTGGGAAAGATAAAATATGCCCCTAGAGCTCCACACTTCACTCTCTGGAATCAAATTAAATTCTGGTAGGGCAGTGTTGTGCCACATGGGGGTGAAGTTATTGGTTGCTGGTATTTTAAGCCTGGTTAAGGCTATGTCCGAAATTTTTTTATAGTGGTACAGCAGAGACCTACGTTCATTTACTCTACATGTCCCTCCCATCTTACTCGAGATTATCGTGAGGGGGTCTTTGGTGGATCGAGTCCACCCTGGGCAAAGAAGTCCCAGAAATCTGTCTTTATCCACCTTATCGATGTGGAAGAGTTGGGAAAGCTGAGCCGCAAGATAATATTGATTGAAATCGGGTAGGACGGTTCCTGCGAGGTCAGTGGGGTTTTTGAGTTTATGCCAAGATAATTAGTGCCTGTTGTTGCCCCAGATAAAGGGTTTTAGTATGGCCTTCATCATTCTGAGGTGCCTAAGTATTAGATATACTGGAGAGTGCCACAGAATATAAAGAATTTTTGGCAGCAGGACCATATTTACAAGAGCGCTATAGTGCCTTTAGTTTAAAATGCCACCTTAGTGCAGAAGTACAGTAGGTGAACAATGGAGCTGCACTGCAGCACACCACTGTTTGCATGTGTTGTGTTGTGCTGCATAGTGTGAAGGTGACCTTAAAGTGTTACTAAACTAAAAAAAAATTGAATTATTAAAATAACGAACAACCTCAGAGTGGTCCCGATCCTTCTCTTCTCAGGTCCCTGATGGTGATCTTGGCTCCTCCTCTTCTTCTGCGGGACTACCATAGCCAGCTACTGGCTATGGGGAGAGGTAGTCCTGTGCTCCCGAGCTGTGTGTCTATGGAGCCCCCACCCACTGTCACAATGGCTGATCAGGAAGAAGGGGCTGTTGGTTGCAGGCAGGTTCTTCAGTAACATGTGTAGCACCCTCCTAGGTAGGTGCTAGGATAGATAGATAAATGTTAGTATTTGTTTTTGATAAGTAAATATAGTTGCCACACTGTAACCAGTATGGCTGTAATGTTGGCTTAGCTAAAAGCATTGTTTGGCTCACCTTATTCAATGGGCTGCAATTGTTTAGTTAGGCCTGATCTGTGTGCTCTGCTGCTGCCAGTCTGCTTATAGCTTCCTCTGTATCCAGGCAACTTGAGAAGTTTCTGGGTAATAGGTGTGGAGCTATGCGGATGGCATCATGAAGATTGATACAGGCCCGGCCTATTACAGAGAGGTAGGCTCTGAAGGCAGACTTATTCTTAGAGCACACAGAGCTCTGGGTCTTGTCCCAAACTGAAGGAGTCCAGCCTGCCCTCTTAGGCACAGGCTGCCATGAGGAGGCCTCAGGTGGGTGACCTGAAGGAGGAATACAGAGACCCAGGTGCTTAGAAGAAGCTGACTAAGAGGAGCTGTCTGCCACAAATCTGTCTGGTATCACTGGAGGGCATCGCTGGGAATATTGAAAGGGTGCATCCATCTGTCCTTGCTACTTGTGAGTACAGACATTGCTGCATCTTGGAGACCTTGTGTTTCAGCTATTCCTCTGGTGCCTAGTTATAGTCAGCTGTGGGTCTATTAAAGGCTGGTGTCTTGAAGACCTCTATCCAGATATTTGTCCACTAAAGACTAAGGGACTTTGCTCTACTGGCTCTACTACTGCTTAAAGTGGGTGTAAATCCTTTACATTCACTTTTGCCTACAGATAAGCCTATAATAAGGCTTACCTGTAGGTACCGTGAATTTCTCCTAAACTTGCACAGTGTAGGAGATATTCACTGTATACGCATGTGCCGACATCGACACCTGTGTACTGAAGAAACAGCTCGTACATGGCGTTTCTTCAGCTGCTGTGCCATGACCGGCGACTCTCACGTGCATGCGCTGGAGTGATGTCATTGCGGCTCCGGCCAATCACAGCGCCGGAGCCCGTGAACCCAGAAGTAACATTCCGGAGACATGTCGCCCGTCACAGTGGTGTACGGGCACCGCTGCAATGGCATCGTTATGGGGTAAGTATTTCATAATGAGCTAGTATGCAATGCATACTAGCTCATTATGCCTTTGTCTGGCAGGTTGTTGTTTTTTTTCTGCACAGTTTACAACCACTTTAAGCAGAAAGGAAGATTAAGTCCTCGGTTGTACATAGTTCTTAACTTGGAATATCCCACCTCTTCCATCATTTCTATCCAAGTTCTCTTAAAATAAAGACAACATACCCTAGAATGGTCTTTGGAGAAAGAGTGAGTGAGCCTGTTGTGTGCATTGCTGCAGGGCTGAAATTGGAAAGACCTGGACAAGAAATTCCTGGAGCTCCTATGGGAGTAGCGCTACACATGTAACATATTGCTAAAAATGAACTTATCCTTGATGCCCCACACAGCAGTGACAATTTTAAAATATGTGAGCAGCTGCGGGGAAGAGGATCCCCCACCTACAGTCACAGGAGATGTTTGGGGATAAAGGGAGCTGCTGCATAGTAACAAGTTACACCCGAAATACAGGTGTAATTGTAATATGTAAAGTGTTACTAAAGGTGAACTTATCCTAGGTATCCTAACCTATTTTGTATGTTTAAGATCTTAGCAAATATATCTTAAAGCGGAGTTCCATTCAACAGTGGAACTTCAGCTTTAAGCACTCCTCGCCCCCTTACATGCGACATTTGGCATGTCATTTTTTTTTGGGGGGGGGGGGGGGGGGGGGGGTGCTTAGTTTTGAGTGGGACTTCCTGTCCCACTTCCTGCTTCTGACTACGGGCCACCTAGGCAACGCCTCCTCTCCCCCTAGGTAGCCCCTCCCTCTCTGCAATCTTCTGGGACCTGTTACAGGTCCCAGAAGTTTGCCTGTCCACTGGGAGAGCGCAGCATGACTCGCATATGCTCAGTGCGCACCTGGCCGTGAAGCCGCAAGCTGTCACGGCCGGGTGCCCACAGTTTTAATGGAGGCGCCGTGGAGAGGAGGGGGAGAGGAGCCAGGCTCCGTGTGGCCGCATTGATGGACCATGGGACATGTAAGTGTCTGTTTATTAAAAGTCAGCAGCTAAACTTTTTGTAGCTGCTGACTTTTAATAAACAAGAAAAGCCTGGAAATCCTCTTTAAACAGTTGAGAGATCAATAAGTTGGACACTGATCTTTAAAAGATTTACCATGCAATATATGGAAAAATGCATAATTGCCTTATGATTGATTTTAAAGGGAAAGCAAAATTTCAAAACATCATTTTTAGAACATCTCTTTACCCCAGCCCTGCTGTGCTGACCTATAACCAACCTTCCCTTTCCTACACCAAGAGCAGACCCTGGAGCAAGTGAATCTGTGTTGCAATGGGACTTGGACTTTTAACATCTGGCTCCATCATCATCTTACCCCCATCCCCCCCCCCCCCGTTTCTGCTGTGGCATACACAGTCACTGTAATCTCCAGCTTGGCAACTAATCTCGGGCCTGGCAACTTACGCCACCAACCTCTCTCCTCTACTGACCTTTGTTACTGTCCAGGGGAAATGCTACAAGCATCTGAAGCTAAAGCTGACAGCCCACCAATGGAGGCATCACTTACCACTGATCCCGCAAATCTCCTCTACCACCACTGCACTGCACTAGCCCCCTCATCCCCCTTTTGTAACCACTGTGCTTGAAACCTCCGTCTCCCCACCATGCCCAAAATCCAGCTACTACCACATCTTCACTCCATCACTTATCCCCCACTTTTACCACTACAATTGACTCCATCTTACCCCCTTCTCATAACTATCTGTTCTATATGCCTCCATTTAACTTGTCACTGCACCAATGCCCACCACTGCACCAATGTCCACCACTGTACCAATGCACACTTCTGTGCTTGCCACCACTGCAGTGATATGCCCTTCCCTGTTCAGGCACACTCTTGCTAGTAATGTTCATGGACTATAGTCCCTAACCCCCCTCCAAAAAAAATGTATTTCACTATTTCACTTTTATGTAATAAGTGGCAAAGTTTTTAAAGTGTTACTAAACCCACAACAGTAAAATCAGTCTGTATATACAGTAAAGCATGCTTGTTACACTCTGGACCCTAAGGGGTTAATCCTCTGCATTGTGGAAAAAAGGCTGTTTGATCCTGGCTTTTCTGATCCTCCCCTCCTTCCACTGTCCCCTACAGTGGCGGCCCATCCATTCCGAAGTGCAGGGGCGCCGCCCCCCTAATCCATGCGCCCGACCCCTAATCTACATGCAGGACACCAGATGCATGGATTACAATGTTTTTTTTTTTATTTATTTACTTTTTTTTTTTTAGAAGTACATGATTAGAGTCTGAGGCTCTAAATGGCTTCAAAAAAGGGTGTGACAATAGCAAATTAATATTCACTGTTGTCTTTCTGATTCTTTTCCCGGCCAATCAGGACCCAATTGGCCAAGAGGATAAGCGATCATATTGGTCGCCGGGGGGGGGTGTGTTAGAGCTGAGTGTGGCATGTGAGAAGATCGACTTCTCTGAGCTGAGCGATCCCCACATTGATCCTCTCCCCTGCTCACTGCCTCACCTCTCCTGTGCTCTGATCGCTCTACAACTCCTCAGAGCCTGCCGCATCTACCAACAGATCAACAGGTCACCCGCCCAGATATACAGTGTCAATGACCTGATCCAAGAGGAATGATGGAGTGGCCCCGGAGGCCCGGACTCACAAGATAGCGCCACTGCCCTTCCACAGCGGAAGCCACGAGGGACAGACAAACATAATGAAGCAGGAGCTTCCAAGCGGAGGGGTGCCAAAACATCAGGTACGGGGGGCAATAGGGACATGCTGTACTATGGGGGGTGGTGGGGGGTTGGGTGCGGGTGATCCAACCAACTGACCAGGGGGGGGGGGCAGGGTGGCAGGTGGATTGTTTGCTGCCCCCCCACAAAAAAATGGAGCACCAGCCCCCACTGGTGCCCAGATAATATCCTGATAACACAGAGTCTATAAAGTCAGGCTGCACATGCTCAGTTTGGTGTGTATTGCTAGAGAGGTTTTTTTTTCTTGGGAAAGTGCATATGATCAGCACAGGGCCAATCAGCACTGTCCAGACAGAGGGTTGGCGGGGGGGGGGGGGGGGCTGCAGTCTCATCGGATAGTCAGAAAACTCCTCCTACAAGCTTTACCCAGTGCTTGGCTGGACACTGATAGAAGTCATACAACTGCTGATAAGAAAAGGTATTTAGCAGTTTATATTTACTAAAACTATTGCATTTCCATGTTCTGTATACTGTGGGAGACCAGATATAGTGAATGCATGGTCCTGGGTTTAGTAACACTTTAATTGTGAAGAATGCTGTGCTCATCAAGGGGTAAACAATTTGTAATGGCTAACTACAATTGTTTTTGACAGCAGAGTAACAACATAGTTACATTTATATCTACACTTGATAGATTACACAGTTGTTACATTTGTGTAATCTGTTCAGCATTGCCACCAGACTTCTCTATGTAAAAGCAACACTGCCACAGTGTGGTTACAGAAAATACTGTTTTTCCATGAAACTTGTAAAATAGGAACCACAGCATTATTTAGATTCATGTAGTTGGGTTGCAGTGATTTACATTTGTCATCCTTGTGAAGCTAATTAATCTCTTGCCAACACGTAACAGATAAGTGTGGTAAGTGTGGTAGCGGGGAGGGTGGGCCTTATCGCAGTTTGGTCACAGACAGGGCCAGATTAAGAACATCATGGGCCTGGTGCTGAGGATTTTGGTGGGGCCTTTTATAAACAATAAATAAATAAATAAAAATGCAAACAATTTTTTGTTATAACAAATTTAATTAAAGAGAGAGAGGGAGGAGGAGAGAGAGAGAGAGAGAAAGGGGATGAAAGAGGTGTGAGGGGTACGGGAAAGAGGATGAGAGAGAAAGGGGGGATGAGAGAAAGAGGATGCACATGAGCATGCATGGGAATAACATCAACGCAGCCCAGCCAAGGCAAGTGACCGAAGGCACAGAACCCGGAAAGAAGACCGGGTGAAGATGGAAGCGCCCGGGCCCCGCCGGATTGATCACAGCACAGCACTGGAGGGCTCAGTCTGACAATTTAAGTGTACCCTACTGTGCTAATATGCTGTGCATTACTTGTACATTATGGCATAACCTACCTCAGGGCCTCTAAAAAATAGTAATGTTAGAAAAGTTTACTACCGCTTTAATATCATTGGAACCCAGGAGCCTCTCATGGGGCCCCCTACTGACCCGCATAGTTGCCAACATTTCAAAAATATTTTCAGGGACACTTTTTTTTACAAGTGTTATATTTAGAGTAGCTGACATCCCCTATGTTCATCTATACATCACAATAGTAATTACAAAATTAAATAAGTACTAATAATGGGGCAGAACAAATATGAGGACTGAGATTTCCTTCAGTTGAACTAACAAAATTGTGCCCATTCTAGAGCTGGTAACATTGAGGATATTCAGTATAATTTTAAAGAACTGTTTTTGTGGGTAAGAGGCATAGAGGAGGAGAATGGATGGTATAAAAGTGGGAAGTATGTGCATGTGAGGGAGAGGAATGTGGAGGGTCTAACAGTGGGCACTATGTACATGAGAGGAGTGCAGAGGGTATGACAGAAAGCACTATCTACAGGAGAGGAGTGTGACGAGTATGACAGTGGGCAGTATGCACAGCAGAGGAGTGTGGAGGGTATGACAGTGGGCACTATGTACAGGAGAGAAGTGTATGACAGCGGGCACTATGTACAGGAGAGGAGTGTGTAGGATATGACAGCGGGCGCTATGTATAGGAGAGAAGTGTGGAGGGTATGACAGTGAGCAGTATGTACAAGAGAGAAGTGTGGAGGGTATGACAGTGGGCACTAGGTATAGGAGAGGAGGATGAAGGAATCTGGGAAGGAAAAATGAAAGGTTTGTGGAAGGATGTTTAGGGACTGCGTAGTGGTTAAGCGGGCCATACATGGATTGAAATTACACCAATTAAGCAGAGATCAGCCATAGTCGATCTATGTATGGGCTACCTGGTTTTACACAAGTCAACCTATTAACCGACTTGAGTACAACCAGCCCCCATTCACAGGTGAGCAGGTGAGAGGGTGTGTGGGGACAGGCTGGGGAGAGATACTAGTCAGTGGCTGGGTAGGCACTGGCTAGTATCAGAGCCAGATACACACAGGTTACATATGCCACGATCGTTAGAGTGGGAACAATAGCAAATATCGTGTAACATAAAAAGTTGCAAAGACCACAATTTTATTCCATAGGGTGTCTGCTAAAACAACATATATAATGCTTGAGGCTTGAGTAATTTTCTATAAAAAAAAAATGATGATTTGTACATGTAGGAGAGAAGTGTCAGAATTGGCCTGGGTGGCAAGGGGTTAATTATCATAAGTAATATGCAAATAATTATTATAAGCACTGTGATCTCATCCTCTCAGTCTGCTGCAGAGAGTGCCAGCTTGTATTTTAACTGCCGCTCTGTATGTAGCTTCTGACCGACTGCGCAAGCAGCCCCATATCTCCGGAACCATAGATGATAGCAGCCCCATATTTTAACCAGTGCTGGAGTAGGTCTTTAGCTACCTACCCCCCAAGTGGGGTCTCTGTGACTCCTGATTGCTGAGCTACAACACTCAAAGTCGATCTTTTTTTTTTTTCTTTTTTTTTTTCTGGGGCAAATGGGCCTATCTTAAGAAAGGGGCCTGGAGCTGCAGCTCCAATAGCCCCTATGTTAATCCGGCCCTGGTCACAGACAGCTCCTGGTCTCTCCAATCATGTCTATAGCCACTCTGCTAAAATAAGAACATTTTATAGAACATTTATAGTTATATTTACATTTCACATGACTGTTGCCTTGCCTGTAGCCTGTGGATCGCAGCTGGTGCAAGCATGACTTAAAACTATATATGAGTTATTGTTCCTAAGTGTCAGAATTGGCACTCAAAGATACATAAGTGCAATATTTTATTCTTTTTTTAATATAATAAAAAGAGGGTTTTTACACAATTATTTTTCTTCTGGTTCTCCATTGGGGATTAACTGAGAGCCGATGAGTAACCTGGCATAAGTGTGTGAAACATTGCAGAAGCTGGAGGTGGGCTGATCCATGGATAATGTAAAAATAAAGACTGATTTAGGGCTCTTTCACACGGGGCGGATCCGTAATGATCCACCCCGTGAACATCCGCCCCGTGAACATCCGCTGCTCAGCAGGGATCGCTCCGCTGATTCCCGCTGAGCCGGCAGATGACAGGGTGGTCCCTGCACACCTCCGCTCTCAGATCACCTCCGCTGTCAGATCTCCGCTCTCCTCTATGGAGGATCGGATTAACACGGACCGTCTGTCCGTGTTCATCCGATCGCTCTGCAGACGGATAGAAAAATAGGGTTTTCCTCCGTCTGCAGAATCGGACAATAGTGGACACGGACGATATCGGGTATCAGCGGATGTTCATCTGTTGACACCCGCTATCCCATAGGGATGCATGTATGTCCGTTTTTCATCCGAAAACGGAAGGATGAGAAACGGACATACGGACTGTCCGTGTAAAAGAGCCCTTAATCATTCCCTCTGGTAAGTTGCTGAAAAGGTGGTGGTTACACAAGGGTGTAAATACTGTGGATGGTATTTGTTGGAGAATGAAACACTTTATTTAATGAACTTTATTTGCTGTATGATGGAGCACGGGACACTTAATATAATGATTTTTGTAGAAAAACGCATTGTAATATATATAGAAGGGGTCTCCAAACTTTATAAACAAAGGACCAGTTTACTGTCCTTTAAAATTTAGGGGTGCCTGACAGTGGCCAGTGGGAAAAGAAAATGTCCTGGCATCAGTGGGAGTAAACAATGCACCATCGTTGGTATCAGTGCAAGGAATAGTGCCCCATAATTGGTATCAGTGGGAGGAATAGTGCCCCATCATTGGTATCAATGGAAGAAAGGGTGTACCACCTTTTATGTCAGTGGGAGAAATAGTGCCCCATCATCTGTATCAGTGGGTGGAATAGTGCCTCATCATTGGTATCAATAGGAGGAATAGTGCCCCATCATTGGTATCAGTGGAAGGAAGGGTGCACCATCGTTGGTTTCAGTGGGAGGAATAGTGCCCCATCATTGGTGTCAGTGAAAACAATAGTGCCCTATTGTTGGTGTAAGTGGGAGTAATAGTGCCCCATCATTGGTGTCAGTGGAAGGAATAGTGCCCAATCATTGGTATCAGTGGGAGGAACAGTGTCCTATCATTGGTATCAATGGGGGGAATAGTGTCCCATCATTGGTGTCAGTGGAAGGGATAGTGTCCCATCATTGGTATCAATGGGGGGAATATTGCCCTATCATTGGTGTCAGGAATAGTGTCCCATCATTGGTATCAATGGAAGGAATAGCGTCCCATCATTGGTGTCAGGGGAAGAAATAGTGCCCCATCATTGGTGTCAGTGGAAAGAATAGTGCCCCATCATTGGTGTTATTGGCAGGAACTATGCCCCACTGTTGCTGGTGATGGGTAGAATAATCCCTCAAGGGCCTAGTAAAAGCAAAAAAAGGGCTGCAGTTTGATAACCGCTTATTTTGATGGATGTATATCAATTTGTTTATGATACATATGAATTGATTACACCATTGTTTATTCATTTCTTTTTCTGACAGAGTGGGCACAATCTTTTGATTCATGATACAGAGGTAGTAGTGCAGTCATACATAAATTTTTTATTTATTTAGGTATATTTGTTAGATAGTTTAATGATAGCAGCTACATAGTTATAGCTTTCACTATTATTTCCATGTCGCAGTCCTGCTGATTATATTAGTGTTTAACCTGAGAGACTTAACTTTGGTGCCTACAATTGAGAGTACATTTCTGCCAGGGTCCTATAAGAAAAATCATTGATGTTAACTACCAGGTATAAATTGTGAAAAAAACAATCAGCGCCAAACTAAATTAGACTTATAACAGGGTAAATGTGTGAAATCACCAATATATGTGACTGCACAGCTGCTGAGCACTTACAGCGATACACCACACCAAATTCAATATTGTTTTCTAAATAGTGCAGCGATGTGTCCCATTAAATAATGTGCGTACAAAATTTATATCAAACATTTCATGATCAAAAAAATATTTTAAATTAAAAATTAAAAATGTCAAAAAATTCGGAAAAAAATGTTCATCTGTGTCAATGCTTAAAAAACAATCACTGCTGTGTGTGTTTGTCCTCAAAAGGACCAATATCCAGTGCACACCTCCACCAGCTAAAGTGCCTGCTCACCTCAAAGATGCTGTCTACATGTCTGTAATAGATATTCACGGACCAATGCAAAATTACAGATTCTACAATCTGTTCATAAATTTACTGAAAGTTGGCAACTGATAAGAAAATTGCATTTGTAATATTCCTTATTAATGTTGGCCTCACACTTTGTAGAAAACACATGGTTAAAAAACACTTTGTAGAAAACACATGATTACACTCAAATGTAGTAAAGTGCAAAAACATGAATACGAACGTCACCAAGGCTAAGCACCCAATAATTTTGGTGGAACTGGTGTTATCCTGACATTGGCAGACAAGGTGCTCCATATGCACCTTATATAAGGAAAACCAGTATAAAATTCTCTTCCACTGGTACCACATCTACTGGTCCTGCCCATTGATCGCCCTCCACTTCCATCTTTGGATCCTGAATCCCTTTCAATCCCAAAACCTTCCTCCTAGGTCAGTGATGGCGAACCATGGCACTCCAGATGTTTTGGAACTACATTTCCCATGATACTTATGCACTCTGCAGTGTAGTTGAGCATCATGGGAAATGTAGTTCCAAAACATCTGGAGTGCCATGGTTCGCCATCACTGTCCTAGATGTTCAATCCTTCTCTAAACTTTCTTAAAAACTCCTCACAAATGGAAGATACTGGAGCCCCCCTCCTTCATTGGACTTCACTCCAGGATTCGAGATGTCAAGAGGACGGAATACCTGACTGCTTCCCTAAACCATTCTGGGAACTGTGGGACCTTCTAGAAGCTCCCCTTGTCTGACTTACCTTTGGTTGCAGTGGGATGTGCATGGCTGGTGACTTCTGGTTTTGACTAGGCCCTCTAGCAAGTGGACTCTCTATTATACCCTTTCCCTCCCTTCCTCTTTCTTTTCTCCCTTCCCCTCTTGTACTCCTCTACTTCTCTTTTGTATTTCGTTATGTGACTATTGGTAAGCGGCGGCGTACCTCAGCGTGGATAAGACTTATCTGTGATTGTGTATTCTCTTCTCTTCTTCTTGGAAGCAAAACTGATGGCCTTACTCTGTCACCGTAGCACTAGGTGATAACCTACTAAGTACCTTGTTCTGTGCTGCAATGGCCAGGCGTAGATATGAAAATATAATGCATTTCATGCATTTTAATGACAATACCCTCTGTTGTCTTTGGGGGAGCCCTGGTTATGATCCACAAAATTCAGCCCTTTGTAAATTTCCTGTCCCAAAATTTTGCAGATGTGTATACGCCCCAACAAAACAAAAAAGACCAGCCCTGGTCTTGCTTTCTTTAACTCTCCTAGAGAACTTTGGCAGGTCTACCTCTCACTATCACAACGATCTGACATTAGCCCCACAGACATGCTATTCTTCCAATCTCTATCACTGCCATTAGGAGCTCTACCTTCTCTTGTATTGTGTCAGGCATCCCTGTGTACACTGACAGCTCTAATTGCTGTCCTGTCCATCTGCAAGCCTAACATTACCCTGCATAGCATTCTTACTTATGAGGTTTCTCTGTCAATATTTCACAGTGGTGTTTTTTCTGCTACAGCTTCAAGTTACTTTTATTTACAGCCCTGATGAAGGAGACACAAATCCTGAAAATTGTTTGGCTTTCCTGGAACTCTCCTGCCATAGTGCTTTTGCTTTAATTCATGTATATACATATGGGATGCTGTAATTTATTTAGGTAATAATGGCGCAAAAAAGGTTTAAGAAAGTCCATGCAACTAAAGGCATAAATACAATAACTAATATACTCCAAAAACGTCCATAGAAAAACTAAACACCAGTGGCAGCCATCCCCAGAGTAAACCAGCTCTGTAGTGGGTCAGAAAAAATGAAAAAAGGGAAGCTCCATCTAAGCGCAGTGGTTAAAAACGACCAATAAACAGCGGTAATAAGAACTTAGAAGATATAGCGTGATAAAGTGCTCATTAATATTAGAATATATATATATTATCTCTCTATATCTTGTGAGTTCTTATTACTGCCGTTTATTAAAGTAGTTTTTAACCTCTGCCCTTAGATGGCGCTAACCTTTTTTATTTTTCTGACAAGAGATGCTGTGATATCTCTACTTTGTAAAATGAGAAGCTCATTGTTTCTAATTGATACAGGCTATAGCCAGCGCTCATTTGCACTCTAAGGCTGCATTCACACCTGAGCGTTTTGTCGCCCTAAGCCGCCCTACGCCTGAAGCTACAAAACGCTCGAGGGGAAAAAATACATTATTCTCTATGGAGATGGTTCACATCTCCACTCCATGTCGCCTGAAGCCGAACGCCTGAAGCTCAAACAAGTTCCGGACCCTTTTTTGTTGCGCGAATCGGGCAGATTTGGGCGTTTGTATCCCCATAGAAAGTAATGGAAACGCTCGATTCAAGCGACTAGCGCGACAACGAGCGTTTCTACGGGCGTTTTGTCACTGCAACTGCTCCCAGGAAGCAGTTGAACAAAATCTAAAAACATAGCAACAAATGATGACAGTGATGATCTTTTTTCCTATTGGCTATCAAGAAAAACGCCGAAGTTGAAAAACGCCTGACAACGCCGTATGCAAATGTGCAAAAACGACCGTATTCGCGCGACAAAACGCTGGTAAAACTGCTGGTAAAAACGCTCGTTCCGCTACGCTCAGGTGTGAATGCGGCCTAAAGCACAACTATAGTGACATTATAATTAGTGGACGTTGATATCTTCTTGAATCACCCCTGGCATGTCATACTCTAACCAGTCCCTGCTCCATAGATTGTGCCCCAATCTTCATTCCATTGAGGAGTTCATACTCTGCCAATACATGAATAGTATGAACTCTCCATTGTGAATGGTTATTGTGATGCGAATGCCAGTGGGAGCTGGACCAAAGAGCAAAGATTTAGAGAAAGAGGAGGCTAGACAGTGAATATTTAGCAGAACAAGGCTTTTTAGGGGGTGATCAGGAAAGGTATGGAAGCCCACCAAGGTGCACTGGGTATACATTGTGTAGGGACAATGTGACTTTATCGAAAGTTTATCGAAAGTTGCAAAAATAAACTACATTGAACAATATGTGATGCATTCACATGCATTGCACCTTGTAAAAATACACACGTGCTGCGTTTTAATGCAAAACACACCATCAGACATGTATGGTGTGCCCATTCACATAGAAGAAAAGTTATTTTCTATGTGTCCTTGGGTTAAGCTTCCATTGATCAATGTTGATCAATACAGCTCAATGCATCTGGTGTGAATGAGCCTTAGTGTACCACCATTAAAAGTGAAGTTCTACTTCAAAGTGGACCCGTTGCTAAGCGGACCTATTTGTTCAATATTAGCTTTTTAGCGATACGCCATTTCTCACAATCCTTGTTTCAGAGGAACAATCCTCACTCATCTTTAAGAAACAATAAGGCCCATTTCACACTAGGGTGCGTTGCAGGTGCTATAGCACCTGCAAAGCGCCCTGAAACAGCCGCTGCTGTGTCTCCGAGGGCTTTTACACTGGAGCGATGTGCTTGCAGGACGGTCAAAAAAGTCTTGCAAGCCGCATCTTTGGAGCGCTGTAGCAGCGGTGTATTTACCGCTCCTAAAGCGCCCCTTCCCATTTAAAACAATGGGGGCAGCGCTGCAAACCCGCCTGCAAAACCTGCAAACTTTGCGGGCAGTTTCAACCCCTTTTCAACTGCTAGCGGTGGTTAAAACCGCCCCGCTAGCGGCCGAATAAAAACAACAGTAAAGCGCCGCTAAATTTAGCGGCACTTTACTGCCAGTGCTCGCAATGCTTCAGTGTGAAAGTAGCCTAATTGTTTCTTAAAGATGAACCCAAAGCAGATATAAAGGGCAAAAATTAATGCAGCTTTGTTTTGAATGATATATAATTAAATGTATTGTTGTTTAATGCAGGGTGTGTAAATATCTGAATCAAATTTGGAGGTCTGCTTTAGGTCCTTATGGAAGTCCTCTAAGTTTTGAGAAGCCATTATTTGTGCTTTGTAAACATTTAGAAAATCAATAAGTACAAACTTTAAAAAAAAAAAAAAAAAGCCATAATGAGACTATTCAAAATAAATGTTTCTCGAGATAGTATGTGGCTTTAAATTCTTCACTATACAGGTATTGCCATAAATACTGTTTTTCAGTAGGATAATTTGCCCACAACATTATGCTTTTTCTTAGAAATATATTTAAAAGACTAGGTTTGACAGTGGCTGTTATGATTTAATACATGTGTTTCTTTTAGGCTGGGTTCACACTGGTACGTCACGACAGCCATACGACTGTGGATCCGACTTTGCCCTGCGACTTGAAGTCCGACTTCCATCCGACTTCAATGAACGGGATCCGACTTTGATTCCGATGATACCTGGTCCTTTGTGTCTGGTATGCATCTTGAAGGGGAACCCCATGCCAAAATAAAAAAAAAATAAGTATAGGGTCCCCCCTCCAAGACCATACCAGACCCTTCGGTCTAAATAGCAGGCAGTGGTAAAAAAGAACTCTGGATTGCCGCACACCGGGAAAAACTTAAAATCCTGTGCTTTTATTAAAACCGAGGATCACATCAAAACAAAAACCAATCCACAGCAATGGGGGGATACAGAATACTGACGCGTTTCGCACCAAAATAAGTGCTTATTCATAGCTTCGGTCTAGCATGGATTTTAAGGGAAACCTCCCCCTTTTTCAAGCACGCAACCTGGCAGGTCAGGAAAGGAGATGGGGGCGGCCTGGCGGAGGGAGAAGACAGTGGAGAGAAGAGAACCGGCAGCAGAAGGTGTCACCTTAGGGAGATGAAGAACCGGAGGATGAAGACATCGCCGGAGGGAGAAGAAAATCGGAAAGAGAAGATACGCGGAGCTGCTTTAATTAATTACCTTGTCAAAAACCAGTGTAATGTTTTAATGTTTGACACTTTTTTTACCCCATACTCATTCACATAGGGTGGGGGCCAGGACCTGGAGGCCCCCCTCATTAAAGGGGGCTTCCAGATTCGGATAAGCCCCAGTCCCCGACAACCAATGGCCAGGGTTGTCGGGAAGAAGCCCTTGTCCCCCCTGCCCCAAAGCACCCACCCCCCATGTTGAAGGCATATGGCCTGGTATGGTCCAGGCCTGCCGGGCTGCGTGCTCGGATAAGGGTGTCTGGTGTCAGTTAAGACGATGATCCGACTTCGATCTGACTTCAATGACATTCAATGGACTGAAGTAGGATCAAAGTCAGACCAAAGTAGCGCAGAAACCTTTTTCAAAGTCGGACCGACTTGTGTTGGACCAGTTAGGTTGGCTCTCATAGGCAACCATTCATTTTTACATGTCATGCTACCAATGTCAGAGCGTTTGTCTTACCAGTGTGAACCCAGCCTAAAGGATTTCAAAATTGCATCATATTGCAACATAAGACAACTATGTAGACTACCATTGCTGGCTTTCTTTTGAAATCTAGTTATTGAACTGAAGTCAGCATTATTCCAGTGAAATTGGATTTCCTGGTCTGTGTGAATAAGGAACACAGATAGCATCTTTCGTGTTTAAAAAAAAAAAAGTCAGCCGTGGCTTATTCCCTGTAGGAACTTCAAAATTTGGCCACTAGATGTCGCCGTTTTTACAAATTATAATCAGCGCTAATAATGTTTTGCTCTGCTTAACCCCTTAATGAGAAAGGTCAAAACCAATCTTAGGCTAGGTTCACACTCTTGCAGTGTGGGACCGCATGTCTATTGGGTCAAGGACTTTTTCACTTTGGGAAACGCAGGTACAGCAGCCCATTCAAATTAAAGGGTTGCTGTACCTTCACAAATGCAAGCCGCACCACCCGCACGGATGTTTACCTAGACTTTACGCCTGAACGCAGTTTTAAAACTTAGGTATTTGTAGTAAAACTGCACAAATCTTTGTAACTACTTAGTGCATACAAGTGAACTATACTTGTTTGTTTTTCAGGACAAACTGGGACTTTATTTGGTGGTAAATGATTCCTTCTTTTTTATTATTAACCACTTCGCATCCGGAGGCCGTCATATGACGGCCTCCACTTTGCGGGGGTATATCTGAATGATGCCTGTAGCTACAGACATCATTCAGATATTGCTGTTTTCAGCCGGCGATTCCCTGCACCATAAGAACAATCATAACGGCTGTTCCGCCGCTTGATCGTTCTTATGGGCGGCGGGAGGGGACGCCCCCCCTCCCGCCGCCCTCCGGTGCTTCTACCGACTCACCGCTTCCATCGGTGAGTCGGACACAGGATCCGCCGGCCCCCGGATGATGACCATAGAGATTTCCGGCGGACCAGATGGTCGCCGGAGTCTCTATGATCGTCTCAGCATTCAAATAAAGGCGCCGCCTCCGCTGGGAAGCGGTGATCGTTTTTTTTATTTTTTTATTTTAGGCTTCCCAGCCTAGAGGTGAGATGTGGGGTCTTATTGACCCCATATCTCACTGTTAATAGGTCCGATCATGTAATATTCCTATTACAAGGGATGTTTACATTCCTTGTAATAGGAATAAAAGTAATCAATTTTTTATTTTTATTTTTAAACTGTCAAACTCAAAAAATAAAAGTCAAATTAACAATAATAAAAAAGCGCCCCTGTCCCCGTTAGCTCGTACGCAGAAGTGAACGCATACGTAAGCCCCGCCCACATATGAAAACGGTGTTCAAACCACACATGTGAGGTATCGCCGCGAACGTTAGAGCGAGAGCAATAATTTTAGCCCATCTTTCACATAAAAAAATTGGGCTAACTTTACTGTTTTGTTTTTTTTTAAGCATGAAATTGTTTTTTTTTCGGAAAAAAACGTGTTCGAAAAATTGCTGCGCAAATACCGTGTGAGATAAAAACGAGCATCATTGTATTCTCTAGGGTCTTTGCTAAAAAAACATATATAATGTTTGGGGGTTCTATGTAATTTTTGAGCAAAAAAATTATGAATTTTACATGTAGGAGAGAAATGTCAGAATTGGCCTGGATGCGAAGTGGTTAAAGGAAAATTTGCCCAAAATCGTAAAAAATATATATATATATATTTTTTTTTTTAAATGGTAAATTGTAGCTGATTATTTCTTACCAATACCCACCACCAAAAAACACCCCAAAATAAAGTCTCTTACTGCTAACATTTATGACGACACTACATGTCCAGACACATGTTCCCTAAATACCGCATGCTATCCTGAAACTGTCAATTCAATATACCTTTCTGTACAGCAAAATGCTGAAAACTCTAGGGAAATACCGCATGAACAGGCTTTAAACTCCATTCACAGAAGGAAATAAATAATTAATTGCATATGGTAATTAACCACTTGCCCCCCCGCCCACCGTCAAATGACGGAGCGAAGGTGCGGCTCTCGTTCTGGGTGGATGTCATATGACGGCGCACACCCATTCGGCCGCTCCCACATGCCTCAATGATAAAAACTTAGTTTGGGTACAGTGTTGAATGACTGTGTAATGGTCATTCAAAGTGTGACAGCGCTGAAAGCTGAAACATTGCCTGAGCAGGAAGGGGGTGAAGGTGCCCAGTATTGAGGTAGTTAAGTAGTGATTGAGGCATGCAGTATTTAAGTAATGTGTACTGGTTGTTAAGGAGTGGGCATGTGTATGCCGTCCCTTCAGAGCACATGGGCTGCATGCAGTGTGAGTATCTCCTAAACCGTGCAAGTTTAGGAGATATTCACTGTACCTACAAGTAAGCCTTATTATGGGCCTACCTGTACGGAACAAATTAAAAAGTGGACTTTACATCCACTTTAAAACACACTGACCCTTACATTTACAGTGTCTTAGATCATACCACAATTTTTCTATGTAGTGCTCTCCCCGACCTCCAGAGGCCTAGTGGTGACCCTCCAGAGTCAGGGAGAGCTGACATTCCTCCTTAGGGTGCAGGTTACTAGGCATGAAGGGTGTAGTGCACGGTGGAAAGAAGGGGGCGCCAGTCACTTTTAAAAATTTACAAAGAGAGTTTTATTTCTCTTAACAGGAACAGGGGAGAGAGGGATAGGTCCCGATGGGTCCAACAGTGGCACTTTAAGAGGGGCGGCAATTGAGAGCCACATTTTTTTTAAGAAGTTTTGTGTGCAGGGGCGCTGCTACCAGCACACATCAGTCAGGGGCGCCGGATATGCCCCACTGCTCATTGGCTGCCTGTGCAGGTTAGAGGCAGCCTGAGAAGGAAAGGGGACGTATGGACGCGAGAAGCTCCGCGTCTCCCCCTGTCAAGGCGGGCAGAGGGTGCATCCTAGCAGTGAGCGGGGCGGGGCTGCATGTGGGACACGTCGCACAAAGAAGCTGAGGTGTCCCTGGAGCCCGCGGCCGCCCACTCAGCCTCTTCGCAGCCACCCATTCAGCTCACAGAATGGCCGGGGGCAGAGACTAGAATGAGGCCCAAAGTGGGAGGGGCTGGAGGAGACCCCCATCTCCAAATCTCGGCATAGGAGTCACTGCTGCCGCAGACACCACGGAACCAGAAACAACGTGAGTACAACTGCCTGTGATCCTAGCCTCTCAGCACTGCCACTGACCCCCCTCCATTGCCACTGACCCCCCCAGCACTGCCACTGACCCCCCCAGCACTTTTTGATCCCCATTCCTCCCTAGCACTGCCACTGATCCCCATCTCTTCCCAGCACTGCCACTGATCCCCATCCCTCCCTACCACTGCCACTGATCCCCATACCTCCCTAGCACTACCACTGATCCCCATCCCTCCCTAGCACTGCCACTGATCCCCATCTCTCCCTAGCTCTGCCACTGATCCCCATCCCTCCTTACCACTGCCGCTAATCCCCCACCCCTCCCCAGCACTGCCACTGATCCCCATCCCTCCCTATCACTGTCACTGATCCCCCATCCCTCCCTACCACTGACCCCCATCCCCTCCTGCCACTGCCATTGATCCCCCATCCCTCCCTACCACTGTCACTGATCCCCATCCCTCCCTACCACGCCACTGATCCCCATCCCTCCCGAGCACTGCCACTGATTCCCATGCTTCCCTACCACTGCCACTGATTCCTAACCCTTCCCAGCACTGCCACTAATCCCCACCCCTCCCTACCACTGTCACTGAACCCCAACTCTCCCTACCACAGCCACTAATCCCCTTCTCTCCCCAGCAAGGCCACTGATCCCCATCCCTTCCCAGCACTGCCACTGATCCCCATCCCTCCCCAGCACTGCCATTGATTCCCATCCTTTCCCAGCACTACCACTGATTCCCATCCCTCCCCTGCACTGCCACTGATCCCCATCCCTCCCTAGCACTACCACTGATCCCCCACCCCTCACCAGCACTGCCACTGATTCCCATCCCTCCCCAGCATTGCCACTGACCCCCCCTCCCCAGCACTGCCACTGATCCCCATCCCTTCCCAGCACTGCCACTGATCCCCATTCCTTCCCAGCACTGCCACTGATCCCCATCCCTCCCTACCACTGCCACTGATTTCCATCCCTCCCTACCACTGATCCCCATCCCTCCCTACCACTGACACTAATCCCCATCCCTCCCAAGCACTACCACTGATCCCCATTCCTCCCTAGCACTGCCACTGATCCCCATCTCTACCCAGCACTGCCACTGATCCCCATCCCACCCTACCACTGCCACTGATCCCCATACCTCCCTAGCACTACCACTGATCCCCATCCCTCCCTAGCACTGCCACTGATCCCCATCTCTCCCTAGCTCTGCCACTGATCCCCATCCCTCCTTACCACTGCCGCTAATCCCCCACCCCTCCCCAGCACTGCCACTGATCCCCATCCCTCCCTATCACTGTCACTGATCCCCCATCCCTCCCTACCACTGACCCCCATCCCCTCCTGCCACTGCCATTGATCCCCCATCCCTCCCTACCACTGTCACTGATCCCCATCCCTCCCTGCCACGCCACTGATCCCCATCCCTCCCGAGCACTGCCACTGATTCCCATGCTTCCCTACCACTGCCACTGATTCCTAACCCTTCCCAGCACTGCCACTAATCCCCACCCCTCCCTACCACTGTCACTGAACCCCAACTCTCCCTACCACAGCCACTAATCCCCTTCTCTCCCCAGCAAGGCCACTGATCCCCATCCCTTCCCAGCACTGCCACTGATCCCCATCCCTCCCCAGCACTGCCATTGATTCCCATCCTTTCCCAGCACTACCACTGATTCCCATCCCTCCCCTGCACTGCCACTGATCCCCATCCCTCCCTAGCACTACCACTGATCCCCCACCCCTCACCAGCACTGCCACTGATTCCCATCCCTCCCCAGCATTGCCACTGACCCCCCCTCCCCAGCACTGCCACTGATCCCCATCCCTTCCCAGCACTGCCACTGATCCCCATTCCTTCCCAGCACTGCCACTGATCCCCATCCCTCCCTACCACTGCCACTGATTTCCATCCCTCCCTACCACTGATCCCCATCCCTCCCTACCACTGACACTAATCCCCATCCCTCCCAAGCACTACCACTGATCCCCATTCCTCCCTAGCACTGCCACTGATCCCCATCTCTTACCAGTACTGCCACTGATCCCCATCCCTCCCTACCACTGTCACTGATCCCCATCCCTCCCTAGCACTACCACTAATCCCCATCCCTCCCTAGCACTGCCACAGATCCCCATCCCTCCCAAGCCCTGCCACTGATCCCCATCCCTCCTTACCACTACTGCTGATCCCCATCCCTCCCTATCACTGTCACTGATCCCCATCCCTCCCTACCCCTGCCACTGATCCCCATCCCTCCCTGCCACTACCATTGATCCCCCATCCCTCCCTACCACTGTCACTGACCCCATCCCTCCCTACCACTGACCCCCATCCCCTCCTGCCACTGCCATTGATCCCCCATCCCTCCCTACCACTGTCACTGATCCCCATCCCTCCCTACCACGCCACTGATCCCCATCCCTCCCGAGCACTGCCACTGATTCCCATGCTTCCCTACCACTGCCACTGATTCCTAACCCTTCCCAGCACTGCCACTAATCCCCACCCCTCCCTACCACTGTCACTGAACCCCAACTCTCCCTACCACAGCCACTAATCCCCTTCTCTCCCCAGCAAGGCCACTGATCCCCATCCCTTCCCAGCACTGCCACTGATCCCCATCCCTCCCCAGCACTGCCATTGATTCCCATCCTTTCCCAGCACTACCACTGATTCCCATCCCTCCCCTGCACTGCCACTGATCCCCATCCCTCCCTAGCACTACCACTGATCCCCCACCCCTCACCAGCACTGCCACTGATTCCCATCCCTCCCCAGCATTGCCACTGACCCCCCCTCCCCAGCACTGCCACTGATCCCCATCCCTTCCCAGCACTGCCACTGATCCCCATTCCTTCCCAGCACTGCCACTGATCCCCATCCCTCCCTACCACTGCCACTGATTTCCATCCCTCCCTACCACTGATCCCCATCCCTCCCTACCACTGACACTAATCCCCATCCCTCCCAAGCACTACCACTGATCCCCATTCCTCCCTAGCACTGCCACTGATCCCCATCTCTTACCAGTACTGCCACTGATCCCCATCCCTCCCTACCACTGTCACTGATCCCCATCCCTCCCTAGCACTACCACTAATCCCCATCCCTCCCTAGCACTGCCACTGATCCCCATCCCTCCCTAGCCCTGCCACTGATCCCCATCCCTCCTTACCACTACTGCTGATCCCCATCCCTCCCTATCACTGTCACTGATCCCCATCCCTCCCTACCCCTGCCACTGATCCCCATCCCTCCCTGCCACTACCATTGATCCCCCATCCCTCCCTACCACTGTCACTGACCCCATCCCTCCCTACCACTGTCACTGATCCCCATCCCTCCCTACCAATGTCACTGATCCCCATCCCTCCCTACCACTGCCACTGATCCCCATCCCTCCCTACCACTGCCACTGATCCCCATCCCTCCCTACCACTGCCACTGATCCCCACCCCTCCCCAGCACTGCCACTGATCCCCCACCCCTCCCCAGCACTGCCACTGATCCCCATGGCTCCCTACCACTGCCACTGATCCCTAACCCTTCCCAGCACTGCCACTAATCCCCATCCCTCCCTACCACTGTCACTGATCCCCATCTGTCCCTACCACTGCCACTAATCCCCTTCTCTCCCCAGCAGTGCCACTGATCCCCATCCCTTCCCAGCACTGCCACTGATCCCCATCCCTCCCCAGCACTGCCATTGATCCCCATCCCTTGCCAGCACTACCACTGATTCCCATCCCTCCCCTGCACTGCCACTGATCCCCATCCCTCCCTAGCACTACCACTAACCCCCCCCCCTCCCCAGCACTGCCACTGATCCCCCATCCCTCCCCAGCACTGCCACTGATCCCCCATCCCTCCCTACCACTGCCACTGATTTCCATCTCTCCCTACCACTGATCCCCATCCCTCCCTACCACTGATCCCCACCCCTCCCTAGCACTGACACTAATCCCCATCCCTCCCCAGCACTAACACTGATCCCCATCCATCCCTACCACTGCCACCGATCCCCATCCTTTCCCAGCACTGCCACTGATCCCCATCCCTCCCTACCACTGCCACTGATCCCCATCCCTTCCCAGCACTGCCACTGATCTCCATCCCTCCCCAGCACGGCCACTGATCCCCATCCCTCTCTAGCACTGCCACTGATCCCCATCCCTCCCTAGCACTGCCACTGATCCCCATCCCTCCCTACCACTGCCACTGATCCTCATCCCTCCCCAGCACTGCCACTGATCCCCATGCCTCCCTACCACTGCCACTGATCCCTAACCCTTCCCAGCACTGCCACTGATCCCCAACCCTCCCCAGCACTATCACTGATCCACATGCCTCCCTACCACTGCCACTGATCCCCAACCCTTCCCAGCACTGCCACTAATCCCCATCCCTCCCTACCACTGTCACTGATCCCCATCTCTCACTACCACTGCCACTAATCCCCTTCTCTCCCCAGCAGTGCCACTGATCCCCATCCCTTCCCAGCACTGCCACTGATCCCCATCCCTTCCCAGCACTACCACTGATTCCCATCCCTCCCCTGCACTGCCACTGATCCCCATCCCCCCTAGCACTACCACTGATCCCCACCCCTCACCAGCACTGCCACTGATCCCCATCCCTCCCCAGCACTGCCACTGACCCCCCTCCCCAGAACTGCCACTGATCCCCATCCCTTCTCAGCACTGCCACTGATCCCCCATCCCTCCCTACCACTGCCACTGATTTCCATCACTCCCTACCACTGATTTCCATCCCTCCCTACCACTGATCCCCACCCCTCCCTAGCACTGACACTAATACCCATCCCTCCCCAGCACTTCCACTGATCCCCATCCATCCCTACCACTGCCACTGATTCCCATCCCTTCCCAGCACTGCCACTGATCCCCATCCTTCCCTACCACTGCCACTGATCCCCATCCCTTCCCAGCACTGCCACTGATCTCCATCCCTCCCCAGCACTGCCACTGATCCCCATCCCTCCCCAGCACTGCCACTGATCCCCATCCCTCCCCAGCACTGCCACTGATCCCCATCCCTCCCCAGCACTGCCACTGATCCCCATCCCTCCCCAGCACTGCCACTGATCCCCATCCCTCCCTACCACTGCCACTAATCCCCATCCCTCCCTACCACTGCCACTGATCCCCATCCCTCCCTACCACTGCCACTGATCCCCATCCCTCCCCAGCACTGTCACTGATCCACATGCCTCCCTACCACTGCCACTGATCCTCATCCCTCCCCAGCACTGCCACTGATCCCCATGCCTCCCTACCACTGCCACCGATCCCTAACCATTCTTAGCACTGCCACTAATCCCCATCCCTCCCTACCACTGTTACTGATCCCCATCTCTCCCTACCACTGCCACTGAACCCCTTCGCTCCCCAGCACTGCCACTGATCCCCCATCCCTTCCCAGCACTGCCACTGATCCCCATCCCTCCCCAGCACTGCCATTGATCCCCATCCCTACCTAGCACTACCACTGATTCCCATCCCTCCCATGCACTGCCACTGATCCCCATCCCTCCCCATCACTGCAACTGACCCCCCCCCTCCCCAGCACTGCCACTGATCCCAATCCCTCCCTACCACTGCCACTGATCCCCATCCCTTCCCAGCACTGCCACTGATCTCCATCCCTTCCCAGCACTGCCACTGATCCCAATCCCTCCCTAGCACTGCCACTGATCCCCATCCCTTCCCAGCACTGCCACTGATCTCCATCCCTCCCCAGCACTGCCACTGATCCCTATCCCTCCCTAGCACTGCCACTGATCCCTATCCCTCCCTAGCACTGCCACTGATCCCCATCCCTCCCTAGCACTGCCACTGATCCTCACCCTTCCCTACCACTGCCACTGATCCCCATCCCTCCCTAGCACTACAGCTGATCCTCATGCCTCCCTAGCACTACCACTGATCCCCATCCCTCACCAGCACTGCCACTGATCCCCATCCCTTCCCAGCACTACCACTGATCCCCATCCCTCCCTACCACTGTCACTGATCTCCATCCCTCCCCAGGACTGCCACTGATCCTCATGCCTCCCTACCTTTGCCAAGGACCCCCATCCCTCTCTACCACTGCCACTGATCCCAATCCCTTCCCAGCACTGCCACTGATCCCAATCCCTTCCCAGCACTGCCACTGATCCCCATCCCTCCCTAGCACTGCCACTGATCCCCAAACCTCCCCAGCACTGCCACTGATACCCATCCCTCCCCAGTACTGCCACTGATTCCCATCTCTTCCCAGCACTGCCACTGATCCCCATCCCTCCCTAGTACTGCTACTTATTCCAATCCCTTCCTAGCACTGCCACTGACCCCCATTCCTTCCCAGCACTGCCACTGATCCACAACCCTCCCCAGCACTGCCATTGATCCACAACCCTCCCCAGCACTGCTACTGATCCCCATCCCTCCCCAGCACTGCCACTGATCCCCATCCCTCCCTACCCCTGCCACTGATCCCCATCCCTCCCTACCCCTGCCACTAATCCCATCCCACTCAGCACTGCCACTGATCCCATACCCCCACCAGCACTGCCACTGATACCACTGTCATATACTACCCTAGTCCGTCCAAGTACTACTCTAGCCCGGCCCTTTACTACCCTAGCCCGTCCATGTACTACCCTAGCCCACCCATGTACTACCCAAGCTCGTCCATGTACTACCCTAGCCAGTCCCTGTACTACCCTAGCCCCTGTACTACCCTAGCCGGTCCCTATACTACCCTAGCCCGCCCCTTGGAATTGAACATAATGGTATGTCATATAATTTTGCATATAGAAAAATGCTGTTTACACTGTTTACACTGTAATTACATTTTAGTTGTGGGTGGGCATGTTTTATTTTTTTGGTTGAGGGGAGCATTTCATTCTTGGACCCAGGCAGCACAATGTCTTGGGCTAGCCCTGGATAGGGCACAGGACACCCTTAGGCAAATGCAATAGCAATTTGGCAGACTCCTTGGACACAAATAAAACTAGACAACAATACAGAAAAAGGGCCTCCAAGCTGAATGCAGCAATCTGTATTTCGTAGCAACTGCTGTCTCGGATAGCAATAAATTACTCACAGTATCCCACTGTAGATCCTCAAGCTTAGCTCACAGCTACCCACTGTACATCTCTTCAAGCTTTACTTACAGCTACCCGCTGTACTCATTGAAGCTTTACTTCCCTGGCTGATTTAGAATCTCCTCACGTACTCCTTCAGAACTCCATTTACACCTGGCTACTGAGAATGGCTGACCCTCTGGCAACTTCTTCTCTCTTGCCTCCCTGCAGTGATCAGGCTCCCCTCAGGCCGAGCCCCTCTACACGTGGTTAGGCCTCATGCCTATACTTCGGCTGCTGCTCCTCACACACCCACCCAGGCCGCATCCCGGGTGGTAAGAACCCCGATCACCTGACTCTCTCAGAATAGTCTATCTCAGCAGCCTCAGCGGCCAAAGAATCTCCTGCTGATTGGCTGAGAAAAGCATATTCACTCATAACCTGAATTCACTTTAATCTATCATACTAATGCCAAAGGTAACAGTGTCACCTATTGACAAAAGAGAGAAATCACAGTTAAATCCAAGCTTAGGGGAAACCCATTTGATCAAGACTACAAATGAGCCAGGCTAGTTACAACCTAGCACCACTAAATTTACTAGCAGCCCTGTTTAGGACAAGGGTGCTACATCAATTTTTTTTCTCCATTCAAGAGGAGAAAGTGTACAGGGGTAGGTTGCACAGTTAAGGCTTGTACACACAATGATAAAATTGGATGAAAAATACTGCTTTCAGAATGATTGTCCAATAATCTGATCGTTAGTATACAGCTTTCGAGAGGCGATCATGACAGTGCATGTGTCAGGAAGGTCTTGCCAGAAAGAGAAGTCCTGTGCAAGCTGGTGTGTGATTGCAGGTGCCTATGTGCATGCGTGAGCATGCATGTGCGCACATGTGCACGCACGTGATTCCTGGTGCAAGGCGGGCTATTTAAACTCAGCTGACACATTGAAGCTTTGATCTACAGCGTATCCTGTGTGATACATGCTATTCTGCATCCCTTCCTGTGTTTATCCGGCTTGTCTTTGACTACCCTTGCTATTCGCCTGCATCTCATCCCGGGTTGACCTTGCATCTGCCCTCTCCTCTGGTTTCTCCATTGCCTGCCTGTTACCGACCCAGCTTGTTCAGTGACTCTGTTCCTGCCTCTGCATCTGTTCCAGTAGTAACTGTCTGTGTATGCCCCAGCTTACCTGACCTTCCTGTGTTCCAGTCCCTTGGAACCTCCTCTCTGCCTGCCTGCCTCTTCATCCTAGTGTGTGACACGAGCCTGCTCCAGTCTCTAGCCAAGTCTGCTGTTTCCAGCCTGTTGACTCTCTTCCACAGTGCCATCCGGACCTGCTTCCCAGCTATTGATCCTGCCAGGCACTCGTGCTACTCGGCACTTCTGTCTGCTCTATCAGGGGCCTCAAGTCAGAGGCATAAGAGAGGCCTTCCTCTGCATATCGGCTCATCTCCTAGATACAAGACAGCATGCAAAATAATCCAAAGGGACAAGCATGAAAATCTCTCTCGTACGATACCGGAACAAACTATTTTCATGTACATAGTATAGTATTTGTAGGAAGAAAATTGTGTGACTGGAAATATGCTCAGAAACAAAAGAACACATTACAATTAGGGATGGGCCCGATGTTCGAGTCGAACATACATAAGTTTGACTTGAACATCGGGTGTTCGCTCGTTCGCAGTATAGCGAACATTATGGGGCGTTTGCACCAAATTCGAGTGCCGCGGAACGCCCCATAATGCACTGTAAGATCGAAGTGCATTGACATGTGAGGATTGGCCAAAGCATGCACCTGACCTACATGCATTGGCCAATCACAGCACGCTCTGCTACGAGAGCCATAATTGGCCAAAGGCAGGGTGCCTTTGGCCAATCATGGCTCAGGGGGCTAAGTCCACGCCCCATACTATATAAGGCTGCTTACACGGCAGCCGTGTATAGTGTGATAATAACGTGGAGAGGAGAAATTGAGCTAGATTAGGCAGGTTAGTTAGTGGCATGCAGGCAGTTTATTATATATTATTATTATTATTTTTTTTTTTTTTTTATTTAAATCTTTATTTTTTTTTTCACTTCCACAGTTATTAAACATTACAATAGAAAAACATGTACTAGGACAATCTCCTATTATTAGTTAAAAAAAAACAATTTACATAAAACGCAAGGTCATATTTTACCTGGAGATTGCTACAAAGAGACTTCATATAATCAGTTTCCTACCGCCTGTCTATGCTATGTTCAACTCGTTTCCCTTTAGTATTATCCATTATTACTCCCCCCCTCTTTCCCCCCAACCCTTCCCCATCCTAGTACATTGATGCATGTGTGTTCGAATGCTCCCTATCACCTGTTTTATAAAAAAGGAGAGAAAAGAAGGGGAGAAAAAAAACATTCTCTCCCTTCCCTCCCTCCTTTCCTTCCCCTTAGTGTTCACAAGTGTTTTCGATGATCTGTACTCCTTTTCCTTCTTATTCTAAACCACTGGCATTTCTCTTTATCATTGTCTACCCTATCTGGTTGCAGCGTCTTAATTATTATCCACTTACACAGAGGAGCCCTTTTTGGTCATCCATAAACCCCACATCCTATCAAATTCTTTAAGGTTGCCTCTTTTTAAATATACTATTCTTTCCCGACATAAGGTCTCATTTATTATCTTAATCCAGTTGTTTACTGTAGGGGGCTCCTTTGATTGCCAGTTCATTGCAATCCGTTTCCTGGCCTAGAACATACCTCTTAGGATTGCTACCGTGATACTCTTCCTCTCTCCCCTTTCCCTTCTATATCCCAGTACACACACCATGCTTTCTTTTCTAGTTTAGTCGCAAATATATCTCTCAAGATGTTGGTCACTTCCTCCCAGTACCGGAATAATTTAGGGCATTTCCACATCATATGCAAGAGGTCCCCCACCTCTTGACATCTCGGGCATTTGTCATCCGGTCTCCTACCAAACTTAAATAATCGTTTGGGTGTGTAGTAGGCCCTATTCACCAACATCAGGTGAGATATCCTCTGCGGGGGAGAAACTGATACTGCTGGAGCCATCTTTAGTATTCTTTTCCACTGATCATTAGTTATTACACCTATGTCTTCTTCCCATTTTAATTTTACATTGTGAAGATTTCCTCCTGTATTCATTGTATGGGTTATTTGCCCATATATCTCTGATATCAATCCCTTAGTAGAACCTAAGTGCAGTATACTCTGCCATAAAGGGGTTCGTTCCATATCAATGGGTGACCCAGAAATTGAGCGTCAAGGGCATGTCGTATTTGCAAGTAGAAATAAAATGTACCCTGTGATATGTTGAACTCTTTTTTCAGCTCACTAAATTTTTTAATGATATTACCTTTGTATAGTTGCCTCAATCTTTTAATTCCCTGATGTTCCCACTCGCTATTTTTTCCCAACTGGAGGACTTCTTTTAGATTATTGTTATCCCATAGGGGGGTGTAATCAGACATCCCACTATAACACATTTGTTTTTTAATTGTTATCCAAAGTTTAACTATCATTTTTTTTGTGGGGTATTTATCTCAAAAGGAGTCCGCCTCTAAGGCTTCTATTATTGTGCTATGTCTGGACTCCATCACCATTATTTTTCCATTTGGAGTACCTCCCTCCGGGACACTGCATCCCATAAGTTGTTGCAGCTGAGATGACCAGTAGTAACACTCTGGATATGGGACCGCAAATCCCCCTGCCCCTACTGGAAGTTGTAGTGTACTAAGGCGGATTCTGGCCTGGCCCCCTTTCCAAATTAATTCCCTGAAAAGGGTCTCAATTTTTTGAAACCACTTCCTGCCTATCCATACCGGGGAGTTGTGTAGTATGTACAGAAGTTGTGGCATCCATATAATTTTTATTAACCCACATCTCCCCGCTACCGACAGTGGAAAGCGCTTCCAAACTATATATATAACTATTATATATTATTATTATTATACACGATTTATATAGCGCCAACAGTTTATGCAGTGCTTTACAATGTATAGGGGGGACAACACAATTACAGTACAGTTCAATACAAAAAGGTACAGGAGGGCCCTGCTCGTAGAGCTTACATTCTAAAGGGAGGGGGTGGTGGTACAAAAGGTAATAGCTGCAGAGAATGATTTGATGGGGGTGGCTCGGGGACAGTTGTTAGGTGGGTGTGGGATTTATATATACAGTGTAGTCACTGTAGAATATATATATATATATATATATATATATATATATATATATACAGTGCAGGCAATGTATTAATATATACTGTGTAGTATATATATATATATATATATATATATATATATATATATATATATATATATATACACATATACACAATGCAGTCAGTGCAGAGTATATAATAGTGCCTTGAAGTGGTTAAGGGAAACCCTATTACAGAATTAAGAAAAAAAAATGGCATGGGTTCCCCCCCTCCCCAGTCCATACAAGGCCCTTTAGGTCTGGTATAGATTTCAAGGGGAACTACACGCCAATTAAAAAGAAAAAAAAAACAGCGTGGGCCCCCCTCCAAAATCGATACCAGGTTCTTTGGGTCTGGCATATATTTTAAGGGGAACTCCAAGCCAAAATTTAAAACAAAATTGGCGTGGGGGTCCCCCCAAAATCCATACCAGACCCGAGCAAGCAGCCTAATATAGTAGGTGTTACCAGTGTGCTGCCTATCATAGGAACGGCCCAGGAGGTGGGACTTCGTCTGACAGCCGGGTAAGCAGGAGATCCCGCTCTGTATAATCTGGTGGTGCTCGCCCCCCGTCTCCTCCATCCTGTGTCCTTAATTCAGGGACTGCTCTTGCTCTGACGATCGCGGCGATACATCACATGTGTGATTTGAACACCGTTTACATTTGCAGGCGTGACTTACGAGTGCGTTTTCTTTGGTGCACGAGCACGCAGGGATAGGGGCACTTTAAAAACAAAAACAAAATAAAAAATTATCACTTTTATTGCCATCACAAGGAATGTAAATATCCCATATGACAGTAATAGGCGGTGACAGGTACTCTTTATACTTTTTGCACTTAAAAGTATTTAAAACGCCAAAATCTGCATTTCTTGAATACTAAAATGTAAAATAATAATCGGTGCCATTGGAAGCCGAGTAAACCGAAAGTGACGTTGTGATGTCGCTTCCGGGTTTTTACATCGCAGACCCGATCAAAGCTGATTCCGTCTTTTTTCGAGTCTCCGGCCAGCCGGTAGACATGCTGGCTGGTCGCTCGGGTCTCCCGGTGGGACGGGAGACTCGGGCGGACCAGTGGAATGTTGCGGGAGGGGGGCGACTTCACCTCCCGTTGCTTGTGATATCATGAGAAAGCCAGCCGCCAGCTCTAAAAGTGGATACCGGGTGAAGCCTGCACAACCACTTCCTAAAAGCGACATACGGGAATTGGATAATGACCCTGCCTCTAGCAAGCATGCTGCAATACTGAACAGGTCTGAGCAGTAAATATGCCCAGGGGTCCTACTGATCATTTTACCAATGATCTCAGGCATTTATCTATTTCTTTTGTTGACGATTGGTTTTATAATTCTCATCTGATTCTCATCTGATTAATACAGATCCATTTTCAATATGCTCTTTCAGAAAGCATATTTTAGTTAAATGCATTCACAGCTGCACAATTTTTATCAATTCTAACATGACTGCTGAGGTGCAATGAGTCCAGGTACTATAAACTGTAAATTATCTGTATAACCGTCTTTCAACCCTTGCCCCTTCATACCAATAAATAACACGCTGACACCTGCTAAGTTGGAAAGTGCAAGGCCACAGCTTTATTTCTTTAAATCCAACACATAACATATGAATACTTCAAACAAATGAATACATCAAACAGTGCCTGTCACAGTTATACTGTGAGCACATAATCCAAAGGAGGGGAAGGAGATAAGAAGGGGGAGGCCTGTCCTTACCATAAGTGCTGGACAGGCCATCTGCTTCCCATTTCCATCAACAGCAGCCATTTTATGCTGGCAAGGTCAAGAAACCGCAGCAAGCTGTGACGTACCAATGAAAATTATAGGGCGGGAGGGTGGGCAGCTCTTCCAAACGGATCTTCCAGAAGGATCCAGAATTTCTGGGCGCGACACTTTTGTCGAGCTCAGGCCCAGCCCAACCCACACCCCCACCAATCTTTAATGACCCTTTGGTCACTTTGACCCGCCCTGGACATGCCCCCATTAGTCAGGGCTCTCTTTCCCTATGAGGTCAAAAGGGCTTCATAATGCTTGCACATTTTCCATGTTTTACCTCTTTAACCACTTCCCGCCCGGTCAATAGCATATTGACGTCCGGGAAGTGGTTCCGTTATCCTGACTGGGCGTCATATGACGTCCTTCAGGATAACAGCCGCCGCGCGCCCGTGGGGGCGCGCATCGCGGCGATCGGTGGAGCGGTGTGTCAGTCTGACACACCGCTATACTGATCTCGGTAAAGAGCCTCCGGCGGAGGCTCTTTACCACGTGATCAGCCGTGTCCAATCACGGCTGATCACGATGTCAACAGGAAAAGCCGGTGATCGGCTTTTCCTCACTCGCGTCTGACAGACGCGAGTAGAGGAGAGCCGATCGGCGGCTCTCCTGACAGGGGGGGTCTGCGCTGATTGTTTATCAGCGCAGCCCCCCCTCAGATGCCCACACTGGACCACCAGGGACTCCACTAGGATCACCAGGGAAGTGGGCAACATGTGGATGGCCAGGTATGTACCCCCTGGCCATCCACATGTGCAAATGATGCCCAATCTGTGCCAGTCAGTGCCCACAAATGGGCACTGGCTGGCACCATCAAGTAGCAATCAGTGCCACCCATCACCCAGCAATGCCACCCAGTGTTATCAGTGCCACCCATCAGTGTAATCAGTGCCACCTATTAGTGCCCACCTATCAGTGCCCATCCATGCCACCTATCTGTGCCACCCATAAGTACCCATCAGTGCCGCCTATGAGTGCCCATCAGTGCCGCCTATGAGTGCCCATCAGTGCCACATATGAGTGCCCATCAGTGCCGCATACCAGTGCCACCTATCAGTGTCCATCAGTGCCGCCTATCAGTGCCCATCATCAGTGGCCGTCAGTGCCACCTCATCAGTACCACTTCATTGGTGCCACCTCATCGGTGCCCATCAGTGCCACCTTATCAGTGCCCGTCAGTGCAGCCATATCAGTGCCCATCATTGAAGAAGAAAACGTACTTATTTTCAAAAAATTTAACAGAAACAAAGAAAAACTTTTTTTTTTTTTCAAAATTTTTGGTCTTTTTTTATTTATTGCGCAAAAAATAAAAATCGCAGAGGTGATCAAATACCACCAAAAGAAAGCTCTATTTGTGGTAACAAAATGATAAAAAATTTGTTTGGGTGCAGTGTTGTATGACCGCGCAATTGTCATTCAAAGTGCGACAGCGCTGAAAGCTGAAAATTGGTCTGGGCAGGAAGGTGTCTAAGTGCCTGGTATTGAAGTGGTTAAAGTACAGAAAAAGTCTTGTTGAACTGTCAAAAATGCACTTGTATCTTAATTTGCCTGTTGAATGACACCACAGGAATTATTTCATCCTCATTGACAACCACTGAATATCCGATTTAGACCACAAGATGTCACCATTTGCTAGGGTTCTGATTGTTATTATAAAGATGTTTTGGTGGGCACCTCCTGATGTTGAAAATATCCAACTGCAAGATGTCAAAAATCCTCAGCTGCATTACGTTAGTTTAATGTAATTTATAAGATGTAAGCATAGATTTCAAATCTTAGTTGTTATAAGATGCTGGCAACTACTTTACATGCTAATGCAGACAGACATTTTAGTTTATTTCTGGATGAGCCTGAAATGTCTTGACACAGAGGGGGTGATTTACTAAGACGAATGCGCTGCGCTGGTTTACACCTTGATTGTTATGCCGGAAAAAAATCATTGATTGAAAGTGCGAACTAGTGCACACAGACGCACAAAACGATAATAAATATGTAAACTTCAACTGGTGCTAGGGTAACTGCGGTTTTCTCATTGATAATAGCGCACGCTCAATACAATTGGTTAATTTCATGTCATTGGATGTGTCTTGTTGGGCAATTAGTAGGTGTTCTCAGTGAATTATTCCTTTCGATGCTAATCTCATTCCTATTACTTCTAATATATCTTTGAAATGTGTTTTTTTTTTTCTATTTTTACCCAAATCTTTCAATACATTACAAAGAACCGAGAAGTGTTTCTAAACCCAATAAATTAATATTTTACAATCTTGATCTTTAAATGTGACCATACACTGCATTAAGTTAGATCTTGAAAAACATTAGATTTAGTGCAAGAGCAGTTTGATTTCCTATAATTTGAATTAATTGTTCAAGTGCGTCTTCCTATTACCTATTTTGCCGAAATATCGAGTTGTACAGAGATTGGCCAATTAGATTGCCTAGTGCATGACCACCTTAAGTGCCAAATTTGGAATGTAGATGTGCCATGACCCACTTGTATTTTCCTATTGATATTTCTTGGGCATTATACAAGGAACATGAGAAACCACCTTTTTTCAAGACATGCTAGAGTGATCAGGAATCTTCAAACTACGGCTCTCCAGCTGTTGTGGAACCACATATCCCATGAGGCATTGCAAAACTCCGACATTCACAGGCACGCTTTAAATCACAATCAATGGCTTTGTATTTTGGGCAGCTATTTTAGCTAAGATATATTCCCAAAACATGTCTTGTCGGTGGGGTACTTGAGGACTGAGGCTGAGAACCACTGCGCTAAACTGGAAAATGTAATACTTACCTCTCTGTAATTTTCCTTTCCTGGTGACTACCCATGGCAGCATACGAACAATCCATGCATATGCTACCATGAAGGCACCAGGAAAGTAGCTTGTAGACAATTCACACCTTTTTTTGTTTTGCCACGCCAATCGGCCTAGTTAAAGGACTGCGCCCACAAATGGATATCTATTAAGGATTTAAAACATTAGTCACAACATCTTGAGAAAGATGTTGCAAAATAATGCAGCACAGACAATTAAATGAATATGAACAACCTACAAACGACACACATTGACCACATCAAAAATATTTCAGGGGAAAATGTCCTCCACCCAAAAAAATACAATAAACCAAAGTAAAAAAAATGCTCAAACACATCTGTTTTGCAAAGACATAAATACAAAGAGACAATATATGTGTTACAAACTCGATAATGACACCCACATGTACTCTCTTGCTGACACACAACATAACATAACATAGGTTTGTGTGCTAATGAGGCAATTGAAAACACATGCACAGTCCATGAAACCAGGCCCGGACTGGCCATAGGGCAACCCGGGCATTTGGCCGGTGGGCCGGGAATGCCCGTTCCGTGGCCTGTTGATGTTCAGGCCGCACAGCGGCAGGTAAGTGGCGACCATGGCCTGGAGAGGGTTAACACAGGCCATGGCCGCCGCTCACCTACCGATATGCGGCCGTGCCTGTGCCTTCTCCAGCGGAACTAGCGGCTGCATGGACTGAGCTGTGTGTCTCTCACACACAGCTCAGCCTCAGAGTCGCATTGACAGTCTCGGCCCCTATGGCCTGCTCCTCCTCCTCTGGGCCGCTGTCAGGATGTCCCCCCCTTTCTCATGTCGGCAGCACGGGATGGGAGAGAAGAAAGCTTCCTGCTTGTACTTCTTCCCTCCCAATTGGCCACAGCGGAGGGCCAATCAGAAATACTTAGTGGGGCATCATGGCATATGTAGTCCCAGAGATAGGAGGCCCAATTGATCTCAGCAGGAAGACAGCTACAGTCCCCAGCATGCACTCTGCTGGGGGGAAAATAGAAAACCCGGAAACAAGCAGGTACTACAGGAGACATGGAAAAAAAAAAGAGGACTGTGCTGGGGGAACTAATAGCCCCAGCACCACCAGATAGAGCCACGCTGTACCCACACCACCAGAGAGAGAGAGAGAGAGAGCACCACGCTGTACCCGCACCACCAGAGAGCCATGAGAGCCATGCTGTACCCGCACCACCAGAGAGCCATGAGTGCCACGCTGTACCCGCACCACCAGAGTGCCATGCTGTACCCGCAGCACCAGAGAGCCATGAGCGCCACGCTGTACCCGCCCTGCCAGAGAGCCATTAGTGCCACGCTGTACCCGCACCACCAGAGAGAGCCATGAGCACCACGCTGTACACGCACCACCAGAGAGCCATGAGCACCACACTGTACCCGCACCACCAGAGAGAGCCATGAGCGCCACGCTGTACCCACACCACCAGAGAGAGCCACACTGTACCCGCACCACCAGAGAGAGCCATGAGCGCCACGCTGTACCCGCACCACCAGAGAGAGCCATGAGCGCCACGTTGTACCTGCACCACCAGAGAGCCATGCTGTACCCACACCAGAGTGCCATGCTGTACCCGCACCGCAAGAGCACCACGCTGTACTCGCACCACCAGAGAGCCACGCTGTACCCACACCACCAGAGAGCCACGCTGTACCCGCACCACCAGAGAGAGTCATGCTGTACCCACACCACCAGAGAGAGCGAGCCACCAGAGAGAGACACACTATTCCCGCAACCACCAGAGAGAGAGAGCCACGCTTTACCGCACCACCAGAGAGAGCCATGCTGTACCCACACCACCAGAAAGCCACGAGAGCCACGCTGTACCGCACCACCAGAAAAAGGTCAGTGTCACTGGGCAGAGTGGGCACAATAGGAGACAGACAGTACTAGCATTGTATGGCCACAATAGGACTGGGACACTGTAATATAAAGGGGACTGCACTGTAAAGGGACACTGTAATCATTACAGTGCCCCTTTACAGTGCAGTCCCCTTTATATCATAGTGTCCCTGCACATTACAGTGTGGAAGACCGACACCAGCCACCCCCGCGAATGTCTACCGACATCTCTCCCCCGGTCCCTGGAAAAGTTGGCTGCTCAGCCTAAAATGCCCGGGCCTATTTTTTTGTCCCAGTCCGGGCCTGCATGAAACACACAATATGCAAGTTCACCCACTGCACTTCAATTACTAACCCAAAAAACACACTCTCTGAGCATGCCCAGAAACATCCAAGTGCTGTTCACACACAGAAAGCACAAAAAAAATAAAAACAAAGTCCCTGAGCATGCCCAGACCAACCCAAATGCAGCTAGAACAAAATAAGCCACCCCCTGTCCAAAATTAATTATCATACAGCATGTCCTTATTTAACCATGAAATAATGATTATAATCATTATTTCATGGTTACACACTTTTAAAGTGGCAGCTAAGTGTTTATTTCACATTTAGAGTATAATAGCAGGTTGTGTTCATCACACACACATTGATCCATACATTTTTTGGTAATATTGGCGCAAGGGTGGTTAGTTATTCTAGGAGCGGCATTATAGACTATCTACCAACCAGACTACATGTCCTTATTTAAGGTTAAGAAAAAAGATGGTGGAAAAAAGTACTGGACTGCCCCAAAAACGTATCATAAATGCACTGGAACGCATCAAAAACATGCATGCAGAAAAGCATCTGGAACGCATCTGAACTGCGTTTCTATGGAGTGAACTAGCCCTAAAGCTAGTAACTTGGGGAGGGTACTCTGCCTGTAAAGAGGTGCATCTGTAGCATGTATCCAAAATTCTGCTTCAAAGATGCTTCTCTTTAGAGAAAACTTACAAATGTACATTGCAGCTGCAAGATTTTAACACAAAACAAAAAATAGCCTGCCCCCCAATACATACAAGGCCATTTGGGTCTCTTAAGGCTTAAAACAAGAACCCCCATATTAAAAATCCCACCCCAAAATAAAAAAAAATATTGTGCCCCTCCCACACACTAACAGACCCCTACCCAAACACACAGCAAGCCAGCCCATGAAAGGGGAGTGTATGCTTGGGGGCAAGAGGGGCTTGGGCACCCCAAAAGTCAATCACCTTGTTCCCATATTCAGGGGGACAAGGGCCTCTTCCACACAGCCCTAGGCTGGGGTTGTGGGGGGCTGCAGACAGGGGGCTTTACGAAATGTGTAAAGCCCCTTTAAACTAGTGGGTACAAGGTGCTTTGTGGTTGGTATTGGGCTGAGCCCAACATGCCCCAAAGGCAGCCAGCTATGTTGAGTGCATGTGGCCTTGAATGGTTCAGGAGGGGGTTGGGCGATCGCTCTTCTAGCCCCTTTCCTAACCGGGACCTGTTGTATGCTCTGAAAAAAGATGTGGTTTGGATTGGTGAAGGCAGCTCACAGAATGGAGATTCTTTTTACATCATTTTACAAGGTGTTGGCAATGTAACATGCTAACATGACCTGTGTGCAAATATCCTTAAAAAAAATACATTAAGGTGAACCAGCGTAAAAAAAAAAAAAAAAAAAAATTGGCAAGTTTAGAGCTGCGCCCGTTCAACCCACACAATTGCATTTGCGTTGCTTAACATTTACCATGATTTTGGCCGTGCAGTGAACAAATGCATTTGAACGAGCGCAAGAGCTGCTTGCGCATGCGCAGTTCTTAAATTGATCTCACGCAGTTCTAAACATACTTGCAGGCACAGCAGGCTTGCTCAGAAAAAGTTACTTTCCTGGTGCCTCCATGGCAGCATACCAATGGTTGGTTGCCCCGCCCCCAACCAACCCACAGGACCATTTCAAACTCTAGAAATAAGAGTGTTGAACCCCCCCTGCCAGTATTCTTTTCTCTGTCCTCATACCTGCAGGATCACGATCAGCCCTATCTCACCGCTTTATGGTGTGACCATTGCAGGTTAATGCTCTCCTGCAGTATGGAGTCCCATAGCTTGGGTTGCTAAAGGCACCAGATAAGTATGGGAACCCGTTTTTCTGTGAATCTTTTTTTGGGTCTAAGGGTCAACAGGAGCTTATCATTCACTCAGCATATCAAAGATGTAGCGGTGCTTACATACAAGTTCCCCCTCCAGGGGGGGGGGGGGGGGTTGGCCGGCAGCGTAGTTCGGGCGTCTGCTACTCCTCTCCCTACTCCAGGAGTGTGCGGGCGGGGGGGGGGGGGGGGCGGAGTCGCGGCGTGACGTCACAGCGCATGCGCAATAGCTAAGTTGAGGCCATCGGCGGCCATCTTGGTACTCCCTGAACCCTCTCAGGTATAAAAGAGAGCTCAGCTTCATTACGGGGCCAGCTGCATTAGGGAATACATCTCAAAGTGTCTCCTCCTGCTACTCTCTCTCTTTCACTGGATTGTGGAGCCCAGTGAAGGTACTGGAGGACTGTTTTTTTTTTTTTTATTTACACTCTTTGCCAATGGGTTGTTTTGTTTGATAGGGGGGGGTATGTGTGTATATATATATATATATATATATATATATATATCCTTCTACTTCGGACTAAAATTTTAATCCTCTACCCCCTTTTCTCAGCTGCCCATAGTAATTTAACACTGCATCAAAAAGATCCTCAACATACCACTAGGTAAGGGCTGCAACAGTCAGGTAAGTTTTTTTTAACAAAAAAGAGCACCCCAAAAACTGGTTGAAATATTCCTTTTTTTCTCCCTCTCTCTCCGCCAGCCCGCATCATGGATCATCCCGTCGATCGTCCCATAGAGGTTCTCCGGATAGGAGATCGGGGGGTCATAGGAGCTCGGGTCACTCTTACTCCTCATCGGCCCATGCTTCTTGCAGTGGTCAAAGATCACCCCGACATTCCTCAAGCAGATATGTCTCTGGATGTAGATCTGCTTATCCAGGAGAGAAAGCTTGCTGGGTGTGCGTAAAACAAGCCCTCCCGGACAAACTGGTATGTGCTCAGTGCCTCCGAGAAGCCGCAGGGGACAAGGAGAGGGACAAGCAGGAGTCCATGGATTCAATTAAAAAATTGATATAGGATTCTATTCGGGATTTGGGTATATCTCAAGATCAGGTAGCCCCATCTTCAGGCGATTCAGTAATTACTCCTACCCCGCATTCCTGAGCCAGAAGTAAATTCTTAAGACGAGGCAGAGATAGTAGAAGAAAATTCTTCAACCTTTGACTTCACTCTAGTTGAACCGTTTATGAATGCAGTAAAGGACGCAATTCAATGGGAGGAAGACCCAGAGCCCCCAGCCAAAACGAAGAAATATTTCCCTCACCTAAAAAGGAAATTGTCAGCCTTCCCCTTGATGGAAGAAATCAAGGAAGTAGTGACAGATGAATGGCAGAAGGTAGACAAGAGGCCCTTAGCCTACAACCATTTTCTTAAGTTATACCCGCTGGCAGAAGCAGATGCACAGCTCTTTGATTCAGTACGGTAGACGCCTCGATTATGAGGTTGGCCAGAAATACAACGCTACCTTTAGAAGACGCAGTCTCCTTTTAAAGATGTCCTTGACCAGAGGATCGATTCAGATCTAAAAAAATCCTATCAAGCAGCAGGGGGGCATGCAAACCAGCAGTCGCCCTGACCTCCATCTCAAGGGCTACCAGGGTATGGTCAGACAACATTGAAATGGCCCTCATACAGGGGGTGGATTCTGACGAAATCATCAAGGCACTGGATGAACTCAAACTAGCTTCCGATTTCATGGCGGAGGCGGCCATTGATATCCTAAAATGTTCTTCCAGAGCTATGCTATACTCCATCACTGTCAGAAGGGCATTGTGGCTAAAGCCTTGGTCGGCCGACCCTACATCTAAGCAATCGTGGTGCCGTATTCCGTATAGCGGGAAGGCTTTGTTCGGGGACAAGATAGATGCGGCAATCACCCGAGTCACAGGGGGGAAGATCAGTCTAATTCCCCAGGACAGAAGCAGGAGGAAGAGATTTGTTTCTCGCCCAGCTGTCCAACAGAGGGCGAAGGATTCCAGATCCTACCGCCCAGGTAGAGAATATAAAAGAGGCTGGAAAGGCTCGCATGCCACCTTCTTGAAGACGGGAAAACCCAAAGCCTCAACATCCACGGTTGAGGGCCAGAAGTCTTTTTGACTCCCTGTCCACCCAGACCAGTCCAGTAGGAGCTCGACTTAGGGCATTCGCCCAGGTTTGGGTGGAGAATTGTGCAGATCAGTGGGCAGTTTCCTCGGTTCTTCAGGGGCATTTCTGGAAATTCTGAAAGCACCCCCCACTTTTTTACTTCCAGCCCACCAAAATTCTGGCCTCCACGGAGAAGAGGGAGGTCCTTCTTCAGTATGTGCAAGTCCTTATGCATCAGCAAGCGGTAATACCGGTTCCAGACTGGGAAAAACACCCAGGGTTCTATTCCCCAATCTTTTTGGTCCCCAAGAAGTCGGGCGGCTGGAGACCCGTGTTGGACCTGAAGAGGCTGAACAAATACATCCAGATAGAACATTTCAAGATGGAATCTTTAAACATTGTAATTCTATCGGTACAACCAGGAGATTGGATGGTCTCTATAGACCTCCAAGATGCTTACCTCCATATTCCTTTTTTTTTTTTTTTTTTTTATAATTCTTTATTTCTTTACAGGAAAACAGAAGTAAACAACTTAAGCGTAAAAGAAAAGTACGGCATAGCATTTACATGTTGTTTCACATTGTCTTCATGTTACGTATATGCTACTACCCTTCTATATTCTAAATCTGTAGACCTGTATTTTCTTTACATTTCCCTCTTAATTACCCCCTACTTTATCTACTATACTAAACCCCCCCCCAATCGAGAAAAAAAAAAAAAAAAGGAAGAAAAAAGAAGAAAAAAAAAAGAAGAAAAAAAAAAAAAAAAAAAAGGAAAAACTTCCCCTATCTCTAACCCCTCCCCCACCACCTCCGCCCCTCACGACCCGTCGAGTCCGCTCTAAGTACACCTCCTGAGTTCTATCCAGATTAATCCCATCCTTCTTCTCCAATCTGTCTCTTACCTTCCTCAGTTTGCAGAAAAAACTCCCATGGAGCCCATATTTGGGATATATGTTCTTTTTTACTCATAGATATGGGAATCAGATTTTCCATGATCCCTATGTTTCTCACTTTGTTGAGCCACATGGAGATCTGAGGTGCGTTTGGATTCTTCCAGCATGCAGTTATACAACTTTTAGCAGCATTCACCATGTGGCTCAGCAGTGAGTTTTTATATTTCTCCATGGGAATTTGTGAGGATTGTAAGAGAAAGAATGCCGGGTCCCATGGAATCCGAAATTCCGTAAATAGTTGGGTAATTCTTTGGACTTCCTGCCAAAAATTTTTAATTATTGGACATGTCCAAAAGATATGTGCTATGGGGCCTCTTTCTTGGCAGCCCCTCCAGCACCTATCCGATGCCGTTTGGGAGAATTTATTAACCAGTTAACAACCGGCCCATAGCCGAAAAACGGCTACAGGGCGGTTGCTTAACTCTGGGAGGCCGTTAATTAACGGCCTCACAGAATTCTGCTCTTGCGCGCCCCCTGGTGCGCGCACTCGAGAGCATCCATGATCGCCGGGTCCAGAGGACCCGGCGGATCATGGATCACGGTAAACGGCCGCTCATCGCGGCCGTTTACCACGTGATCGCTCCGTCAAATGACGGAGTGATCACATGTAAGCAAACCGGCGTCATTTGATGACGCCGGTTCCTCTCTCCTCCTCTATCTGTACCGATCGGTACAGTATGAGAGGAAAGGGGGAGGGATCGGTGGCAGCAGTGCTGTGGGCGGG
This sequence comes from Lithobates sylvaticus, assembly GCA_028564925.1. Lineage (NCBI taxonomy): Eukaryota > Metazoa > Chordata > Amphibia > Anura > Ranidae > Lithobates > Lithobates sylvaticus. The sequence goes on from CM053032.1 coordinate 197,583,173, forward strand.
ATCTGTAGTGCCCACAGCCTGCTCTGCCACCACCGATCCATCCATCCATGCTCAGCCATCCCTCCATACCCTGCAATACCCAGCAATAGCCTGCAGGGTATTGCAGGGTATGGAGGGATGGCTGAGCATGGATGGATGGATTCTCTGCCATCCCCCCCAATACTGTGCCATCCCCCCCAATACTGTGCCATACCCCCCAATACTCTGCCATACCCCCCAATACTCTGCCATACCCCTCAATACTCTGCCATACCCTGCAATACTCTGCCATACCCTGCCATACCCTGCGATACTCTGCCATACCCTGCGATACTCTGCCATACCCTGCGATACTCTGCCATACCCTGCGATGCTCTGCCATACCCTGCGATGCTCTGCCATACCCTACGATGCCCTGCCATACCCTGCGATACTCTGCCATACCCTGCGATACTCTGCCATACCCTGCGATACTCTGCCATACCCTGCGATACTCTGCCATACCCTGCCATACCCTGCAATACCCTGCGATACCCTGCGATACCCTGCGATACCCTGCAATACCCTGCGATACCCTGCAATACCCTGCGATACTCTGCAATACCCGGCGATACTCTGCGATACTCTACCATACCCTGCGATACTCTGCGATACTCTACCATACCCTGCGATACTCTGCAATACCCTGCGATACTCTGCCATACCCTGCAATACCCAACAATACCCTGCGATACTCGCTACGATCAAAGCCAGGATCGTTTTTTTTTTTTTTTTAAATTTCAGGCTTTCCAGCCTAGAGGTGAGATGTGGGGTCTTATTGACCCCATATCTCACTGTAAAGAGGACCTGTAATGCCATATTCCTATTACAAGGGATGTTTACATTCCTTGTAATAGGAATAAAAGTGATCAAAAATTTTTTTGGGGGGAAAAAAAGGGTCAAACTAAAATAAATAAAGTAAAATGAACAATAAAATAATATATATATATATATTTTTAAAGCGTCCCTGTCCCCGTGTGCTCGCACGCAGAAGCGAATGCATACGTAAGTCCCGCCCACATATGAAAACGGTGTTCAAACCACACATGTGAGGTATCGCTGCGAACGTTAGAGCGAGAACAATAATTTTGGTCCTAGACCTCCTCTGTAACTCAAAACATGTAACCAGTAAACAAAATTAAAGCCTATGGGGATTTTTTAAGTAGCGAAGTTTGGCGCCATTTCACGAGTGTGTGCAATTTTGAAGCGTGACATGTTGGGTATCTATTTACTCGGCGTAACTTCATCTTTCACATTATGCAAAAACATTGGGCTAAATTTACAGTTTTGTTTTTTGTAAAGCACAAAACATTTTTTTTCCAAATAAAACACGTTCGAAAAATTGCTGCGCAAGTACCGTGCTAGATAAAAAGTTGCAACGACCGCCATTGTATTCTCTAGGGTCTTTGCTAAAAAAACATATATAATATTTTGGGGTTCTATGTAATTTTCTAGCAAATAAATGATGATTTTTACATGTAGGAGAGAAATGTCAGAATTGTCCCGGGTGCTCCAGAACACCAGCTCCCTGTGGCCACACTATGTAAAAGTCTCACGCATGTGGTATCGCCGTACTCAGGAGTAATAGCAGAATGTGTTTTGGGGTGTAATTTGTGGTATGCATATGCTGTGTGTGAGAAATAACCTGCTAATATGACAATTTTGTGAAAAAAAAAAAAAAAATTAAAAAAAATCTTGATATTGCAAAGAATTGTGGGAAAAAATGACAACTTCAAAAAACTCACCATGCCTCTTTCTAAATACCTTGGAATGTCTTCTTTCCAAAAAGGGGTAATTTGGGGGGTATTTGTACTTTTATGGCATGTTAGGGACTCAAGAAATGAGTAGTCAGTACTTCAGGTGTGATCAATTTTCAGATATTGGCACCATAGCTTGTGGACTCTATGACTTTCACAAAGACCAAATAATATACCCCAATTTGTACTTATTTTTACCAAAGATATGTAGCAGTATAAATTTTGGCCAAAATGTATCAAGAAAAATTACAAATTTGCTAAATTTTATAACAAAAACGAAGAAAAATTCATTTTTTTACTGAATTTTCAGTCATTTTTCTTTTATAGCGCAAAAAATAAAAAACCCAGAGGTGATTAAATACCACCAAAAGAAAGCTCTATTTGTGTGAAAAAAAGGACAAAAATTTCATATGGGTACAGTGTTGTATGAATGAGTAATTGTCATTCAAAGTGTGAGAGCACCGAAAGCTGAAAATTGGTCTGGTTATTAAGGGTGTTTAAGTGCCCAGTGGTCAAGTGGTTAATTAATGATGGCGTATAGTACCATCGCGTTAATATTTTATAATTCAGTTCTTGAATCTTGGTACATCTGGAAGAGTTTAAGGTTAGGTGTATTATCTTCTGTTGTTGTACCTCCATATTCCATATTCCTATCCTGCAGCAGTTTCAACCGTTTCTACGTTTCAAAATAGGGGACTTACACCTCCAGTTCCAATGCCTTCCTTTTGGGATCTCGACAGCTCCCAGGACCTTCACCAAGGTGCTATTGGCAATCTTAGCCCCTCTTCGGGAAAAAGGGATCCGGGTATTACATTACCTGGATGATATCTTAATCCTGTCCCAGCACAAGGAGAGCCTAGAAATGCATGTACGAGTGGTCTTAGACACACTGGGCAAATTCGGGTGGTTGGTCAACTATTCCAAAAGTCAGCTCACACCCACACAGAGGATGGCATATCTGAGTGCTTTCTTCAACACTCCCGAGAAAGCAGTGTCGCTGCCATCAGAAAAGATACCTGCATTGATAACGAAAGTGAAGAAGGTGCTAGCAAGTCATTTCATGTCAGCATCGGATTGTCGGAGCCTGCTGGGGTCCCTGTCTTCTTGTATACCCATGGTGAAGTGGGCCAGGTGGCATCTGCGGAGGTTCCAGCTGGGGTTTTTGTCACAGTGGAGGAAGGATCACCTGGATCAGAGGATAATAATCACACCCTCAATGAAACCAGTCTTTGGTGGTGGACGAGGCCTTCCAATCTTCGAGTTCACTGCTCTCTGGGGCCCATCTCGTGGACCATTCTCACATCAGATGCAAATCAATTGGGCTGGGGAGCACATGTTCAACACCAGCTGGTGCAGGGAAGATGGCAGTTCAACCCAAACTAAGTGGTGTCGAACATCTCGGAGCTAAGGGCGGTATGGATGGCAATTCTGAATTTGGCCTCCTACCTCAGAGGGAAATCCATACTTCTGCAAATGGACAACAGGGCGGCGGTGGCCTATGTCCAGAACCAAAGGGGAACCCACAGCAGGTCCCTTCTCAACGAGGTAGCCCCCATTCTGACCTGGGCCGAGGAGAATCTAGCCAACCTGCGAGCTTCATATATCCCAGGACCCGAGAATCAACTAGCCGACCAGTTGTCAAGAACTTTTATCGACAACAACGAGTGGTCTCTGAATCAGAGGGTCTTCCTTTGGATATGCCAGCAATGGGGCACTCCCCAAATAGATCTCTTTGCCTCCCCACTCAATGCAAAGACACCTCTATTTTTCTCAAGATTCTCATCTCCGAGGTCAGCAGGAATGGATGCTCTAGTCCAACCTTGGAGCTTCCGGAGAGGATATGCGTTTCCACCGACCCCTCTGATATTGAGATTTCTCCAACGGCTGACAACGGAAAAGGTCACAGTCCTGGCGGTGATCCCGTATTGGCCCAAGAGGCCGTGGTTCGCACTCCTAGTCAAGATGGCCTTGTGCGAACCGCTTACCCTTCCACACATGAGCAATCTTCTGTCTCAGGACAATTTCTCTCATCCGCACCCAGAAATCCTAGACCTGAGGGCATGAAGGTTGAGCGGGAAAGGTTGGATAAGTTAGGATGTTCACCCAGTGTTATTCAAACACCAGGTCTGGTGCAAGAATTTGTAACACCCTAGGCGAAACCTCTTTTTGACGCCCCTTTGGCTCCACCCCTGACTCCACCCCTTTGCCCTGTCCATGTATACCCCACCTTTTTATAGATTGCTACCATTTTGGGGGTTGGAGTCAGTCACTGAGCCTGGAGGTGGTGTGGGGCATCGGTACAGCACCCAGGATTGATGTGTGCTCTAGGCCGGTGCCTACCTTGTCTATAGGTAGCACCGGCCCTGTACAGGGGATATGTACACAGATAATTTAAGGCACTTATGATCAGTGCAGGCCCATCAGTGCCACCTATAGTAATAGCTATATGCAGTGCCACCTCCATCAGTGCAGCCTATCAGTGGGAACCCCTCATAATGGGCACATCAGGTGTACAGACCTGGGAACTCAGTACAGAGAGGGTGGTAACCCTTTATAATGGGCACAGCGGGTGTACAGACCCAGGAACTTAGCATAGGGATGGTGGTAACCTCTCATAATGGGCACAGCAGGTGTACAGACCCCTAAAATGAGCACAGGGATGGTGGTACCCCTCATAATGGGCACAGCGGGTGTGCAGACCTGGGAACTCAGTAGAGAGATGGTGGGAACCCTTTATAATGGGCACAGCGGGTGTACAGATCCGGCAACTCAGCACAGGGATGGTGGGACCCCTCATAATGGGCACAGCGGGTGTACAGACCCAGGAAATCAGTACAGAGATGGTGGGAAGTGGGAACCCCTCATAATGGGCACAGTAGGTGTTCAGACATCTGGGGGGAACAGCATTTAATAGAACTGATTGGCTATATTTTCTTCCTGCAGCTGCTGACTGGTGGTGGAAGGGAGAGGAGAAAAATAAAATTTTCAGATGCTGCAAGTGGAGGAAAATACAGCCCAGTTCTAGTAAATGCTGCACTAGTATCAGCAGTAACTTGGAGAATCCATGTGGACTAGTAGTGGGCAGCAGCCTGGTCACCAGCTGAAGAAATAAACATAAAGAGAGCCAACACACTGACTGCTCTGCACAGTACTGATATCAGTAATAGCATGTGTAGCTGGACACTGATCACTCGCCCACATTCTCTGCTTTCAACCTGCCGCGCTGTGACCAGGGGAGGGGGGACATTCTAGGGAGTTCGGGGTTATCAGGAAGAGCTGAACTGAATGCCGATATCACATCATCCTGTCCTGAAAGTTGCAGATAGCGAAGGAACTATTTACTGTGTTATGAAATGGGCGGGCTGAGTGTGTACAGAGTGCAGTGTGCAGAGCAGTCAGTGGGGTGGATGTAATGCAATGAAAAGGCACGGGGTTAATGCTCAGTGGGGTATATAGGGCGGCATTTGCAAACACCAGTCTCTGTATTTTCCTCCACTGGTGTCTCCTTATACACAGGATCTGCGGCTCTCCCCAGCTAGGACTTTATGTGTGTGTGTCAGACTGTCAGTGCCCAGGATGAGTGTCAGAGCTGGGCGGAAGACACTTCCAGGCTGCTGTGTATTGTTCCTAGGAGGGGAGCGCAGATCGCTCCCATACACATGTACTGCAGAGCGGCTCCACCAAAATTCTTCTGCTTTCTCAGTTACTGAGCCGCACTATCTCCGCACTCCTCCTCTTCTCCTCCCGCTTGTCTGTCCTGTCATACTGACACCTGGCTCTACACAGCTGTGTTATCTCCACACCAGAGAGTTGTGTATACACAGCAACCACAGTTGCGCCCTAGGTGGCAGTGCGCCCTAGGCGGCTGCCTAATCCGCCTAGTGGTAGCACCGGCCCTGTCAAACACTACTGCAGGCAAGGAAGGCGTCTACTAATTCCACCTATTACAGGATATGGAGGAAGTTTACAGAGCTAGCGGAGGCTAACCGTTTTGATCCCCTGGAACCGGGAGTACAGAATATTCTTCTCTTTTTACAGAGCAGTTTGGATTTAGGTTTGGGCCTAAATACACTTAAGGTCCAGGTCTCAGCCCTTTCAGCTCTAACAGATACACGATGGGCACTGAACCCTCTTGTTGAACGTTTTTTGAAGGCAGTCCTAAGAATGCGGCCTCCCAGGAAGACATTGTATCCCAAATAGGACTTGACGATTGTGCTTAATGCCTTATCAAATCCTCCGTTTGCTCCCACAGAAGAGTGCACTTTGGAGGATATCACCTTGAAGACGGTGTTCCTGATCGCCATCACTTCGGGTCGCAGAGTATCAGAAATACAAGCTCTGGGGTCGCAAGAGCCCTACACCACCTTTTTCCCAGATAGAGTGGTTTTGCAACCCATCCATCAATTTGTTCCTAAGGTACCTTCGATCTATCATCTCAATCAGGAATGGGTCCTTCCGGCATTCGGGGAGGAGCCAACCTCCGCAAGGCTTCACAAGCTAGATATAGCTAGATCCCTGAGGCACTATCTAACACTAACGCAACAGTTCCGTAAAGATCAGAGACTGTTTATCATCGCCAAAGGCGCAAAGAAGGGAAAAGCAGCATCAAAAACGACCTTGGCAAGCTGGATCGTTAAACTAATCCATAGGGCATATCGGGCTAGTGGTCTTCCAGCTCCAGATGCGGTCAATGTGCATTCAACGCGGGGAATGGCCTCCTCTTGGGCAGCTTTGGCGCTGGTCTCCCCAGAGACGATTTGTTGAGCGGCTAGTTGGTCATCCTTCAGCACCTTCATGTCGCATTATAGTGTAGACCCAGCGGTTCTTACTTCACGAGAATTTGGGGAAAAGACCTTGCAGCTTTCTGTACTGTAGTTTCATTAAAATGTATTATTGCAGTACCCTCCCTGTAAGCGAGTTAATTACCATTGGTATGCTGCCATGGAGGCACCAGGAAAACGGAAAATGTAATACTTACCTTTCCGTAATTTTCCTTTCCTGGTGCCTACCCATGGCTGCATACACCCTCCCTTCAATAATCCTTAAGGGGTTTGTGGTCTAGTTACAAGTATACTGGCAGGGGGGTTCAACACTCTTATTTCTACAGTTTGAAGTAGCCCTGTGGGTTGGTTGGGGGCGGGGCAACCAACCATTGGTATGCTGCCATGGAGGCTATGAAACTATGAAACTATGAAAATTACGGAAAGGTAAGTATTCAATTTTCCGTTTTCTCATTCTATTTTGGGCATATTTGTTACTTGGGCAGTTGTTACTATACTTCCTCACATCACCCCATAATATTGGCACCTCCATCTTCTGTTAATATTAAATTGAAGATGCCGTGTGCCATGTCCATAGTGGCGCACAGATTTCATTCTCCCGTGCGCCGAGATCGCTAGTAAATGGGGATTAGCCCTCTGTTATGGCGTAAACGTTTTGTAAATATGAAAATGTGCATTGCGCCTCGCTGTGCGCCTCAACCCATGGCGCATGGCTTTCGTAAATCAGCCCAAATATTTTGTGCAGCTTACCTCTTCTGCTTTAGTGTATGTGCAACAAGGTGCTGTGGAAAACTTCCCCTTTACTTCCAGTCCCAGAGTCTCAACAAGAGTGAGAGGAAAGTGAGTAGTATTCCCTTCTTAGACAGCTGTCCTTCTAACAGGTGTCCCCATTGGAAGATTTCCCTTAATCTCTGGGACAATTCTAAAAATGTGGATTTTTTTTCTCACTTTCCTTCTTAGTGACAGCAGTCACCAGGACAAATAGAGTGGTGAATCTTCCAAATGTGGACACAGCTTTTGATTTTGCCATTGAGTAGATGAACCAAAACACAATGACATTTGTGATGCCTATATTTTTGCAGATGAAGCAGTGTGATCGACCCCTCAGCCACTGTCTGGTTGTTTAGCCACCTCAGTACTAGCCTGCAATACCTCTTCATTACCAGGTAATTTTTCAGTGTTTGTTGCTGTCTAACTTTGACTAACAATTACTTGGTCATACAACGCTGTACTCAGATTAATTTTGTATGGCTTTTAGACCAGGCTTGTTTGGGTGGTATTTAAAGAGGAGTTCCGCCTGGGGAAAAAAAATTAAGCCAGCGGCTACAAATAACGTTTTTTTTTTAAATACTTTTTATTCATTTTGGGAGACAAAGAAAAGTTACAATATAAAGCCTCTGGGCATACCCCGGCTCAACCATAAACAGTGCTAGTGAAGACATATAGCTAAACACAGCTACAACCTGGACTGCTTGCGACCATAGCTGGTAGGATAGAGTGAGGATAATAGTTAAATTCAAACAGCTATCTTCAGATGTTTCACCATGGGAAAAAATAAGTTTTAACCTCACTGCTCATATATCGGCCTGTCAAATTTGTCCAGCAGGGGGAACTGCGACATGTGGCATTAGTTGTGTCAGATTCCAACCAAATGTGCCAAATTTTGCAGTACTGTCGTACATCTTGGTTAAAATTGGGCCAGAAGAAATTCTGTGTCCTGCTAGTGGTACATCATGCCTGATTCTCCAGCTGGTATTTCTTAGGTACCATCAGCTGTTGTTTCTGCGAAGGGGCTTTACTTCTCGGGGATGGCTTAGGGATCCTATACAGTCTATCCCCTACCCATTCATAAAGCTCCCCATCTATTCCCCTTTCTTGAGTATCTGCCTTAGCCCTATACTTGTGTAAGGTCGGGACCTCCTGGGTTTCCCTCCTGAATGCCTCTGGGGTATCCCAGTCTAGTGGAGCCTGATCTAAGGTACATGTCGGGGAAGATAGTCTTACCTGGGTCTCAGCAGCAAGCGGGCCGGTTCCAACAGCACGGGTCTTGGCACGGGTAGTCACTGGGTTGGCTTCAGCGGGGCCCATCGGGACATAAACAGAAACGAGGGAGGCCAAATCATTCCCCAGTAGTACATTCGCTGGTAAATCCTTCATCACCCCCACATTCCCGTGTCCCGAACCAACCCCCCAATCCAGGTAAACACGGACAACAGGTAGCCAGAAAACGGTGCCTCCTGCTACCCTTACGGCCACAGTGTCTCCGGTGTGTTGGCTCTCTGGGATAAGGTTCTTCTTTAGTAGGGTCATGGTGGCCCCAGTATCACGTAGGCCATTGGCTACCTTTCCATTAACCTGGACTTGTACTGGATCCACCTCGTGCAGAACACCTGATGGGTTGTGAGTAGTCCTGGGGATTGAACCTGGGCTGCTGAGAATAAGTGGCCACTGGTCGATAATCCACCCGAGCTGTTGTCTTGACCACAGGGTTATCCAGTTTGCGGTGTCTGTGTATTCGTCTGCCAGGCGAGCTGCTTCAGGCAAGGTGAAAGGTTTTCAGTCCCGGACCCACTCTCTGACTTCTGGGGACAGCTTGTCAAAGAAGTGCTCCAGCAGGAACAGCTGCAGCACCTCTTCCTCGGATATTGCTTGGCATCCAGCGACCCAGTGGGATGCCTTGTGGTGTAGGCGGCATGCCAACTCGGTATATGAGTCTCCAGTCTGCTTGCTCGTCTCTCGGAAACGCCTCCGGTAAGCCTCCGGTGTGACGGCATACCTGGCCAAAAGTGATTCTTTTACCAGCCCATAGTTCATATTCTCCGCGTCTGGGATGGCCCTGAACGCTTCACTGGCTCGGCCGGACAATTTCCCAGACAAAATGGTAACCCATTCCTCTGTGGGCAACCGGTGTAGGGCACATTTTGCCTTTTAAAATCGGCAAGGTACCAATCAATCTCCTCTTCTGCTTTGATGAAATTTTTAAAAGCAGCAAAATGTACCTTTCTCCTTTCAGTTGGTGCTGCTGTGACTCCTGCTGCTGCAGCACCTCTTTGCTGTAGCCAATTTGCCTCCACAGCCGCTATAACTCGGTCTATGATCTCCGCTGTAGGGTTAGGGCCATAATGTGCCAGTCTTATGTTAACAGCCCGATCAAAACTTGCCTCTTCGGGTGTCCTGTCTGTTACGCTGGGCCTTTCAGTTATGTTGGGTCTTTCGGCTCTATCCATTTTGACTAGTTCTGCGATAATGTCCCTCTTCTTACGGTTGTTGGCCGGTCGGCCCCGGTTCTCCAGTAAGTCCTTGAGGGTAGAGCGCTTTAGCCATTCATACTGTGCTTTCATTGGCCTGTGTCCTCTTGTAGCTATCCCTCTGGGCTGTGGGAATCATCCCGCTGCTTGCCACCAGTTGTAACGACACCCCAACTATGAAAGGGGTTAAAGCCGTTTAGGACATTCCATTTCCAAACTCAGCTACCGAACACTCCGATCAGCCGAACAAGAAACCGATACAAATAATTCTTCCTGACAAGTATGAGACGAGGCTCTGTCTTGAGGGTCAAACAGGAATGAACTTTTATTGAAAGGAATACAAGTCTTATATACAGTAAAAAGAGGAGGTGTTTATCTCCTGCTCATATTACTCTGAAAATACACCTGTGACCAGAAACCTAATTAACATGAGCTCATTAACTAATCCCTTTAAGCAGCCTGGTCATTGTTATGATAAATCAGGATTTGACTACAGGTCAGACTTGTTGTCACTGAGCATCACACAGTAGATGATACATTATCATAAGTTTAAACACAGAACTCCTTCTCACAATGGCGGGAGCTAATTACAATTAACAATACAAACAGTGATCTCACCCCCTCCTCAGCCTAGTAGGCAACAAACTATAGTATGAGTAGACTGTCCGACTCCTACCCAGTTGTAGAGGCCAATGTGATCAGCTCTCTCAACTAACACGTTGAGTTCAGAATCAAGCAAACCAAGAATAGTCTTTACATATAGCCTGGGAGATATTGTGGATAAATATTACTGTCCCATTTTAAGTAATCCAAGATATATTTTCTCAGTCACCCTGTGCCCAAAAGTGACTCCCGTCACAGGTATATATATACTCATGTTGTTTATGTTTCTATTCCTTCTATATGCTGCAATGAGGTGCTACTGTTGCCTGATTGGACGAGTGAACAGAGCCCACATCTTCCTCTGAGATGAGACGCCCCGAAGCCCAACCCACGTACAAGACACAGAGGATCCCAAAACGGCCGACCTTCATGTCCTCCTCTAAGTCATCCCTCCTGAAGAACAGAGTCTACAAGTCAAGCCGTGTTTTCCTTTTTATGGACTTAAGGACTGATTAAGAAGAAGATCAAGATTCACAGAGGGACACATGGGAGCATATGACAAGAGGAGGAACTGTTGTGGAAATTTTATGAAGATGTATTTTAATATGTATTGTCATAGTGTCTCCCAGTGTTAGTACTCCCTCAGCCCGCTCTAAAGAGCGGACTGGGGCCGACTGATGCTTGTTGAAATCATCGTTTGGTAGTGGAAAACTTCCTGAGGTTGGAGAGAAGTGTTTGCAGAGTGGGGATATGTCTGCCGGCGAAGGGCCCAGGGCGATGCACAGATTGATCGTCTGGGGGGATGTGTTCGCTCTGCAGAGACATTATCGGTTTAGTGGATGTGCGCTCACGTCACCCCTGTATGCCTGATCAACATATTTGGGGTGCCATGGCGTACACCTGCAGATAATCTCCCATCAGCAGGAACGGTAGTATAGTCTCTGAACATCGCAGAATTAGGACTCACGAAAATGGTAAAAGCAGGAGTCTTTGAATCGTGGTTGGGAAAAGCGTTCATGATCTCAGGCTTCCTGTGATCATGCTGAAGATAGCTTACAGAGACAGGGGGCTGGAGATCGTACATGCTTGCCCTTGCCCAAACACACCCATAGGACTCCCCTAGTCATTGTTCATTGGCTGTTGTATAACCCCTCCTGTTTGAGGGAATGCCTGTGCTTGATTGGTCGATTGTAAAACCATGAGGCTCTATTGTTTTATATGAATAAAAGGTGGCTCCCAGGAAGCGATAAGGGCAGATGAAGGAGCGATGGAGCTAAGATGGTGATTATGTCTGTTTACTGGGGAAATTCGGGAGACATGGGTTAGGTAACATGCATTATACCATTAGATGAAATGGGCACTTATTAGCGCAAAAGAGTATGGTGGGTTTTTCCACGACACCTCCCATATGCTATTCTGATATTTACAGTTAAGACACGCTCTTCAAACCCAATTCGCAGACGGTTTCCCAATCCCGCGAACTCTATCCCTGGTAAATGTGATCATAGGTGCAGACCCCTCCAAATTGACATCCACTTTATATAATACCAAACAAACTCGTTCGGTAACACAGATGATCGGTACGGCTAGAACGGGAAGGGGATATAGGCCCCATAGAAGAATCTGACTGGGACGAGATATTGGAGAACACCAAGAAGGCTTCTCCTAGGGTTTCCGAGTGCTTGACACAACTATACATTATACACAAATCATATCTTACCCCTGCAAGAATTGCCAAATACCGCCCTAATTATAACCCACTATGCCCTAGATGTGCTGGCCACCCGTGCACATTTTTTCACCTAACATGGTCGTGCCCAGTTATCCAAAACTACTGGGCACAAAATATAAAGTTTCTGCATGACCACATGGGATCACCCCTTCAACTGTACCCGAAGCCATTTATTGAGCCTATTCCCAGACGTTTCTATTGATAAGTTTCTGACCACCTTCCTATACGAAACCCTCTTTAGTGCACGGAAGCTAGTGATCCGACACTGGATGCAGACTACCCCCCCTACCCTCCAGGCCTGGGTTGGGGAAATCAATTTGAATCTACATTATAAGAAAGTCATCTACTGACACCGGGGCTGTCCCACCAAATATAATAAGGTCTGGGATAGGTGGCTTGACATCTCAAACACATGTAATGAATAGGCCGGTACTCCCGGACCAACATAGGGGTACAAGAAATACCGAAAGTCTCCTGCAAGCCTTATAATTTACTGCAATCTAATAAACGGTCATGGGATTCCCCAGTACAGGGTGATTATAACCTGATAAGTGCGTTTGGGCAATGACTAGAAGCCTTATTACAATGTGCAATAGACACCAAGGGTAATCTACATGTTTGTGATTAATCTTTATCCTTCTTTTGTACTGCATGACATGTACCGCGCCTATATGCTTTACTTACAAATAAACTTGTTTTGTTAAAAAAAACAAAAAAAACAAACACCATGCCTCACAACCCACTACATACAAAAGGGTGTCAGCTGTCCCCGACCCTGGAGGTTCTCATTAGATCAAAGGAGGCCTGGGACTTTGCTATAGAAATAAAAAAGTTATTCTAATATAGCAAAACCATATGTGTGTCAGAGAACTGCATGAAGTAATAAATTAGCACTAGAATCTGAAAAGTTAAATAAAATTGCTAAAACACTCTGGGGCTGATTTCCGAAAGCCGCGCGCCATCAGTAGAGGCGCACGGCAAGGTGCAACACACATTTTCATATTTACGAAACGGTGCGCTGGGAACAGAGTGCAAATCCCCCATTTACTATAGCGATCTTGGTGCATGGGAAAATGCAATCTGTGCGCTACTATGGACATTCAATTCAATATTAACAGAAGATGGAGGTGCCAATATTATGGGATGATGTGAGGAAGTATAGTAACAACTGCCCAAGTAACAAATATGCCCAAAATAGAAGAGAAAGTAACTTTTTCAGAGAAAGCCTGCTGTGCCTGCAAGTACGTTTAGAACTGCGTGAGATCAATGTAAGCAAGCGGCTCTTGCCCTTGTTCAAATGCGTTTGTTCACTGCGCGGCCAAAATCTTAGTAAATGTCAAGCAATGCAAATGCAATTGCGTGGGTTGAACGGGCGCATCTCTAAACTTGACATTTATTTTTTTACGCTGGTTCACCTTTATGTATTTTTTTAAGGAGATTTGCACACAGGTCTTGTTAGCATGTTACGTTGCCAACATGTGACATGCACCTTGTTAAAACGATGTAAAAAGACTCTCGCTCCTCTAGCTCCTCCTAAAAGGGCATTTAACCTTCCCCCTCTAATGCATATGATTTCCTTGGGCTAGCTTTTGCTTTTAAAGGGGAACTCCACACTCCATTCTCCAATGCTCTTTTCTCCTCCCTCTAACCCCTTGGATTTCCATGGGCTAACTTTTGCTTTTAAAGGGGAACTCCCCACTCCACTCAATTATCAAAAGGCTGTGAGCTGCCTTCACCAATCCAAACCACATCTTTTTTTCAGAGCATAAAACAGGGCCAGCTAGGAAAGAGGCGAGAAGAGCGATCGCCCAACCCCCTCCTGAACTATACAAGGCCACATGCACTCAACATAGCTGGCTGCCTTTGGGGCATGTTGGGCTGAACTTTATTATTACTATTGCGCGTCTGCCTGCACCGGTTCGCACGTTCAATTAATGAACTTACTAGGTCTCACGGGGCAGTTGCGTAGAAAATGTCTGGGCTCTCCGCAGTAGAAGCAGAGATTGTTTCAATGTGAAATCTCTGCGCTGTTCTAAATGATGAAACAGCTGCTACTCAAGACCAGGAATAAAGTAAAAAAAAAAAAAAGTGTTCATATATATGGAGCGCTATTTCCTGTGTTAAACCATAAAAAATGTGACAATATATCATTTATAAAGTGATCATTGTGCATAAGATAATACTTGATTCAATTGTGCTTTAATATAATGAAAGTTAGTAAAGGGACATGCATAAACCACAATATAAAAACAGTGCTCAAAAAAGTGCAAAATTAATAAACATTCAATAAACCTATTATAATTAGGGTTGAGCGAACCCGAACTGTAAACTGTACTTTTGGGTGTCCGGGTTCCGGACCTGAACCCGAACCCGAACTATTGACTGTATGTTCGTGTTCGGGTTCCTTTGTTCGGCTATGTATTGGCGCCTTTTACAAGCTGCAGGGCAGCCAATCCACGCTAGTTTCACTAGTGTGCCCTTAGAAGCCATCACAGCCATGCCTACTAATGACATGGCTGTGATTGGGCAGTGCAGCATGTGACCCAGCCTCTATAAAAAGGTACACAGCACAGAGCGTCATTCTGCTATAGACAGGTTCCTGTGCTGCTAAGATAGGATTTCATTAGGAGTTAGTCTGATAAAGTCAGTCAGTCCACATTCCTTACATTTTCTTCAAATTAGTTATATCAGTGAGCGATCTACATAGCTAGAGTAGACTAGAGAGTGTCTGTATTAAGGAAAAGAAAGAGGCAGAGAGAATTATTCAAGAGATTCCTAAATCAATTGTACCCTGGCTGGTGTGCAGTGCACAGTCTTTTAACAGTGCCATGAGGCCAGTGCCAGACAAAATATAAGTTTTACCTGCAAGCTCAGTGCAGCATCACTGCACTGCATATTTTAGTAAGAGATACACCATACTCTGTGTGTATTCTGCTATTGGAAAAACATTGCAAAAAAATAAATTTTGCTGTGATTTGGGGATTTTTTTTTTCCAATAGCATTTTCTGCAGTTTAGCATTTTTTTTTTTTTTTTTAAACAATAAGTTTTTATTGCATTTTCAAAAGTAGCATACAGAGGTAGAAGGGAATAACAAGAATGCATCGCAGAGCATTAACAATACAGAAAATAACAGAAACAAAGTGTCTATACCTCGTTACTTATGCGCTTAGAGCTAGTTGACCCAGTTCTTAAACTGAGATATGTTCTGCCGGATATGGCGCCTCCACCCGCAACCGAGCGGGACCCCCGCCCCCCGGACACCCCCAAGGGGATCAAGCTGTGCCCGGAGGTGGGAGGGCCACCCGCCACGGGCAGAGAGCGCCCCGGCCATCACATCATGAGGTAGCAAACTGTGCCATATAGTTTAACAGTTACCAACTTTAGTCATTAGGTTTGGTAGGGTAGTTCAAGTCATGCAGTCTAGTTTGCCCTATAGGACAGCTGTGGATGGAATGGTGAGGGGTATAGCTAATGATAAGAGAGGGTAGGGTGGGGGGAGGGGGGATAGGAGGAGGGAAGGGAAGAGGTAGGAAGAGGGTAGTAAAACAGTGAAATAACCTTACAGTCAAGACTTTGAATGCTTAGGGTAGCTGGTTCCAGGGGTTGCTGAGTTCTCATTCTTCATTTATCATACCAATCATTTATTCGTACATTCGTAGATTCGTAATGGGAGCATAATTCATAATTTTATGTAATGTGTATGCTATTATTACATTTTAATAATTTACGAATCGAAAAAAAAAGTTACGAATCGAAAAAAAAGTTACGAATGTACGAATTTTTTGTTCAATAGACACGGAAAATTACAAATCGAAAAAAAAGTTACGAATCGAAAAAAAAGTTACGAATCGAAAAAAAAAAGTTACGAATCGATAAAAAAGTTACGAATGTACGAATTTTTTTGTTCAATCCATTCGAAGCACGTTTAGCAGCACCATTGTAAGAGACACAGAAAATTACCAATTCAACAAAAAAAAAAAGTTACGAATGTACAAATTTTTTCGTTCGTTTTCGTTTTTCGGATTTTCTTCATTAGTACATTCGTTGTTTCTAATTATTTTTTTTCGGATTCGTTCGTTTCGAATGATTCGTTAATTGGATTCGTACGATTCGAACGGTTCGTTACGATTCGTTATTCGGATTCGTACAATTCGAATGATTCGTTCAAAAAACGAAAATAACGAAAAAAAACGAAAAATGAAAAAAAAACTAAACGAATTGCACATGTCTAGTGAAGACTGGGTGGAAGATGATGTGGAGGACGATGAGGTCCTTGACCCCATATGGAATCAACGTCATGCAGGTGACCAGTGTAGTTTGGAGGAAGAGGCGGTGGTCGCACAGAGCCACCAGCACAGCAGAAGAGGGAGCAGGGTGCAAAAGCGGAGCGTCCGTCCCCTAGACAGTACGTCTGCTACTGCCCAACGCAGCAAGGGACCGAGCACACCAAAGCCAGGTCCAAGGAGTTCCCTAGCGTGGCAGTTCTTCAGACAATGTGCTGATGACAAGACACGAGTGGTTTGCACGCTGTGCAATCAGAGCCTGAAGCGAGGCATAAACGTTCTCAACCTGAGCACAACCTGCATGACCAGGCATCTAAGTGCAAAGCACGAGATGCAGTGGAGTAGACACCTCAAAAACCAAGAAAGGTCTCTGGCTCCTCCTGCTTCCTCTTCTGCTGCAGTCTCAGCCTCTTCATCCACCTCTGTAGTGACAGTGACACCTGCCAACCCGCAAACAGAGGATCTGCCAGCAACACTACCACCTGGGTCAGCAACCATCTCCACAATGTCCCATGGAAGCGTTCAGCTCTCTATTTCCCAAACACTGGAGCAGAAGAGGAAGTACCCCCCTAGCCACCCGCGATCCCTGGCCCTGAATGCCAACCTTTTCAAAATTCCTCGCCTTTGAAATGCTGTCATTCCGTCTGGTGGAGACGCAGAGTTTTAAAAGGCTGATGTCATTGGCTGTCCCACAGTAGGTCGTGCCCAGCCGCCACTACTTTTCCAGACGAGCTATCCCTTCCCTGCACAACCAAGTGGGGGACAAAATCAGGTGTGCACTGCGCAACGCCATCTGTGGCAAGGTCCACCTAACTACGGATGCGTGGACCAGTAAGCACGGTCAGGGACGTTATATTTCCCTAACAGCACACTGGGTAAATGTAGTGGCGGCTGCGCCTGAGGCGGATAGCAGTTTGGCGCATGTCCTTCCACCACCGAGGATTGCAGGGCACTTCAGTTTGCCTCCTGTTGCTAACTCCTCCTACTCCGCCTCCTCATCCTCTACCGCCTCCTCATCCGGTCATCGTAACACCTTCACCACCAACTTCAGCACAGCCAGGGCTAAACGACAGCAGGCAGTTTTAAAACTTTCCTGTTTGGGGGAAAAACCCCACACCGCGCAGGGGTTGTGGAGGGACATGGAACAACAGACCGATGAGTGGTTGGTGACAGTGAGCCTCAAGCCCGGCCTGGTGGTGTGCGATAATGGGCGAAATCTCGTAGCAGCTCTGGGCCTAGGCGGTTTGACGCACATCCCTTGCCTGGCGCATGTGCTGAACTTGGTGGTCCAGAGGTTCCTTAAGAATTACCCCGATATGCCAGAGCTGCTGCAGAAAATGCGAGCCGTCTGTGCGCACTTTCTGCGATCTCACCCTGCTGCTGCTCGCCTGTCAGCGCTGCAGCGTAACTTCGGCCTTCCCGCTCACCGTCTCATATGTGACGTGCCCACAAGGTGGAACTCCACCTTGCACATGCTTGCCAGACTGTGCGAGCAGCAGCAGGCGATAGTGGAGTTTCAGCTGCAGCACGCATGCGTGAGTCGCTCTGCGGAACAGCACCACTTCACCGCCAATAACTGGGCCTCCATGCGAGACCTGTGTGCCTTGTTGCGCTGTTTTGAGTACTCCACCAACATGGCCAGTGTCGATGACGCCGTTCTCAGTGTTACTATCCCAGTTCTATGCCTCCTTGAAAAGACGCTTCAGGCGATGATGGAAGAGGATGTGGCACAGGAGGAGGAGGAGGAGGAGGAAGAGGGTTAATTTCCAAGGCTTTCGGGGCAGTCATTTACAAGTGGCTACGAGGGTGGGTTCCTGCACCAACAAGCGCCAGGTACACAATTGTCCGGCAGCAAGGGCACAGTTCTGGAGGATGACGAGGTGGAGAATGAGGAGGAGATAGAGGAGGAGGAACCATGTTCACAGCAGAGTGGCACCCAGACCAGCTCATGTCCATCACTGGTGCGTGGCTGGGGGGATACAGAGGACACAGACGATACACCTCCCACAGAGGACAGCTTTTCCTTGCCTCTGGGCAGCCTGGCACACATGAGCGATTACATGCTGCAGTGTCTCCGCAACGACCGCCGAGTTGCCCACATTTTAACTGGTGCTGATTATTGGGTGGCCACCCTGCTGGATCCCTGTGACAAGGACAACGTAAGATGCGCGAGTACAAGCGCACGCTGGTAGACGCGCTGCTGGTGGCATTCCCACTTGGCAGCGGGGGTACGGTGGAAGCACCAGGCGAAGGCAGAGGAGGAGGAAGAGGTCGCCAACGCAGCCGGGGCACCGCCAGCACCTCGGAAGGCAGGGTTAGCATGGCCGAAATGTGGAAAAGCTTTGTCAGCATGCCACAACAACCAGCACCACCAGCTGAGATGGAACGTCTTAGCAGGAGGCAGCATTTCACCCACATGGTGGGTGACGGGTCTGCCCCCTTCAACTTCTGGGTCTCCAAATTGGACACATGGCCTGAGCTTGCCCTTTACGCCTTGGAGGTGCTGGCCTGCCCTGCAGCCAGTGTATTATCTGAACGTGTATTTAGCACGGCAGGGGGCGTTATCACAGACAAGCGCAGCCGCCTGTCCAGAGCCAATGTGGACAAGCTCACGTTCATTAAAATGAACCAGGCATGGATCCCACAGGACTTGTCTGTACCTTGTGCAGAATAGACACGTATACCGGTGTTCTGACAAAAACTGTCTGGCCATCGGATAGTGTCCGGCCACTTACTGCGCAGGCGCAGTGCTTGCGCAGTACGGAGGACAAGGAGATTCACAAAATCTCCAAAGATGAACGTCGCCTGCGCAGTGAGTGCATTTTCAAGCCCCACCATCCAAGTGGACATACGGTAGCACATAGTAACAGGGCCCCTCACGGGCTTGCTTGGCTAGGCTTCAACCTCGGATGATGTGGCTTGAACCTGGAGTCACCGTGCATCGTCTTCGGAGAGTTTTGAAATCCCCTTGTCTTACGTACTGAGCAAGCGCAGTACAGGGCGGACACTATGCGACGGGGGACAGAATTCGACACATCATTCACCACTAGCCTTACCCAGCCATTGTTGTATTTTTGAACCAGTATTTTTGAACCAGTGTTGGCTACCTCCTCCACCGCCGCTTCCACCTACACTGCCACAACCACCGCTACCTCAACCTCCTACTTCATATGGACCTCGTCCTCCTAGGTCAAGATTATAATTTTTTCATTTTTTTAATTTCCAAGTATTTTATTTTCCCACTATCTTATCCATTAAATTGAATAATTTTTTCCAGAAAGTGCGTATTCTGGGGTATTCCCACCATATGTGCGGCATCGTGCCGTTGAGTTTCTGAGGTTCTTAATGACTTCCTGTACCTCTTCTGCTGAGAAGGGGGCCTCCAGCATTTTATTTTTATTTTTTTATGTTATTTTAAGTTATTTCCCTATCCACATTTGTTTGCAGAGCACTTGCCATGCTCTTAACAACATTTTGTTGCCATTTGCAGCCCTCTAGCCCTTTCTATGACTTTTTTACAGCCATTTTAGTCTTGAAAAGTTCGGGTCCCCATTGACTTCAATGGGGTTTGGAGTTCGGGGTCAAGTTCGGGTCAAGTTCGGTCCCGAACCCGGACTTTTTTCCAAAGTTCGGCTGAACCCGCCGAACCCGAACATCCAGGTGTCCGCTCAACTCTAATTATAAATAATAAGTGCCTTTTGTGTCTCTTTATTTGTAACACACAAAGTTCATATGGTGAATAGATGCAGCATATTGTGAATCTCATTTAGGCAATCTCCTGCATATGTCTCCTTTGCTTTCAATCACTGAGCTTTGCAAGATGTCTGATATGTCCCGCTTGAAAACAATCACATATATTTGAAGATATGATGTCTCATAAAGTAAAAGTTGGCCTCTTACCAGATATGGTGGACCCCTATTACAGAGATCAAACTCGCTGTAGGAGTATATTCGCCTGTCTGGATATCCCCCACTTGGTTGCCCTGCTTCTATGCAATCTTACAGGCAGGGATGGGCCTGCCGGCAGTGTTGCTTTTTATCAGGTGTAAGGGAAGAATGGACCAGGCCAATTTGCATTGGTTCCCCTTCAGAGGTTGCAGGGCAAGCAGACATAGGTGCAGGTGCAACAGCAGGTAGAATCTTGGGTAGCATCCAGGTAGGCCGGAAGGTTTGAGCATGTTCTGACCGCCGCTCCTGCAGGAGCCTGTCAAGATGAATGGCTAGTTGGATAAGTCATTCAAGAGTACCAGGATGCGCAACTAGAGCCAGTTCATCCTTGAGGATCTCAGATAGTCCTTGAGGATACTGATACTTAAGTGCTTCCTCATTCCAACCTGTGTCAGCGGACCATCTGCGGAAGTTAACGGTGTAATCTTCCACTGAGTGTTTTCCTTGTTGTAAAGCATGTAAAGCGGATTCAGCGGAGGCTGTATGCTGGGGATCATTATACAATTGTGCCATAGCCTCAAATAAAGTGTCCACAGTATTCAGAGCAGAGTTATTTTGTTCTAGTAGGTTATGAGCCCAGGCTTGGGCTTCTTTGGATTGTAAGGAGATGATAAACCCTACTTTCACAGACTTAACAGAAAAAGTTCTAGGTTGAAGGGCCAGGTACAACAAGCAAGCATTCTTGAAGGCCCTGAACTTCTTCTGGTCACCAAAGAACCATTCAGGTGTTAGTACCTGTGGTCCAGGAGGAGGAACCATCACCGTATGGGTCGGGTTGGCACTTTCTTGAGGCAAGGAAGCTGATGCAGTGCTGGTGGAAGGTGAACTGGAATCTGCAGGGGCTGAGGCAACTGTCAAATAGTGCAGCCGACCCTACAACTGGAAGTAGCCCTCCTGGAGTCTCTGCACGGTTTGTGTAAGAGTGGTGACTTGTTGGCACAAAGCCTCGAGTGGGGAGGCACCTTCGTTGGTCTTGGACATCGCTGGATTGTACTGTCACGTACCTGGTTGGAGGCCGAAGTGCTGAGAGGGCTCCCCTTGCGGATAAGTGCAGTAAACCCCTGAAGATGGTACAGGACGTGTAGTGTCAAAAGAAGCACAGGTTGGCAGATGGGTACATGAGAGTAGAGCCGGTGGTCACTTGAAGTATATTGGATAATACAGGATACACAGCTGGGCCAAAGTCTCTAGGGATCCTCAGTAACACTAAGCAATGGTGTGTGCAGGAGATGGTAGTGGAAGCCAGGCTGGGGAACAAACACTGTGGATCCAACAGGGGGAAGAGGCAGGTAGCAGGAACAGGGTCAAGCCAAGGTCAAATACAGGAAGGCAAGCCAGGAACAGGTAATGGTAGCAAAGTCTTGCGATCTTTACGCAGCCTAGATGATTCTGTGACATCAGCCGAGAGCAGGCTCAAAGGGGTTGTAAACCCTTGTGTTTTTTCACCTTAATGCATCCTATGCATTAAGGTGAAAAAACTTCTGGCAGCCAGCGCCCCCCCCCCCCCCAGCCCCCAGTTTTACTTACCTGAGCCCTGGAATTCACTCGGCGGTAATGCGCTCTACCTCTCTCCACGGGGTCCCGCCTCTTGATTGGATAGATTTATAGCAGTGCAGCCATTGGCTCTCGCTGCTGTCAATCAAATCCAATGACGCAGGCGATGGGGGGCAAGGCCGAGTCCGGCATTTGTGTCTATGGACGCAAATGCTGGACTCGAGAGCGCAAGGTAACCCCCGGGAGAGCAATTCTCCTAGGGAGTTATCTGATGTGAAGAGGAGCCGCGAGAGCCACCGTGGACCCCAGAAATCGAGGATCGGGCCCACTGTGTGCAAAGCGAGCTGCACAGTGGAGGTAAGTATGACGTGTTTGTTATTTTAAAAAAAAAGCAAAAAAAAAAGCTTTACAATCACTTGCAGGAGTGCAAAACAATCTGCACTGATGTGATTAACAGGAGAAATACAACCAAACAGGCTTCGGCTGTACTTCTCTTTTAAAAAAATCGATCACACGACCTGTCTCTCTGCTCCTGTTTGGCATTAGACCTCCTTTACATCCCACCCAAAAAAGCCCCCTCTGCACCCTGCTCTCCGAATCCAGGTCCTTTATCAAACCCACTTTTCAAGTCCAGGGCCTCCTCTACATCCCCCAATCCAGGACCTCCGTTGTACTCCCCTCCTAGTCCAGGGCCTCCTCTGTATCCCCTATTCTAGGGCCTCCTCTGCACCCCAGTCAAGAGCCTCCTGTGTACTCCCCTCCTAGTCCAGGGCCTCCTCTGCACCCCCCAGTCCAGGGCCTCCTCTGCACCCCCCAGTCCAGGGCCTCCTCTGCACCCCCCCCAGTCCAGGGCCTCCTCTGCACCCCCCCAGGCCAGAACCTCCTCTGCATCCCCCAAGTCCAGGATCTCCTCTGCGCCTCCCAGGTCAGGGCCTCCTCTGCACCCCCCAGCCCACCAGGACCTCCCCTGCATCCATCAAGTCCAGGGTCTCCTCTGTTCCCCCAGCCCAAGGCCTCCTCCACAGCCCCCCATCAGCCCAGGGCCTTTACTGCACCCTCCAGTCCAGGGCCTCCTTTAACCCCCCCAGTCTGCGGCTGCCTCTGCCCCCCCTCAGCCCAGGGCCCTAACTGCACCCCTAGCCCAGGGCCTCCTCTGCACCCCCGCAGCCCAGGGCCTCCTCTGCACCCCCCCAGCCCAGGGCCTCCTATGCACTCCCCAGCCCAAGGCCTCCTCCGCACCCCCATCACCCTAGGGCCTCCACTGAACCCTCCAGACCAGGGCCTCCTCTAACCCCCCCCCCACCTATCCATTACACTTGATCAGGCGGCAGTGACACCCTTAGAGCAGTGGTTCCCAGTGCAGGTGGGGGCAGCACCCCTGGCGGCACCCCCCTAGATGCGTCACCCAGGGCAGGCGCCCCCCCTAGTGTCGGCCCTGCTTTGAGGGCCTATATACATTTCATGCATTTTGCTGCATGAAAATGCATTTTGAATAGAAATCCCATTCTTTCCTATGTGATGAGATAAGTAACCAATGAACACAAATGCATTATAGCAATTATTATTACTTCTATTGATTCATATTTTTTTAAAACATCAGTCAAACTGCTGTCTCAAGGCCCAAAAATAACCAATAATAATACATGGCTTAAAGTTCCAGAAGCCAAATGAAGCGAAGCATCTTACACTGGTCAATACAAAGGACATGGTTCAGTATAGGGACTGGAAGGACCCCAAAAAAGTAAAAAAGTTTCGGCAAGTACATCATGCGAAGAGCATGGATCTTGCTTAACCAAGAGATCTGGAAAGAAGTCCAGGAGGTTAGGAGACATGAAAGTTTCCTTAACAAAGGGGGATAATTAGCCTGGTAGAGAGAATTGTAGGACGGGGTTAATCGGACACCCAAATATGGTAAGGAAGTAGGCCACAATTTGTGTACATATCCCCTGTACAGGGCCGGCGCTACCTATAGACAAGGTAGGCACCGGCCTAGAGCACACATCAATCCTGGGTGCTGTACCGATGCCCCACACCGACTCCAGGCTCAGTGATTGACTCCATCCCCCAAAATGGTAGCAATCTATAAAAAGGTGGGGTATACATGGACAGGGCAAAGGGGTGGAGTCAGGGGTGGAGCCAAAGGGGCGGCAAAATGAGGTTTCACCTAGGGTGTTACAAATCCTTGCACCAGTCCTGATTAGTGGCTACAAATTGTGTAGCTTGGGGCATGACAAGGTCAAAAAGGGTGGTGTGTCAGGAGCTAATTAAAGTTTTTTTATGCTTTAAATTCCACCCATACTTACACCACCACCCACAAAAACACCACAGTAGCCTACAGTACAGAAAATTTTAACTTGGCACTTATTTCAAAGATAAATCAGATGGAATACATCTCTAAAGAGCTTGCCAACCTCTATTTCTCTATGTTCCCATTATTTCTTGTGTTTTTTGAATTTTTGAGTCATAATTTATCAGTACCTACAGTAACCCTGGTATTGCAGTTTTCATTTAGTTTATTAATGGTTTATTAACACCTTACTCAATATTTTTCAAGACTGTACTTATATTATATATTTGGTCACGATAGGAAACATTTTTGTTTGCATTGTTTGTTTTTAATATGATTGGCTGGCTTGACAATAAAGTTTGGTAAGGTGGAGATTTTTTGTAAACAACTTTGATCTATGGGTGTTGCAAAACAAGGTTTCAAAAGCTGATTGGCAAGCCTTGTAAAAGCTTTTGATAACCACATTACTGAAAGTCTGGCCCATTTTTTCATTTGAATGAAATTCATCTTCTCATTGAAAGATGTTGAAAGTTTTTGTTTTAACACTTTTTAGCACAGATCAGTGAAAGAAAATACAATTTATGAAATATACAATAAGTAAAAGCAAACAGGGTCACTTATCCAGCGCTCAAGATAAGTAAATTAAACTAAGTAGCTGCTATAATTAAATATAACATTCAGGAGAAAGTCAAAAAGTTCCAGTTTTTTTTGTTTTCTCCTTAAATTTAGGAAATATATTTTTGATTAACTCTAAGTATCTTCACCATAAAGACATTTATGCTGTTTTTTTTTTTTTAAATAACCCTTTTAATTCTATTTATAAAGGTGTATCTCGATTCTATCTCTCATTATATTTTTATATTCAACTTTTTTTTTATTATTTTGCCTATATTTAGACATTTTTTACATCTCTGCTTTCCTTTCACCTTAATACTATTTGTATTAAATAATATTGAATAAATAAATGTAGAAGTTTGTATTTCCTTGATTTTCCTGAATGAAAGTCAAGATATCATATTTTCTTTTTTTGTTTACCGACATTTTTTATTGTATCTTAAAAAAAAACAAAAAAACAAGTAAAACACATACAGAGATTGCATATATCGAGCATCAGTCTTGTACCAATATTGCTTAGATGTGAAAGCACATACAAAATTATGGCCATTGTCCCTTTGGGGATTTAGCAAACTGAGTCACTCAGGTATCATTTGAATAAGTTGGCCATGGTAACAATTACATGTAAACCTGTAGTAAATAGGCAGAAAACTGTTGGAAAAACTCCAGACAACAAAAAAAATAAAAGAAACAGAAAGGAAAAATACAAGGGTACCACGATTATCTGCTTAATATTGCAGGTATGTTGTTATCTATGTGTTTATGTACCCACAAATCCATAGGCAGACCAAGACTCCCATTTTCTATTATATAAAGGCATAGTATCCATAATAGTATGGTGCACCCTCTTCATAAGCTGAATGGCCTCCATAGGTCTCAGAACCTGATCCCATGGGACCTTAGGGATGTGCCAATGTAGTGCAATTGCCAAGTGAACTGCGCTGAATAAGCTATGGGACAATTTTTGGAAGTTTCCTCCCACTCCACAGGCTACACAGTGGCTCATACTGTGAAGGTGAAATTTCACAGCAACAATATACACCAGTCATATATGTTGGATTTTTTTGCACAGAAATTTCACTTTGAATTGCAAGTTTTGCACAGGATTGTGTTGTATATGCATTATATATAAGCGGTTAGGAAGTTTACACAGTGTGGATTTTTGTGAATATACAAATATTTTTTTTGTTGCACTTTTAGTCATATTTTGCACTAAATGCACCTGTGACACACACCCCTCATATATTTAGAGGTTGTAGGTCACCTCTTAATAAGAGCAGCGCCATACCTATCCCTTCTTTTTCTTGGTCTTCATGGCAGTGTTTGGTTAGTGGTGCCTCTTGCTTAGGTGTAGCAGCCTCTGGGGCCTTTCAAAAAGATGTGTATATGTAATGACAGATCATGTGACACTTATGCCTCATACACACAATCAGATTTTCCGACGGGAAATGTTGGATGTGAGCTTGTTGGCTGAAAGTCGAACTGTGTGTATGCTCCATCGAAAATTTGTTGTCGGACTTTCCGCCAACAAATGTTGGCTAGCAGGTTTTCAAATTTTCTGCCAACAAAACATTGTTGTCAGACTTTCCGATCGTGTGTACACAAGGCCATCACACAAAAGTTCACGCATGCTCAGAATCAAGTACGAGCTGGAAGCTATTGAACTTGTAAAACTAGCGTTTGTAATGGAGATATCACATGACTATAGAACTTCCTTTTTCTCGGCCCGCCATACGTCTTGTACGTCACTACATTCGTAATTGTTGGTCAACATTTGTGTGACCGTTTGTATGCAAGACAAGTTGGAGCCAACATCCTTCGAACAAAATTCCACGGTTTCATTGTCGGAGTCCGATCGTGTGTACGGAGCATTAGATTGCACACAGGTGGACATCATTTCACTAATTATGTGACTTCTGAAGGTAATTGGTTGCACCAGAGATTTTTATGGGCTTCATAACAAAGGTGGTGAATACATACACACATGCCAATTATCAGTTTTTTATTTTTGAAAAATAGTATTATTGTATATATAATTTTCTAATTTTACTTCACCAACTTAGATTATTGTGTTCTGATCCATCACATAACTCAGATTAAAAAAAACATTGAACTAACAGCTGTAATGTAACAAAATAGGTAAAAAGCCAAGGGGGGTGAATATTTTTGCAAGGCACTGTAAATCCCATTACAGTATTCTCCAATCCGAAAAAAAGGCAAACAAACTGATTTACAAAAGGAGCACTTTTTTATTAAACCAAAGTTACCCTTTGTTCACTATAAACACTGTGACCTAATCATGTACAGACAGATTACAACAAATAGAAATTCCTTTTTCACATGACCGGATGATTAAGGTGAAGCTTTATTTCAGGCTCACTGAGCTAAGTGAAAGATGTATTCATTTAGTACATCAGTTCCACTGTGTTTGTACTAGAGAATGTTTATAAAGGCAAAGTACGGCTAACAAACATCCCTCAACATATGAAATCTGTACTGAGAGAAATATGTGCATTGCCAATGCTGACCTGTTAAAGTGGAGTCCCACCCAAAAAAAAGTCCCACCCCAAAAAAAAAATTATTAATGTGCATGAAAAAACAAACAAAAAAACACGTGAAATTTTTTTTTTTTACTCACCTCTTTAATACCTGTTGCTAGGGGTTCCCCTGTAATCTGCCTCCTTCGGTGCCTCGGCTCCTTACATCACTTCCCTCGGCACAGGAAGGGAGATCACCCCCCCTCCCTCTAGGCAATCATCTAGGACACGTAACAGGTCCCAGATGATTGTGCGGCCAGTCACGGTGCGCGGCTCGTGCATGCGCAGTGGGTGCCCGGCTCTAAAGCCATAGCCGGGCGCCCTTAGTTAAAATGTTGGCGCGGGACGAGCAGGGCTTTGATCCCCCACATCGCTGGCCCCTGGGACAAGTAAGTGTCAGCAGCTGCAGTATTTGTAGCTGCTGACTTTTAATTGATTTATTTTTTTAGTGGGAACTCCGCTTTAATGAACGTGTTAGCTGCCCAGCTCTTCCTGGCTTTAATATTTTCAGAGTCATTAACCTGAAATGAGCATGTCATAAGTGAATCAGAATAAAGTCAGAATCTCTTGCTAGTTCAAAGTCAGAGCTGTAGAAGATATAGAAGGCATTGGATCAGTGTGAGAACCAGGCAATTAGCATTTACCAAAGGATGAGGCAGCAGTGGAGTTATATTGAAGCTGCATATACTTATTGAGAAAAGTTAGATAAAACAATACATGATTGACGTCAGTGTTACTGTATAGATTTATGTAACCGTGTAATGTGTTATATAAGTGTAGCACTAACCCCCGAAGGAGCTGCTGGTTTAATTGGGCTTACCGTTACCTTCTTGACCTCGTATGCGTTTAGGGGTTTCCCAAAGGTAGATGGTCCAAAGAACTGTAGAAACTGACACTGGATCCACTTTAGGGATTTTTATTTTCAAAATGGTAGACAAAACACAGTCTCTCAACAAAGGATAGAGGGCATAGGTAGGAAGCTCAGGTACTCTTTAAACTGCTTGAAAACAAATGTCTCTCACTATGAAATCCAGAGAATAGCCATTCGCAACTGGATATTACAGCTATCGGATAAATCTCCTCTCAGCAGATTTAGCAGCCGATAGATGGTTTGGATAGAGCAAAGTCTCTGCCACAGACTTGGTTGTAGAACATGTAAATGGAAAGTCTCTGCCACAGACTTGGTTGTAAAACATGTAAGTGAAAGGTCTGCCACAGACTTGGTTGTAACTGAAGGATATATAAAGTTGGAGAACCCTCATACGGTACCAGTATGTTGCAGCCGGTCCGGCAATACTGTACGAGTGTGGATTCATCTGGTGTCGTTCAACTTAGCTTCCAGGCTCTTGCCGAGCAGCCAGCCTTGTGCATGGCCGTCTTCTGAAGAGTCCTCCCCTGGTTGCGTTCTCAGTTGCTGGGCCTCTCCAAAGACGAGACGGCACCGGACCACCTTAGAATCCTCCTTCCAGTTACTGCGCTAGCCAGCCCTGAAATGGATGGATCCACACCCCAGGCCATGAGGGCCCCTGAGGGCTGGTCAGGAGGACCAGGACCAAACAGACAGAAAGATCTTATGGACCGAAACCCCATAGCATGTGACCTCAGCACCTTAAGTACCCCCTCCCAGAATGCCCAGCAAGATAACACGCTCACTGGTTGGTTCCGAGAGAGACTGGCACCCAATGCATCCAACCGGACCGCGTTCGTATGCCTGCCAGAGGTGACACCGACACCTATGGCCAAGCAAAACACAGTGCAATCCAGTCAACTGATACTGAGACCCTAATTTAGAACAATTAACCCTAAAAACAAACTGTTTTAGGAAACATTTAAATTTACAAAACATATAGCGCATGCTCATTTGGAGTCCGGCGCTACACAAGGTATGTATTCTTTATCATATACTCAGCCTGCCCCAGAAGCCTGTATCCAAAATAAATAAATAACTAAATAAATAAACCATATTGATTCCTAAAAAGCAGAAAAATATTATAAAAACTGTATTTTTTAAAATGAGCATGTTTCACTAATAGTTTTGTATTTTCAACAACGATGAAAAGAACTATAGTTTGGCCTAAAAAATGCACTCTAAAAAACAGGGGGCACCTTTATTAAAGCATTGGAACTGAATGCACAATAAGTGGTCTAAAGGGATAGGAAGAAAAATATATTCTGCTAGAATGAGGGAAAAAAAAAACTTGCATGGTCAAAGCACAGGATTGCTTACATTTATTCAGCAAACAAATTTACATAATTGGGTTACCAAAAGCATGTATACTGTACTGTATGTATGGGTTATAAAGCAGAAGCTTCATAAGCTTTACAATGAACTAAAAAGTCAAGTGCCCCTAAATATTCCAGCAACCTTAGTTTAGAACTTTACATCAGAGCAGGTCCAGTGGGGTTGACCCTTACGCCTGTTCAATGGGTTTTCATTTTAAAAATTGTATTTGAAATCCTTCCTGTCCATATCTCCACCCTAGAGTAAGAAGACTTGTTACACACAGAGACAGGCTTTATGGGCAGTGATTTGGGGAACAAATGTATATCTACAGTAAACAGTTATTATTCTGAAATTCAAAATATTTACAAAATTTTTGTTTATCCCTAAATTTTATTACTAATGTAATCTCCTTTATTC